>CM073991.1:26538461-27138461 GCA_037177615.1 Pyrus communis | reverse complement strand
TTCTGCCTTAATTACAATCTGTGCATTTAGTTTAATTTCGTCAAAACCTCAATCCCCCTTTACTTTAGTGTCCAATTTAGTTAGAAAGTGTCTAGTTTGTGTTTATAAGTGTTTTGCATTCTTTGAGTCTTTTGATCTGTTTTAGTGTTTTATTGTTTAGTTTTGCATTCTTTGAGTCTAGTGTAGTGTTTTTAACGTTTGTTTTACGTTTTTGAGTCAGTTTCCAAGTGATTTAGTAATCCCTCCTAATCCCCGGTCTAGAACGATCCCTACTTGCATCTTTAATACAATTGGCAAAAGAGGGTTTTAATTTGTGTGCTTATTTAGTTCGCATCAAATTTTTGGCGCCGTTGCCGGGGATTAGCAACTTTGCTAATCCCTTGGATTGTTACTTTCTGTTTAATTTAGTTTTTGTTAAGAATTCTGACCTTGTTTTGTTTTCCTTGTTTTAGGTACTAGTGCATGACTCGGAGTTCTCAACCGATTCGTGAGCATATTTCGGATTTTGACAGCGATTTTGAGAGAACTTTGAGACGGAAGAGGAAGCCACACGAACCAAGTCCACAACGTCCGGAATCTGACCTTGAAGAAGAAGAGGCCACGGCAGGTGTATTTGAGGAACCCACGACAAGGGTATTTGAAGAACCACAAGTCATGGCCGTGGATACCCGGACACTGATAGGAGCTTATTTATGCGACTTAAATGGCTTGTTCTCGTACATTTACGTTATGTTTCTTTAGTTATTTTAGTACTTTAAGCTATTTTCGTGTGTTTGTAGGTCCAAAGGGCTAAAGGAGCAAAAAGATGCATTTTGGAGACTTTTGGAGCACTTTTGGGCTAAGGACGGATAGCTTAAGCTTGAAGCCAAAGTGTTGGACGAAATTGAAGACCTAATTGGAGCCAAAGTGTTGGAACCTTGTTCTCTTTAGTTTTAGGACATTTAAACCTTTCCTAATCCCAATCATGCCATGCATAACACACATCCATTCTAACACATTGTCATTGCACATGCATTTCCTTCATTAGTTAACCCACATGCACTTATCACTTATCATCACCACATATCATATCACTTAATCACTTATCACTTATCATCACCACTTAACCACTTATCATATCATAACCACATATCATATCACTTATCACTTATCACTTAACATATCATCCACCTACTTCACCTACAACATCCACTTCACCTACAACATCCACCTACTTCACCTACAACATCCACCTACTTCACCTACAAATGACATAGCCATATGTTCCCTCCACTACTCCTATAAATACCCTTGCATTCATTCATTCAATTAACATCTCATTTTCATACACAACACATTCTCCCTTCCCTAGCCGTGAGCTTCCCATCTCTCCCCTTATAATCCAAACACCATTTTTCCATTTCCCTATTAATCCAAACACCACTCCCCAAACCATTCACACCATCAAACTATCCTTAGACCTTGTGCTACAACAACGAGGAAGAGAAGAGTGCCTAAACGTTCATACAATTCAAGTTTGAGTTGTTGGAATGTTTAGGTGTTTCTTTGATTTCAATGTTTAAATTCAATTCTCTTTGTTTGCACGTATGAGGAATGGAAGAGAAGAGTGCCTAAACGTTCATACAATTCAAGTTTGAGTTGTTGGAATGTTTAGGTATTTCTTTGATTTCAAAGTTATAATAAACTAAACCCCATTTAGCTAGGGGGGGATTCGAAATATATGTTTATGCTTGCATTTTGATTTGATTACTTCTAATTGCGTTTCATAAGTTGTGGATTCAATTTGTTTAACCGTTTGAATGAATATGACGCTAGAATATAAGTGAGTTTCACCTAATAGTTACGAACTTATATTCACAAGTAGTGGAGGTTGCTTATAAACAATCGCGTTAAATGAATTCTTGGCATAAGTTTCATGCGTATTCCATAGTAACGAATGCCTCGTCAACACTTATAGTTTTCATGATGCTTAATGATCTTTGATTGTATCTTTACTGTGCTTTTTACGTAAAGGACTTTTGGAGAATGTTGTGAATTGCGTTGTGCTAACCCATCCAATTCATTAACTTAAGGAAAACTTGACGGTTAATTTAAGCGGACCTAATTGACCCGGGGCGTTGAGAATTAATGATTTATTGAAATGCAATTGGAAATCATTTTATTATGCAATTATAACATATGTGGAGATGAACCCCGTAGCTAACTTTCCATCCATTTGTTCTTTCTTTTCTTGTTTCTGTTTTCATGTTTAATTTAACTTGTTATTCAATTATGTTAAACATGTGAAACTAATTTCTTTTTTAGAGGCGAATTTGAAGCCATGGACATATGTTGGTTATGATTTGATTTACTCCAGTTATGAATTCATGAACTTTAGATGTGGGTTACTTTTCTGTTTTGATTAAGAACTTGTTTATGTATGTGGGTTGAGGGTCGACACTTAATTTGCATGTCTAAACTTGATGCTAGGATATAAGGGAATTTCACCTAATCGTTATGAACTTATATTCATGAGTAGTAAAGATCGCTAGTCACGATTGTGTTTAGTAAACCCTAGGCTGGATTAACATACGTATTCCATAGTTATGAATGCCTAGTCGATGTTTATGATTTCCGTTGAACTTAATGATCTTTGTTGAATGTCTCTATCATGCGTATTCCATGGTTAGGGACTTTGATTAGGAATAATTTAGTTGTAATGCGTATCCCATTCAATCCAATGAATCTAGGGAAATCTGAAAGTTAGTTTAAGCGAACCTAATTAACTTGGAGCATTGTCATTCATCGTTTGTTGAAGTCATAACTGGGAGTCAATTTATATGCTTATGTTCATGTGTGGATAAGGAACCCTCTAACTAGTTGTTCATCATTCTATTTCATTAATTTCGTTTTTAGAATCTGTTTTAATTCCAAGTTTCTGTTTTAGTTTAAATTCATCCAAAACCAATCCCCCATTTATTTTAAAGTGTTAGATTAGTTAGAAATACATTCATATTGTTATTTTACGTTTTTGAATCAAATCCAAGTGATTAACAATCCCTCCTAATCCCCGGTCCAGAACGATCCCTACTTATACATATACTACAATTTGACGAAAAGAGGGTTTAATTTGTGTGCGTATAAATCTCGCATCAAATTTTGGCGCCGTTGCCGGGGATTAGCAAATTTGCTAATCTCTTGGATTGTTTGTTTCTGTTATGTATTTTAGTTTTAGTTTTTATGATTTGTGTTTTGTTTGTTGAATTCAAATACTAGAGAAGAACAACATGGCACTGGATAATGCTTCTCTTTTGTCACAGCTCATGGAAAGGTCTCAAATGCAAAGCATCGATATATTTGATCTTCAATCAAGGAATAACGTGTTTTCCAATACTTACAGTTCAGATTGGAGTGATCATTCAAACTCTATGTGGTGGGAACCTCAACATGTTCAAGAAGAAGGATATTGGCAGCCATACGATGAGTTCTATTCAAGACCTATGCACCCACCACAACCTCATATTCAATATGCCCAACCAAATTTAAGTTCGTCAATAAATTATAACCAAAAGCTTGATGAATTAATTTGTTTGGTGCAGGGCTTACAAAATCAAGACAATGAGGCTCAACAAGAAGGATATTGGCAGCCGTATGAGGAGTTCTATTCAACGCCTATGCAGCCACCACAACCTGCCCAAAGTAATGTAGGTAATTCAAATGATAATGATACGATTTTTCAATTACTTACTACTCTGGAAAAGCAATTTGGGCAGATAGCGGAGTTCGAAGGACAATTTTGCGACCAAGGCGAACTCCCTAGTTCAACCATTGCAAATCAGAAGGGAGAATTTGAAACTGCCAAGGAAATCATGTTGAGAAGTGACAAGGAGATTGGAACGGACCCTCAACCATCAAAGTCAAATCACAAGGAAGAGGAATACACCCAACCCACGGAAAAGGTGGAAACACCTTTACCGGAGGCTCCTATTGCTCCTATGCCATCTAATACAGGTATGGTTGTTCCAAATTTCATTATTTTTAACCCTATTCCTTGCAGATTCATGACTTCCAAGGAAGAAGAAGGTGAAAAAGACATCTTGGAAGCCCTTCTAAAGGTGACAAGTAGGGAATGTCATGAATCCATCAAAGAGGACGTTCTTGAAACCACAAAATCCAAAGAAGTTAAATTTGATGACATTGGACAAGTAATAACCATCACTTGCAATCTGGCCAAGTCCAATATCCCTGAAACTTTCAAAGGAGTGGTATTTGTCATTGAGTTCTTGTCGGACAAAACAAGTAAGTATTTTTTTCCAAATTCCATTAGATTTTATACTAACTTGCTATTTTTTTTGAATCAGGCACCTACACTAGAATTCAAACCAATGCCGGTTCACTTCAAGTATCACCTTCCATTCAAGGACCAATTCCATGCCGTTTGATTTTATTTATGTTAAAAAAAAAAAAAAAAAAAAAAAAAAAAAAAAAAAAAGAAAAAGAAAAAAAGAAAGATACTAAACATGGAGAAAGGTAGAGCTTCACAAAGGTTGTTTGCGTGAAGTCCCACTACGAGGCGCAGAAGCGGAAGGCGCAGAAGCGGGAGGCATAGAAGCGGGAGGCATCGAAGCGGAAGGCATCGGAGCGGGAGGCATCGGAGCTAGAGCATTCCAGGCCTCAATACTTGGCCAAGCGCTGGATGACCCAGGAAAAAGGTGCCTCTGGAAATAAGACGCAAGCCTTTGACGGTCATTGTGAATTCGACCCTCAGATTCTTGCAGCTCATCAAGCTTCCTCTTCATCCCCGACGAATAGTTATTTGCAAGCACATGCAAACTTCTATTCTCGTACTTAAGCTGCTGGATCTCTTGCTTAAGTCTTTCCACCTCTGCCATCAACGATTCCACCTGACGGGAGCGGGCAAGCAGGCGTAGGCCCATGTTGGACACAGAGCTCGCACACTGAACACTAAGTGCGAGGGACTCTTGAACGGCCAACTCATCGGACCGTCCTGACAGCAGCCTACTATCTTTTGGAGTGAGGAGGTTTTTAGCTACTATTGTAGCTGTTGTGGCGTCCTGCATCACAGAGTCTTCACCTGAAAGAGGACCGTTAGAAGATAAAAAAGAAGGACGCCATACATTACCTTGACGGGGCGCAACCGGATCGCTGCTGAGACTCAAATCTAAGCTAAGGTTCGATGAGTTTGCCATTTTTTTCAAAAGTGTTCAAAGAGAAGGGGTGGATGGAGTTAAAAATTTCACAAAGGGCCGGAGTCGAGTTTCAGGAATGGGAAATCTTCAGAGTGTGTATGTTGGCGGTGATCGATAGCTCTATAAAATGCCAAGGCGACGCGTCCACCGATTCAAAGAGCCGGATTTTCCGGCGTAAGTTAGGCGACGCTCCCTCGGCTTTTCAGAAAACGCGTTCAACTTTGTCAAAAGATTTCTGACAAAGCTGAAAACACGTGGAGGCCATCATCGCAACTACACGTCTTTAGCCGACAAGCGCAAAGTTCGGCGACGCTTTCTCTGCTTTTCAGAAAACGCGTGCAGCTTTGTCAAAAGGAGCCGCATCTGCACTACCACGTGTCGTTCAGAAAGAGAAGGGGCGTCGTTCAGAAATCGAAGGGGCGCCTGCTCAGAAATCGAAGAGGCGTATTCAAAGATCGAAGAGGCGCCACTATTTCAAAAAGCCGGAATTGCGGGATCAAAACGTTTGTCGACAAGGGTAAAAAGTACCACCACTTGATATTATCTCTATATATGTCGACCTTCGTCTTTTATGGCAGGGCAAACCTGAAGAAAATGCCCAACTCTCCCTCACCTCTGAGGGCGCACTCCCAGCAAAGCCTTTCAAAATACTCAATTCTTTCTTCTTCCCCAAAGATGATACCAGATGCCTGGAGTACATATGACCCAGGAGGAAACGGCGGATTGAAGCATGTGCTGATTCATTCACCGCTTCTTCAAAGCAAAGGTATCTCATATCATCAAGGTCAAAAGCAAAAGTATCTCATATCATGCTCTTTCCCTGTCTTTTTCTTTGTCCTTGTTCTTACTCGCATGGCAAAGTAAAAGAAGCAATCAGCCGGCACTTGGAGTCAATCTTCCGATCTGGAGCCAACTGCCTGGAATCTATTCCTGATTGCTTACCTAGCGTTGCTCTCGAGTAGTCATCTTCAATGGTTGATACACTTCCGGAGAAGGGACCACTTCTGCAAAGGAGAGCGAGTAAGGCAAGTGAAAATGATACATTGAAGCATGTGGAGACAAACATAGGCTGAGTTATCCTCCAACCCTTTTCAATACGAATTGGAAAGATTGAACAAAGAAACAGACCAAAAGGGTAAGCTCAGACCTTCGGGGGAGACCAAAAGAACCATCCTGCTGCCCAGTTCAAGAAGTAGCACAAAGGAAAATCAATGATGGGCGGAAACCAGTTCGAGAGTAAGCCTGTGGAATCATCAAGATCAAGCCTCAATGCAATCAACAAAGAGAAGAGGGAATTTACACTCCATAACCAGATTTGCGTCCCTAAACTCTTCTCTTTGTTAATTACATTCTGCCATGTTTAGTATGTTTAGTTGTTGTTTGTGTGTTTACTTATGTTTTGTGTGAATCTATGCTTAAAACATTGAGGACAATGTTTGATTTAAGTGTGGGGGGGTAACTAAGTATGTTGATGCAAATTCGTTGAATTTTATCACCCATAAACTTCAAGTGTTGTTCCTTGCTGTTTTAAAAATGTTTTTAAACTGTTTTAGTGTGTTTTGACTTAAAAATTCAAAAATCCCATAAAAATTTGAAAAATTGTCTTGAAAAACCCAAAAAGAGTTGTTTTAAAGTTGTTTTTGTGTGTTTGTGTCGTAGGTCACCTTCCAACACAATGATAAGGATTTGGTTTCTAATTGCATGACTGTTAAAAAGAGTTATAAACATAGAGAAAAGTTTGATTTACTCTTGGTATATGCTTGGTTATGGTTATAATGTATGACTTCACATGCAATCATAAAAGAAAAAATTCGTTTTTGTAACATGCTTGAAGGAAGGAACTCAAACAAACGCTACAACCCTGAGAGACTTGAGCCTATAACGTATTGGAGAGTTATTTTCTATGATTCTTTATTTTCTAAAGTTGTTGCATGATCTCATTATTCCTTGCTTGGTTGCTACTTAGAATGCAATTGTATCATGATAGAACTAAATGCTAGAACTCATGCCCATTTCATTCAAAGCATGTTATTGATTTGCATAACACATATTCAAGAAGAAGTTGTGTAGTGACCACCACCATAGCCAAATAGCCTTACTTCCCATACTTCGTATATGTTGTAAGTTTTAACCCCGTTGAGCCTTGTTTAGCCTTTATTCTTTGTTTACCCACATTTTCCTCACCTAGCCTAGTTTAGGACAATCCCCACCCTTGTTCTTAAAAGATAGTGAGCATGACTTAAATGAATTCCTTTTGAGTACATTTTGCAAGAAAATGAGTGTGGGGGAGTAAAAGTTTGTTCTTAAGTTTGTATGTTTTGAGAGTCAAAAGAAAAAAAAAAAAAAAAAAAAATTGTGAAAAACATATGAAAAAGAAAAACAGAAAAGAAGAGAAAAAAAAAAAAAAAAAAAAAAAAAAGAGCTTGTTCCCCCTTGTTGTTCAAAAGTTGAGTTTTCATTCAAAAGTGAATTCTACGTTAATTCAAATGCTTTGCTCGCTATTTCTTTAAGAACCTTTGTTTTCCATATACCTTCTTTGTTAGCCAAACACCTTTAGCCCCGTTACACCCCTTTGACTTCTATCTTGATCGTTATGTGTTCAATAATGTGGAGTTTGAAATTGATATGAGCTTATGGAATCACTGGTTCTCATTCTAAGTAGTAGCATTCCATTCATGAGATCATATTCATGTCATTATCGTAAATCCAGAAAATGCTTTCCTTGTTATAACATATGTGAGTGTTCGTCTACATGTTTACATCAATCTTCTCACATATAACTAGTGTAGGGTGTGTAGTCAGAAAATCTGTGTGAAAAACGAGTGCATATCTTGTAAGGATTTGAGCAATTTCTCTAAGGCATGTTACTACATTCGAAATGTGTTTTAAATGCTTAATTGTGAACTAGTATGTAGTGACTATGATTAAGAATGTACTTAAGTGTAAAGATGGCTCAAATCTGTGAGAATAATGATTTTTAACTTGTCATGTGCATTGGAAGTCCCTGATACGATTGTTGGAAGGTGTAGGTTGTGTTTTGTTCTTTTTGTTTTGTTTTTCTGTTTTGCTCGAGGACTAGCAAAAGCTAAGTGTGGGGGTGTTTGATAGGAGCATATTTATGCGACTTAAATGGCTTGTTCTCGTACATTTACGTTATGTTTCTTTAGTTATTTTAGTACTTTAAGCTATTTTCGTGTGTTTGTAGGTCCAAAGGGCTAAAGGAGCAAAAAGATGCATTTTGGAGACTTTTGGAGCACTTTTGGGCTAAGGACGGATAGCTTATGCTTGAAGCCAAAGTGTTGGACGAAATTGAAGACCTAATTGGAGCCAAAGTGTTGGAACCTTGTTCTCTTTAGTTTTAGGACATTTAAACCTTTCCTAATCCCAATCATGCCATGCATAACACACATCCATTCTAACACATTGTCATTGCACATGCATTTCCTTCATTAGTTAACCCACATGCACTTATCACTTATCATCACCACATATCATATCACTTAATCACTTATCACTTATCATCACCACTTAACCACTTATCATATCATAACCACATATCATATCACTTATCACTTATCACTTAACATATCATCCACCTACTTCACCTACAACATCCACCTACTTCACCTACAACATCCACTTCACCTACAACATCCACCTACTTCACCTACAACATCCACCTACTTCACCTACAAATGACATAGCCATATGTTCCCTCCACTACTCCTATAAATACCCTTGCATTCATTCATTCAATTAACATCTCATTTTCATACACAACACATTACAAACACATTCTCCCTTCCCTAGCCGTGAGCTTCCCATCTCTCCCCTTATAATCCAAACACCATTTTTCCATTTCCCTATTAATCCAAACACCACTCCCCAAACCATTCACACCATCAAACTATCCTTAGACCTTGTGCTACAACAACGAGGAAGAGAAGAGTGCCTAAACGTTCATACAATTCAAGTTTGAGTTGTTGGAATGTTTAGGTGTTTCTTTGATTTCAATGTTTAAATTCAATTCTCTTTGTTTGCACGTATGAGGAATGGAAGAGAAGAGTGCCTAACGTTCATACAATTCAAGTTTGAGTTGTTGGAATGTTTAGGTATTTCTTTGATTTCAAAGTTATAATAAACTAAACCCCATTTAGCTAGGGGGGATTCGAAATATATGTTTATGCTTGCATTTTGATTTGATTACTTCTAATTGCGTTTCATAAGTTGTGGATTCAATTTGTTTAACCGTTTGAATGAATATGACGCTAGAATATAAGTGAGTTTCACCTAATAGTTACGAACTTATATTCACAAGTAGTGGAGGTTGCTTATAAACAATCGCGTTAAATGAATTCTTGGCATAAGTTTCATGCGTATTCCATAGTAACGAATGCCTCGTCAACACTTATAGTTTTCATGATGCTTAATGATCTTTGATTGTATCTTTACTGTGCTTTTTACGTAAAGGACTTTTGGAGAATGTTGTGAATTGCGTTGTGCTAACCCATCCAATTCATTAACTTAAGGAAAACTTGACGGTTAATTTAAGCGGACCTAATTGACCCGGGGCGTTGAGAATTAATGATTTATTGAAATGCAATTGGAAATCATTTTATTATGCAATTATAACATATGTGGAGATGAACCCCGTAGCTAACTTTCCATCCATTTGTTCTTTCTTTTCTTGTTTCTGTTTTCATGTTTAATTTAACTTGTTATTCAATTATGTTAAACATGTGAAACTAATTTCTTTTTTAGAGGCGAATTTGAAGCCATGGACATATGTTGGTTATGATTTGATTTACTCCAGTTATGAATTCATGAACTTTAGATGTGGGTTACTTTTCTGTTTTGATTAAGAACTTGTTTATGTATGTGGGTTGAGGGTCGACACTTAATTTGCATGTCTAAACTTGATGCTAGGATATAAGGGAATTTCACCTAATCGTTATGAACTTATATTCATGAGTAGTAAAGATCGCTAGTCACGATTGTGTTTAGTAAACCCTAGGCTGGATTAACATACGTATTCCATAGTTATGAATGCCTAGTCGATGTTTATGATTTCCGTTGAACTTAATGATCTTTGTTGAATGTCTCTATCATGCGTATTCCATGGTTAGGGACTTTGATTAGGAATAATTTGGTTGTAATGCGTATCCCATTCAATCCAATGAATCTAGGGAAATCTGAAAGTTAGTTTAAGCGAACCTAATTAACTTGGAGCATTGTCATTCATCGTTTGTTGAAGTCATAACTGGGAGTCAATTTATATGCTTATGTTCATGTGTGGATAAGGAACCCTCTAACTAGTTGTTCATCATTCTATTTCATTAATTTCGTTTTTAGAATCTGTTTTAATTCCAAGTTTCTGTTTTAGTTTAAATTCATCCAAAACCAATCCCCCATTTATTTTAAAGTGTTAGATTAGTTAGAAATACATTCATATTGTTATTTTACGTTTTTGAGTCAAATCCAAGTGATTAACAATCCCTCCTAATCCCCGGTCCAGAACGATCCCTACTTATACATATACTACAATTTGACGAAAAGAGGGTTTAATTTGTGTGCGTATTAATCTCGCATCAGACACTCAAGGAGCTTTCGGCCTCGGGATTGGATAATGCCGCACCCTTGTGTATCTAATATCCCCCACCTGCCGAAGGGAAGACCGACAAGTTCGAGTTAAAGTCCAGCTTGCTTCACCATATTCCGAAGTACCATGGGTTGTCCATGGAGGATCCGAACAAGCACCTGAAGGAATTCGAGGTGGTATGTTCAAGCATGACTCCCATCAACGTCGATGGAAGCATATTGAAGATGAAGGCTTTTCCATTCTCTTTGATGGACAAAGCCAAGGATTGGTTGTACGACTTAGCTCCCGGAACCGTCACATCATTGGAGAGCATGAAGAGGGCTTTTCTGGAGAAGTTTTTCCCAACTTCTCGCATCATCCTTTTGCGTAAGAGGATAAGTGGGATCCAACAAGAAGAAGGTGAGTCATTTCCTACGTATTATGAACGTTTTAAATCTCTTGTTGCTTCGTGTCCACAACATCAGATGAAAGAGGAGTTACTTCTTCAGTACTTCTACGAGGGGCTCCTACCAATCGAACGTCAAATGCTCGACGCCTCGGCGGGTGGAGCATTGGTGGACAAGACACCCAGGGATGCCAAGGTTTTGCTTGCTAACCGAGCATTGAATGCTCAACAATACGAAGGAGTAAGCCAAAGAGGACCCCCACGGCAACAAGTACATGAGGTAAGTTCCACACCCGACATTCATTCACAATTAGCTAATCTTACTTCCATTGTGTCTCAGATGGCCGAAGGAATGAGGGTGCAAGGACCGATTGTATGCGGAGTGTGTTCTATCCAAGGACATGCTTCTGAGAAGTGCCCACAACTCATAGAAAATGGTGGATGGGAAAGCGCCAACGCAATTGGATTTCAGGGCCAAAACCAACCAAGGAACGATCCGTACTCGAACACTTATAATCCAGGTTGGAGAGACCACCCGAACTTCAAATGGAGGGAGCCCCAACAACCACCACAACAAGGAGGCTTTAGGCAACAACCCCCGGGCTTCTACAACAAGCCATATGCACCCGCACAAGCACCTCCACAATCTGCCCAAACAAGTTCAGGTAACACTTTAGACAATGATACACTCCTTAAGTTACTAACGAATTTGTCTCAGGGGCAGGAAAATCAAGCCAAAGCCATGCAAAACCAAGATAAGAGGGTGGAGCAATTGGAGAAACAAATTGGGCAGATTGCAGATTTTGTAGGGAAGTTTCGTGAGCAAGGCCAACTTCCTAGCTCTACCATCCCAAACCCCAAGAGAGGCTTCGAAAGTGCAAAGGCCATACTTTTGAGAAGTGGAAAAGAAGTCGGGGCAGGTCCTACACCATCACCATCAAGCCCCGAAGAGGATGAAAAACGAAGAATTGAAGAGGAGGAATCAAGACAACCCACGGCAAAGGTGGAAACACCTTTGCCGCAAGCTTGTGTTGACCCAAAAGTGTCCAATTCGGCCAATAAAGGTAAAAATGTGTCAAATTCAGTTCCTACTAATGGTGTTCCTTCGAATGTGCCTTTTCCTAGTAGGTTCATGCAAACGAAGAAAGAAGAAGCCGAGAAGGACATCCTTGAGACATTCCGAAAAGTTCAAGTAAACATACCCCTTTTGGACGCAATCAAGCAAGTCCCGAGGTACGCCAAGTTTCTCAAGGAGCTTTGCACCACAAGGAAGAGGATGGCGACCAAAGAAGTAGTAAAGGTAGGTGAAAATGTCTCCGCCATCTTGCAATGCAAACTACCCCCCAAATGCAAAGATCCGGGTAGTTTTACCATTCCTTGTGTCATTGGAAACACTAAATTTGAATCTGCCATGCTAGACCTAGGTGCTTCTATAAATGTTATGCCATATTCAATTTATGCATCTATGAACCTAGGAGCATTAAAAAATGATGGTGTAATCATCCAATTGGCCGATAGATCTAATGCCTATCCAAAAGGAGTTTTGGAAGATGTGCTTGTGCAGGTTAATCATTTAATTTTTCCGGCGGACTTCTATGTGCTAGAGATGGATGAATCTGACCATGCCCCTACGTTGCCAATCCTACTTGGCCGGCCATTCATGAAGACGGCTCGGACAAAGATTGATGTGTTTAATGGAACGTTGTCCATGGAATTTGATGGGGAAGTTGTTAATTTTAGTCTTTCTGATTCCATTAAGTATCCTAGTGAGGATCATTCATGTTTTTCCATTGATGTAATTGACTCTTTGGCGCAGGGATATTTTGAAGATTTGAACGCCGATGCATTAGAAAATGTCATTACACGAAGCATGGAAGTCAAAACCAAAGGAGGAGAACCTTTGCTAGGCCACGGCACACACACACCATTGCTTGCCGTGCCTTTTAGTGAGGAATGCTTGGAGTTGGTTGCTGCCCTTGAGTCATTGCCTAAGCACGAGGGTAAGTTTTCTAAATTTGAGTCAATTCCCATTTCGACTAATAAGTTGCTTCCATCCATAGTTCAGGCACCTACCCTTGATCTCAAACCACTACCGGGCCATTTGAAGTACATTTTCTTGGGGGAAGAGGAGACATTACCGGCCATTATTTCTTCATCACTCACGGCACAAGAAGAAGGGAAACTAGTGCGTGTTTTGAAGGAGTTCAAATCTGCCCTAGGGTGGACCTTGGCCGATATAAAAGGTATTAGTCCCGCCACATGTATGCATCACATATTTCTTGAGGAGGGGGCCAAACCAACTAGAGAGGCTCAACGCCGTCTTAACCCTCCGATGATGGAAGTTGTGAAAAAGGAGATAATCAAACTTTTAGATTGTGGAGTCATCTATCCAATCTCGGATAGTAAGTGGGTTTCACCTATCCAATGTGTGCCGAAGAAATCTGGAGTGACGGTTGTGGAGAATGCGGAGAATGAGCTGGTGCCCACTCGAATCCAAACCGGTTGGCGCGTATGCACTGATTATAGGAAGATAAACGCCACCACGAGGAAGGACCACTTCCCATTGCCGTTCCTAGATCAAATGTTGGAAAGGTTAGCGGGTCATTCATTTTATTGTTTTCTTGATGGATATTCTGGTTATAATCAAATTGTTATTGCCCCGGATGATCAAGAAAAGACTACTTTTACATGCCCCTTTGGTACATTTGCTTATCGTCGTATGCCATTTGGTTTATGTAATGCACCTGCCACATTTCAAAGATGCATGATGAGCATATTTTCAGATTATGTTGAGAAAATTATTGAGGTTTTTATGGATGATTTCAGTGTTTTTGGTAATTCATTTGATGGTTGTTTGAATAATCTTAGTGTGATTCTGAACCGTTGTGTTGAAACAAACCTTGTGTTAAATTGGGAGAAATGTCACTTCATGGTTAAACAAGGTATTGTTCTAGGACATATTATTTCTGAAAAAGGTATTGAAGTAGATAAATCTAAGGGAGACCTTGTTCGTCACTTACCCTCTCCAACTTCAGTTAGAGAGATTCGTTCGTTTCTTGGTCATGCAGGTTTTTATAGGCGCTTCATAAAGGATTTCTCCAAGATTGCGCAGCCACTATGTCGATTGCTTCAAAAAGAGGTGGCTTTCGAGTTTGATGATGCATGCTCCACGGCATTCAAGCACCTCAAGGAGGCTCTCACTTCGGCTCCCATTATCACACCTCCAGATTGGAGCCTTCCATTCGAGTTGATGTGCGATGCTTCGGACTATGCGATTGGTGTTGTTTTGGGGCAGCGAAAGAACAAACAACCTCATGTTATTTATTATGCATCTAGAACACTAAATGATGCTCAATTAAATTACTCAACCACTGAAAAAGAATTACTTGCTGTAGTATTTGCATTAGATAAGTTTCGGTCATACTTACTTGGTACTAAAGTTATTATTTTTACTGATCATGCAGCTCTCAAGTATTTGCTCACGAAAAAGGAGGCCAAGCCTAGACTAATTCGATGGCTGTTGCTTTTACAAGAGTTTGACATTGAGATTCGGGGTAAGAAGGGCGTGGAGAACGTGGTGGTTGACCATCTAAGTCGAATGGTGCATGAGGAAGCATTGCCAATTTCTGAAACCTTCCCCGATGAACAATTAATGTCTATCCAGGTACGTGAGCCTTGGTATGCAGATTTGGTGAACTTTTTAGTGTCTAAACATATCCCTAGCACACTTAATAGGAATCAACGTGATAAGCTTAAAAAGGATGCTAGGTTTTATGTTTGGGATGACCCCTACCTCTGGAAATTTTGTCCCGATCAGATTGTACGACGTTGTGTGAATGAATCTGAGTTTCAATCTATTCTAACATTTTGTCATTCATATGCATGTGGGGGACATTTTGGCACCCAACGCACGGCTCTTAAAGTCTTAGAATGTGGATTTTATTGGCCAACCATTTTTAGGGATGCTAGGACATTTTGCCTTACATGTGATCGTTGTCAACGAATGGGTAATATAAGTGTTAAGGATCAAATGCCACAAAACCCTATACTTTCTGTTGAAATATTTGATGTGTGGGGAATTGATTTTATGGGTCCTTTTCTTTCATCACATGGTTTTCTCTATATCTTGTTGGCGGTGGATTATGTTTCCAAATGGGTGGAAGCAAAAGCCACCCGTACTAACGATTCCAAAGTGGTTGCAGATTTTGTGAAGTCTAACATTTTTGCTAGGTTCGGAATGCCTCGAGTTCTTATAAGTGATGGAGGTTCACATTTTTTTAATCGCACAATCGAGGCACTGCTCAAGAAGTACAACGTTACACATAGGGTTTCGACACCCTATCATCCTCAAACAAGCGGGCAAGCCGAGGTGTCGAATCGGGAGGTAAAACAGATTCTTGAGAAGACGGTTGGGCCAACAAGAAAGGATTGGAGCTTGAGGTTAGAGGATGCATTGTGGGCTTATAGGACCGCCTACAAAACACCCATAGGAATGTCCCCCTTTCGGCTTGTTTATGGCAAATCATATCACTTACCTGTGGAGTTGGAGCACAAGGCTCATTGGGCCGTGAGGAAGTTCAACATGGATGTAGATGAGGCGGGAATTCATCGTAAGCTTCAATTGAATGAACTTGAGGAGATACGGAATGAAGCTTACGAGAATGCCCGCATTTACAAGGAAAAGACAAAGGCCTTTCATGACAAGATGATTCGCACCAAGTCCTTCTCTGTTGGACAAAAAATGTTGTTGTTTAATTCTCGTCTTCGTCTATTTCCGGGTAAGTTACGTTCACGTTGGATTGGACCCTTTGTTATTACTAATGTTTTTCCTCATGGTGCAGTCCAAGTTTGTAGTTTCAAAACAGGTCATGAGTTCAAGGTGAATGGGCATCGATTGAAGCCTTACTACGAGAGCTTTGTAGAACATGATGTGGAGGAGACCACCCACTATGCCGTGGGTTCCCAGGAAGGTTGATCAATGTGGAATCGTTCGGCTGCAAGACGTAAAAGAAAGCGCTACTTGGGAGGCAACCCATGCAATCAACAAAGGAAAAATTTGGGAATCGCTCCACACTCAGATTTGCGTCCCTAAACCCTTTCCTTTGTTGCTTACTTTTTGTTATGTGTATTGTGTTCAATTGTGTCTAAAACATTGAGGACAATGTTTAGTTTAAGTGTGGGGGGGGGGGTAACATTCTGTTTTGAGATATTTTTGCATGAAATTCGTAGGGTATTACCACCTAACATATCTAAACTTGTTTCCCACTGTTTTTAAGTGTTTTTAAGCTATTTTAGAGTGTTTTAGAGTGTGTTGACTTAAAAATCCGAAAATACCATAAAAATTTGAAAAATTGTTTTGAAAAACCCCAAGTGAGTTGTTTTTGTGTGTTTGTTTGTGTCGTAGGTCACCTTCCAACGCAATGATGAGGATTTGGTTTTTAATTGCATGATGGTTAAAGAAAATTACAAACATGGATAGACGTTTGATATACTCTTTGGTTTATGCTTGTTTGTAGTTATAGTTTACGAATTCACATGTAATCACAAATGATAAAAATCAGTTTTTGTAACATACTTGAAGGAAGGAACTCAAACTAACACTACATCCCTATGAGAGTTGAGCCTAAACCTTTATTTGGAGAGTAATAATCTGTGCATCATTGTTTTCTAAAGTCGTTGCATGATCTCATTATTCATTGCTTGGTTACTACTTAGAAGGCGTTTTCATCACTTAGTTCCAAATGCTAGAACTCAAGCCCATTTCATTCAAAGCATGTCATTGATTTGCATAACACGTATTCAAGATGAAGTTGTGTAGTGACCACCACCAAAAGCCAAATAGCCATGTGCCCTTAACTCATTCTGTGTTTAAGTTTAACCCCATTGAGCTATGTTAGCCCATTTTCTTTGTTAACCCATATCATCCTCACCTAGCCTAGATTAGGACCATCCGTACCCTTGTTCTTGAAGCATAGTAAGCATGAATGAATTCCCTTTGATTAATGTGTTGCAGAAAATAAGTGTGGGGGAAGGATTATTGATATGAGTTTATGTGCCATAGGCATGGTTAGAAAAAAAAAAAAAAAAAAAAAAGAAAAGAAGAAAGAAAGAAAAGAAAAGAAAAGAAAAAAAGTGAAAAAAGAGTTGAAAATAGTTGAAAAGTATTGGTTGTTGAAGTAAGGGCCCAAAACAATGAATTAGGCCCTAAGAGTTGTTTGAATCTCCCCTATTTGTCTAACAGTTGATTTCTGCATTCTAAGTGGGTTCTAAGTCTCAATTTCATTACTTTGCTTGCTATTGCTTAAGGAACTTTTGTTTATCCCTATCTTTCCTTGTTAGCCAACATCCCAAGCCCCGTTACAACCCTTGACTTCTATCTTGAGTGTTGTGCATTTCAATTGTGGAGTTTGAATTTGGTATGAGCATATGGTGTCACTGGTTCTCGCATCTAAGTAGTAGCATTCCATTCATGAGATCATATCTACACATGTTTAATTACTCCAGAAATTGCGTTCTTTGTTATAACATATGTGAGTACTAGTTTTGCATTCTTTGAGTCTAGTGTAGTGTTTTTAACGTTTGTTTTACGTTTTTGAGTCAGTTTCCAAGTGATTTAGTAATCCCTCCTAATCCCCGGTCTAGAACGATCCCTACTTGCATCTTTACTACAATTGGCAAAATAGGGTTTTAATTTGTGTGCTTATTTAGTTCGCATCAAACCGACTACCTGGAATCTATTCCCTGGTTGCTTACCTAGCGTTGCTCTCGAGTAGTCATCTTCAACGGTTGATACACTTCCAGAGAAGGGACCACTTCTGCAAGATGAGCAAGTAAGGCAAGTGAAAATGATACATTGAAGCATGTGGAGACAGGCGCAACAACTATGCTGAGTTATCCTCTAACCCTCTTCAATACGAATTGGAAAGATTGAACAAAGAAACAGATAAAAGGAGTAAGCTCAGACCTTCGGGGGAGACCAAAAGAATCCTCCAGCCCAGTTCAAGATTAAGCCTGTGGAATCACCAATATCAAGCCTTAATGCAATCACCAAGGAGAAGATGGAATTTACACTCCATAACCAGATTTGCGTCCCTAAACTCTTCTCTTTGTTAGTTACATTTTGCCATGTTTAGTATGTTTAGTTGCTGTTTATGTGTTTACTTCTGTTTTGTGTGAATCTATGCTTAAAACATTGAGGACAATGTTTGATTTAAGTGTGGGCGGGGGGGGTAACTAATGTTGTTGATGCAAATTCGTGGGATTTTATCACCCATAACTTCCAATGTTGTTCCTTGCTGTTTTTAAGTGTTTTGTTTAAGCTATTTTAGAGTGTTTTAGTGTGTTTTGTTTTATAACTCCGAAAATCACATAAAAATTTGAAAAACATGTTTTGAAAAACCTAAAAAGAGTGTTTTCAGTCGTTTTTGTGTGTTTGTTTCTTAGGGTACCTTCCAACACAATGATGAGGATTCGGTTTGTAATTACATGGCTGGTAAAGAGAGTTATAAACTTGGATGAAAGTTTGATTTACTCTTTGAGTTATGCTTGGTTATGGTTATAATTTATGAATTCACATGCAATCATAAAGAAAAAAAATCAGTTTTTGTAACACGCTTGAAGGAAGGAACTCATAATAACGCTACATCCCTGTGAGACTCGAGCCATTACCTTCTTTGGAGAGTTATAATCTGTGATTCTTTGTTTTCTAAAGTTGTTGCATGATCTCATTATTCCTTGCTTGGTTGCTACTTAGAATGCAATTGTATCATGATAGAACTAAATGCTAGAACTTATATCCGTTTCATTCAAAGCATGACATTGAATTGCATAACATATATCAAGATGAAGTTGTGTAGTTGCCACCATAGCCAAATAGCCTTACTTCCCATATTTCGTATATGTTGTAAGTTTTAACCCCGTTGAGCTTTGTTTAGCCTTTATTCTTTGTTAACCCACATTATCCTCACCTAGCCTAGTTTAGGACAGTCCACATCCTTGTTCTTAAAAGATAGTGAGCATGACTTAAATGAATTCCTTTTGAGTTACATTATGAAAGAAAATGAGTGTGGGGGAGAGAATGTTTTGTTCTTAAGTGTTTATGTATGTTTTGAGATTCAAAAGAAAAGAAAAAAAAATTGTGAAAAACGTATGAAAAAGAAAAACAGAAAAGAAAAGAAAGAAAGAAAGGAAAAAGAGCTTGTTCTCCCTTTTTGTTCAAAAGTTGAGTTTTCATTCAAAAGTGAATTCTACGTTGATTCAAGTGCTTTGCTCACTATTTCTTTAAGAACCTTTGTTTTCCATATCCCTTCTTTGTTATCCACACACCCCAAGCCCCATTACAACCCGTGACTTCAATCTTGAGTGTTATGTGTTTCAATTTGTGGAGTTTGAACTTGGTATGAGCATATGGTGTCACTGGTTCTCGCATCTAAGTAGGAGCATTCCATTCATGAGATCATACCTAAACATGCTTATTAACTCCAGAAATTGCTTCCTTTGAGATACATATATGTGAGTGTTCGTTTTCACGTTTACATCAATCTTCTCACATGTAACTAGATTATGGTGTGTAGTTAGAAAATCTGAGTGAAAATTGAGTGCATATCTTGTAAGGAATTGAGCAAATCCTCTAAGGCATGTTACTACATTCAAAACATGGTTTTAAATGCTTAATTGTGAACTAGTATGTGGTGACTATGATTAAGAATGTACTTAAGTGTGAAGATGACTAAAATCTGTGGGAATGATGATTTTTAACATGTCATGTGCATTGGAAATCCCTGAGGCAAATGTTGGAAGGTGTAGGTTGTGTTTTGTTCGTTTTGTCTAGTTTCATGTTCTTTTGTTGTTTTGTTTTGCTCGAGGACTAGCAAAAGCTAAGTGTGGGGGAAATTGATAGGAGCATATTTATACGACTTAGTTAGCTTGTTTTCTTGCATTTAATTAGCTAAACTATGTTAATTATAGTGTTTAAAGTTATTTTCGTGCAATTTCAGGTTTTAGTGTCAAAGTATGCAAAAAGAAGCAATTTGGAGCATTCTAGAGCATTTTTGGGCCAAGATTGGATAGTGCAAGCATGGAGGCATGAGGATGGACAAATTTGAAAGGCTTGAATTCAGTTAGGGAGTTGCAAGGAAGGGCTTTGTTCCCTATTTTAAACACTTAAACACCTTCCTTTCTCATACCTATTTCAGCCATAACCCACATGCACTCTTAATCATTCAACCATGCAGCCACACATTCATTCTCCACCTTTGTGCCATGCTTCCCCCTTCATTCCAGCCATTCCACATGTCTTTCCAACCTAGCCACATCCACATGCACCCATAATCATTCACTCACCTTGCAGCCACATGCATTCCCCTTTGCAATTCCAGCTTTCCACCAACAAATCTAGCTGTCACTCACATGCATTTCCTTCATTATTTCAGCCACATATCCTCCCATTCTCCCTATAAAACCATGCATTCCCTCACCAACAAGGAGAGAGCCCTTTTGTGCCGTGCCTTCCTCCACCATTCCAGCATTCATACACACTTCACACCATCACACAACCATTGCCGTGCATAACCTTCCATTTCCAGCATTACCCATCCCTCCAAAACACTATCCAACCACTCCCCACACCATTCCTCCATACAAAAACCACCCCAAAACCTATCCTTAGACCTTGTGCCGCAACAAAGAGGAAGAGAAGAGGGCCTAAACGTTCATACAATTCAAGTTTGAGTTGTTGGAATGTTTAGGTGTTTCTTTTCCTTTGATTTCAATGTTTAATTTCAATTCTCTTTGTCTTGTACGTATGAGGAACTAAACCCCCCCTTGGCTAGGGGGGGATTCGAAATACATGTTTATGCTTGCGATATGATTTGATTACTTCTAATTACGTTTCATAAGTTGTGAATTCAATTTACTTATCTATGTGAATTACATTGATTTGTGTGTGTTGGTTGAGAGTGCACGCTTAATTATCATGCATAAATTGGATGCTAGGATATAAGGAAATTTCACCTAATCGTTATGGAATTATATTCACAAGTAGTAAAAGTTGATGATCTCAATTGCGTTAAGTAAATTCTTGGCATAAGTTTCATGCAGTTCATAGTAATGAGTGCTTCGTCAATGTTTATGGTTTTCAAAGAACTTAATGATTCTTGCTTGTATCTCTATTATGCAATTCATATAGGGAACTTGTGGGGAATGTTTTGAATTGTCGTATGCAATCATCCAATTCAATAACGTTAGGAAAATTTGAGGATTAATTAGTGCAATTCACGGTTAATCTGGGGCGTTGAGAATTCATGGTTTATTGAAAAGCAATTGGAAATCGTTTCGTATGCAAGTATAACATGTATGGAGATGAACCCCTTAGCTAGCTTCCCATCCATTCCATTCCATCAAATTCATTTTTACAATCTTTTCTTATTTTCGTCCAAAATCTGTTTTAAAGTTTTAAGTCACTTGTTTTCTTTTAAATTCGTCCAAAATCTAAACCCCCCCTTCTCATTTGTTCCAAATCTGTCCAAAAGAGTCCTTTTGAGTCTTTAGAGTCAAAACCAAATGTATTTTCGTTCAAATGAAGTTCTAGTGTCTGTTTGAATCAATTTGATTGTTTTAGGCAGTTTTGAGTGTTTCAAAGCTGTTCTGAGTCATAGTAGTCTTGTTAAGAGTCTTTAAGTTTAGTTTTTATGTTTTTGAGTCAATTCAAATTAGGTTAGCACCCCTAGTTAATCCCCGGTTAGAACGATCCCTAATTACATCATTACTACAATTGTCACAAATAGGGTTTAATTTGTGTGCGTATAATTCCCGCATCAATATACATATAAGGATCACTCCCCTGGGCGATGTGGGATGTCACAATCCACCCCCTTAGGGGCCCGACATCCTCGTCTTCACACCACAGCCAGGGTTAGGCTTTGATACCAAATTGTCACATCCCGGCCCGAGTGGGACCACTTCCCAGGCCCGCTCCACCACTATTGCACGATATTGTCCTCTTTAGGTTACTATTCCCTCACGGTTTTGTTTTTGGGAACTCAAGAGCAACTTCCTAGTGGGTCACCCATCATGGGATTGCTCTCGCGCGCTACTCGCTTAACTTTGGAGTTCCCATGGAACTCGAAGCTAGTGAGCTCCCAAAAGGCCTCGTGCTAGGTAGAGATGAGAATATATATATAAGGATCACTCCCCTGGACGATGTGGGATGTCACATCTCAGGCCCGCTCTACCACTGTAGCACGATATTGTCTGCTTTGAGCCCCTACAACGCCCTCACCATTTTGTTTCTGGGAACTCAGACGAGAACTTCCCGATGGGTCACCCATCCTGGGAATGCTCTCGCGTGCTACTCGCTTAACTTCGGAGTTCCTACAGAACCCGAAGCTAGTGAGCTCCCAAAAGGCCTCGTGCTAGGTAGGGATGAGAATATACATATAAGGATCACTCCCTTGGACGATGTGGGATGTCACAGTTTTACTATTGTTTAGTAGGCTAAACAATGAAGTAAAAATAGCTTTCAAGTTGTAAGGTTATTTTTTCAATTTTCATAATTTCATGTTTTGCTTTCCTTTCGATACAAGAGGTTCTTCTCAAACTTCTGGTGTTACATAAACTATCATAAGGTGATAGTTCGTATTTTCTCTAAACTCTAACTTCCGTTATTTTAAGAACATAATTAGTTCTCAATTATAATCCAATCATAGGCACCAAATCAGGCTTTTGTTAACTTAACTTTAATCCCCATGTGAATAGAAGAATAAAGTAATGATACGGATAATTAATTTCATTTTGCTACCTCCGGCAGTTTTAGCTTCACTGCATCCAAATTGTCTTGGCTTACCTGGCTTTTACTTTTCAAAATAGTGTGCTTCTCGGCCTATAAGTCAATCTTCCTCTTGGGATTTGTGATATTATTTTTTTTCCCTAACATTTTGTGTTTTGGTGTTTTAAAGCTTGTTTTTGTTGAAAAGTCTAGTGGGTATTGAATGCCCACATAGAAACTGCAGACATTGGGTGGATTTTCAATGCCCGTGCAGTTAATCTTGACTTGGGAGATAAAGGAAGTTATATTGTCAAAGATGTATGCTTGGAGTTGCTCTATAAATAGAGCACTCCATATGCTTTGAATTGTGAGCAGAAAAAGAAAGAGAGGAAGAGAAGAGGAGAGAATACATAAAGTTATCTTTGTACTCATATTATTCCAAATTATAATAAAAGCATCACTGCTGCCCGAGGACGTACTCCAGTCACACTGACTGTAGAGGAACCTCGTAAATTTTGTATCTTGTTTTATTTATTCCACTGTACACACATCGTCGATTTTACAACACGTTATCAGCATGAGAAGCTCTCATGTCAGTGAAAAGCACAACGCCATAAATCCGGTGAAGTACTATCCACCTCTCACCTCCGTCATCTAAAATCTCACAGAATAAAAGGTATGTCCATTTTTCGTCTCTCCCACTGCGCCAGAAGCGCCCCACCGAATTCCGGTGAAAATTGAAATTTACGACCTGAAGTCGTCACGAGATGAGAAAACTCGTACTTGACAACTGGTTTCCAGAGATCCAGAAGAATCTCATCAGACTTGGAAACCCAGATCACGTTGTTTTCGACGGATCTTGAAAACTCCCATGAATACTTGGTTGTTTGAGATGGTGATGGCAAGAATGAATCCACACAGGCCTCCCTCTCTTGTGCTTTCGTCAACCCCACTGTCATCTATGTCTTTGTAAGGAAGTTCTTGCTTAACGATGACATGTTCTCTGGGTCATACAAGAACAACGCCAGTCTCTAGTAGCCTTTTGGATTGAATTGAATTTGAGCAACCTCCATAACTACCCAGCTGGCCTTTTGTTTCGAGACTGGCAGAGACAGAGAAGGAAGAAAAATAATAGAAAAGGGGGATTGATGGAATGGCAAGGCACATGTGAAGAAGAAAAAAAGGAGATGTTGACTGCAACCTAAGAAAAAAAAAAAATATATATATATATATATATATATATATATATATATATATATATAAAGGATTTGAATGGTGCATGACACCATTTAGTCAAAATGATATAAATAGGTTTCTGTTGGTGCATGGCACCATGTTGCAGAAATAATAAAAGTAACAATAATGAAGTTTGAATAAGTGCTGACAAAAGAAAGAAAAATAATAAATAAAAGGAGGTATGATACTTCTTGTTATTTATGTGAATTGGTGTTGGTTTAAAACCCTTTCACAAGTTCTATTTCCTTTAAAGCAATTTATTTATTATGGACGGTTTTACCGCCTACTGCTTTAAGTTTTGATTTATGTGAATGGTGCTGAATTAAAGCCCTTGTCACAAGCTTTATTTACTTAAATGCAATTTATTCATTATGGCTGGAATTACCGCCTATTGCTTTAATTTATTCAATGTACTTCTTTTTGTTACGATGAGTACATACTGGACCCGAAGTTCCTTGATCAGATCAGAACCTGCAGTTTCTTGATCCTCATCAAATAAAAATGATTGGACCTGAAGTTCCATCAAACAAAAGATCAAGCATGAAGTCCCTTGATCCTCAAGATCAGGACATGAAGTTCCTTGATAAAGTACCTTAAGTTTGAAGAGCCAAAGTGCCTCAACTTAATTACAATAAAAGCCATAAGAATCTTAGTCTACAGACTATTAAATAAGGACCAGAAGTTCCTTATGTCCATACTAAAAAATGGTTTAGCAGAAGCATTTATTAAGCGGATGAAATTGATTACCCGCATTCTGCTGATGAAAATGAAATTGCCAAATTTTCTACATGGGACATGTCATTTTACATGATGCATTATTGATTTGGTTGAGACCTGTTGATAACCATCAATACTTCTCAGTACAACTCGTGTTTGGGAACCAGCCAAACATTATACATTTACAAGTTTTTGGTTGTGTTATCTATGTGCCTATTGCGCTGCCACAACATACCGAAATGAAGCATCATTGCGGACTAGGCATTGATGTTGAACATCATCTATCATTCAATATTTAAAACCCTTGACTGGGGATATATTTACCGCGTGGTTTGCGGACTATCATTTTGATAAGACAATTTTCCCGCCGTTAGGGGGAGAAAATAACTTCGTTTCAGAAGAACGATGAACAAATATCATTCTAGAAGAATGATGAGAAAAAACCGTTCCAGAAGAACGAAGAGAATTTGTCTTATTTTGATTCATGAAGCAATCAATATACAAACGAAGTGAGAATAATTGAATGATGCATTTAATGATGCAACGAAAGTGATGAAATCACATATGCTTGCTGCAAATGTGCCTACAAGAATTAATGTCCCTGTTGGACAAAATAATATGGCAGCAAATGATTTATCTGTTGCACGCCTGAAGCGTGGCAGCCCCTCAGACTCAAAAGGTTCAGTCATTCAAAAGAAGAAGAATATGGCACTACTGAACTATTGCATTCCCGAAGCGTAACTGTCGCATGCCAGACGCATGATAGTTGCCGTAAGGATACTTGTCCCGAAAAGGTCAATCCGCGAACATGGGAATATTGATGTCTCATGCATGAAGCATGATAGACGTATAAGTTCCAATGACTCAACTCTCGAAGTGGAGATTAAAATCCAAGCTCTATAACACTCAAAAGGAGGTTATGATCCGCATTCTCTAAATTACGACTATCCTGGAAGAGATAGTGTAATGTCCTTGAAGAGGCAATGGATATCCAAAAGAAATGAAAAGATTTTATGCATGCGCATGCACATGAGAATATAGGATCACAGATTGATGATAACCAATGGTAATTTTGGTTTTTACAAATAGCTACTAAATTCATCAATGAGCTGTGGTGATATTGAGTCCCGTTCTTTTTCCATCAACAAAATTATGGGCTAAAAATGGATAAAGGAAAATCCATTACAATTTTGTAAGAACGTGGAAAAATAGACCTATATACTTAGATACAATACAAATAGCCAAAAGATGTTGAACCTAAAAGGTTACATATGGGCATTTGTAATACTGTGAAATACACTCACATGATATGACACAAGGTTGTAAAGGAGTTCATATGAATGGAGAATTATATATGAAGGGTTATGAGTCGCCCACATAATATCTCCATAAATAAATCCCTCAAATATACATGGAAGCAAATTGCTCTGTATAAATTCTAAAGGAAAATGTGTCATGAAATGTAGAAAATCCCTGAAGGATTCAAATTGCTTGAAGAAAGCCCCGGAAGGGTAAAGCATGAAATATGTACTCAATACCAATGGATGGTATAAATTGCCTTAGTGAGTACTTTCATTATGGTATTGTTGCAACATACTAAAATCTCTTGCAAGAGTTGATGATATTAAATTGGGACTCCAGAAGAGTCAAGAAAGATTATAAAGTATTGAGAGAAATATTGTCTCGAACTGCAGAATCGAACAATATACCAACACGAATCTTATCCATGATGTTTATGACATTAAAGAATCATATGGATTCAAGATTACGAGTTGAATACTCAAATGATTTAGACACTAAGAATGATCGTTTATCTTCGCGAGGGGTAAAGATAAATTGATATTTGGTCCAGAAGTACCACATCTTAGTGAAATATATGCTTTATTGTATTTAACACAATACACTGAATGAAATAAAGCTTATATATTAATATCTCCGAGAAATTATATACACATGAGTTAAAACAAACAAACAAAAGGGAACCTTCACAAAGGTTGCTCATGTGAAGCCTCAGTACTCGAAAGTACCCCAGAAGGGGAAGACACCAGAAGTTGATTATTTGGAGTCTCAATACTTGGTGAACTCTAGACAGCTAAGACAATGGATGTCTTTGGAATAAAGACTCGAACCCCCGATTGTCATTTTGAGTCCGACCTTCGGATTCCAATAGCTGGTCGAGCTTTCTTTTCATGCTCGTAGAGTAATTATTTGCAAGCATGTGTAACACTCTATTCTCATGCTTGAGCCCTCTAATCTCTTGTTTAAGACTTGCCACCTCAGCCATTAATGATTCAACTTGGTGAGTTCGAGCAAGTAAGCGCTGGCCCATATTGGATACAGACCCCGCACATTGAACACTGAGAGCCAATGAGTCTTGAACGGCCGCCTCATCAGACCGGTTTGAAAGGATTCTGTTGTCCTTTGGAGTGAGAAGATTCCTGGTTACCACTGTAGCAGTTATGTTATCCTTCATCACAGAGTCCCCAACCGTAAGAGGACCATTAGAAGATGAGAAGGACGGGCACCATATGTTATCCTGACGCTGCTCGTCTGTATCAATCCTGAGACTCAAATCTAAGCAAATGTTAGATGGGCAAGCCATTTTCAGAAATGATGAAGGAAGTCAGATAAAATCTCAGAAGTGCAAGAAAGGGAAATTTTTGCAGGCAACAATTTTCTGAGTGTTTCTGAACAAAATTGATATCTCTATAAAAGGAGGGGCAACAGGACCACTTATTCAAAAATCGAAGAGACACCGATTTTCGAATCTCAAAAGCTGGATTTCCCTGCATGACGTCTGTCAACATTTTCTCAGACGCAATCTTAGCTCTTGTATATCACGTGCAACTTTGTCAAAGATCTCTGATAAAGTTGAAAACGCGTGAATCTTACTGTTCTAATTACACCACAGTTGCTGACAAGAGTAAAGGCACAGCACTACTACCTGCTATTGGGAAATCCATATATATGTCAACCTCTGTCCTCCATGGCAAGGCAGAACTGAAAAATATCTAACTCTTCCTCATCTCCGAGAATGCATCTTTCACAAAGTATCTCGAAATACTCAGTTCCTCTCTGAGAATACCTCTACAAACAAGTCACACCAGAGTAAGAGTATCTCATATCATCAGGGACGAGAGCAAGAGTATCTCATATCATGCAATCTCCCTGTCCTTTCCTTTGTCCTTGTTCTTACCTGCCAAGACAAGGACAAAGAAAGCAATATGTCGGAACCTCCACTCAAACTTTCGCTGCCACCAAGAAGTGATGGTCCATTCAAATACAAGGTTTGCATTCCACTCCTGTATCAGAGGAAAAATACTACAAGAGAAGATGCGAAACCTGCATAAGGAAAACATCACTTCTGCAAGGGGGCAAGTAAGGCAAGTGAAAATGATACATTGAAGCATGTGGAGACAACCACAACAAACACATGTCAGTTCATCCCCGACAAAGCCTAAGATCACTTGTCACATGAAGCTCCTCATGATCCAATTTCATTCAAGATCAAGCCTAGACGGCCTTTGAAGAAATCACAAGTCCGATTCAAGATCAAGTGTCCACCACCATTGAATCAAATTCAGCTCTAGATAAAATAGGTAAATTCAGACCTTTGGAGAAAGTCTAACAGAAGGCCCTCCAACCCAGTTCAAGAACAAGTCTGTGGAAAGTTAACAACAAGTGAAACACCTCATTCGGCAACTATCACCACTAAAAGACTAAAGCAACAGGATCAATAATCAGCCTAAATAATTTGAAATCAGGGGGAGATACTCATCAAGGGGGAGCATCCAAAAATAGATCAAGATCTTAACGAGGCAACTCATGTTGATATGCGGGCATCCAAGGGGGAGTGTTGAAAAGTCTAATGGGTATTGAATGCCCACATAGAAACTGCAGACATTGGGTGGATTTTCAATGCCCGTGCAGTTAATCTTGACTTGGGAGATAAAGGAAGTTATATTGTCAAAGATGTATGCTTGGAGTTGCTCTATAAATAGAGCACTCCATATGCTTTCAATTGTGAGCAGAAAAAGAAAGAGAGGAAGAGAAGAGGAGAGAATACATAAAGTTATCTTTGTACTCATATTATTCCAAATTATAATGAAAGCATCACTGCTGCCCGAGGACGTACTCCAGTCACACTGACTGTAGAGGAACCTCATAAATTTTGTGTCTTGTTTTATTTATTCCACTGTACACACATCGTCGATTTTACAACAGTTTTCAGGTTTTTATATTTTAGGCTTTGTTTTATAGGGGTTAGGTTATATGGGTGAGAATGTAAAGGTAAAAGAATTTCACCTTGGTAAAAGAAAAAATCTTGTAAGAATTTATAAGAGGTTGGGCTACTCCCTTATTTCCAATTGGTTTTATGGTGGAACCTCAACTTTCATGGTATCAGAGAAAGTTGTTCCACGTGTAAAGCTTAATAGCCACACGTGTTCCATGTCATCCAATTTGTGTTGGCCACGTGATTTATTTTCAGAGTCAAAATGTGGATGTGTTTTTGTCCCTATATTATATTCGGCATATGGACCTCTTTACTTTATATATACATATATATAGGCTATTCTAAATTTCCGGTCAACAAATTACTATGTTGTTGCCAGCTCTAGTTGGATTAGGCTGTTCTAAATTTCCAATGACAAGTGAATTAATTAAGTACACATACGTGCGGCGGGATCATGAGAAACGTTTGGCAAGTTTTTTAAGGAATATTGTTTATTTGTTTTTTTTTTTTTTGGATGAAGGGCAAGCATATTCATTGAATGAGAAAGGCTTAATACAAATACAACAAACTAGCCCAACAAAGTGGGGATAGCCAAAGCTCATTCAGCAAAAAAAAAAAAAAAAAAAAAAAAAAAAAAAACAGACATAACAGAAATCCAAAGCCGCAACCAGCAAAGGCTGACCGCCGCCAATGCCATCACCTCGCTAGCGACCACAAAGGTAATCATCCGAAGAAAACCAACTTCACGTTGAATTCGACGAAGGAATCACACCACAAAACAATCAGCAACAAGGAAAAACCCCCCACCAAAATTTGCCACCAAAACTACCATACCGAAGAAGAGCCAACATACCTGAACCACCAAAACAAGCCCCTGCAAGTAGAACCAAAACCAAAACAAAAGGGAAGGGGATGGGGCTAAGGGGGCATCTAAAATACCCTCACTTTGGGCAAAACCGCAGCATGCTTGGCCTCGAATTTCCAACATACCGGTCGGGTACAGAGACATGAACTGAAGGTTGAGATCTGCGGACCAAATCAGGTGCGTCATTGTTGGCTTTGAACAGAGTTTGTGGGACGGATGGCAAGTGGCTTTGAACAGAGTTTGTGGGAGGGATGGCAAGTGGGAAGATGGAGGAAATGAACAAAATGGAAGATGATGAGTGTTTGGGGTTGAGGGGCGGAGGTTGAAAGCTAGGGATTGGGTTTGTCAAGACATAAAAGATGGTAATAAACCCCGAAATAGGGTGAAAAATGCCGGAAAATGACAAAGGACACTAGGAAAACGACGAAGTGCACAAGCATAATGAAAAGAAAAAAAGAAGAAGAAGGGAAAGGGGTCGCCGGCCAACCCTAACCCAAGAAAGGAGTTTGCAACGTTGAGGACTAGTTGTGACTTACTCTGTGTGAGAGAGAAAAGGGGAGAGCGGCTAGGGTTTGTTTTTCAAGTTGAGACTTATTTTTAAGGCATATTGTTTAATCATGCTATCTTGTATTATTTCACCCACAGGTAAAGAGGTCAAAATTATCATAGAACTAAAGCCACACGAACTGTTTTAAAAAAATCTCCGCCTAATATCATCTAGACCCCAAGACACTACTTGACTATCACCTTACGTTTTTTTATAGCCTTGGCCACATACAACTAATTTGATCTGGCTTCTGGCGTTATGTTTTCGGATAGGTATTAACATTGGGATTTGGATCCTCTCCAGATCCTCTCCCTGGGGATCCCGGGGATCAAGGTACAAGGACCGTTCATCAAAGATCGTGCGGCCACAATTAAATGCTTTTTATATTTTTAAAAGTAAAGCAATCTCGTTTTGCGTAAAAAGCATTTAATTGTGGCCGCACGATCTTTAATGAACGGTCCTTGTGCCTTGATCCCCGGGATCCCCAAGGAGGGGATCCAGAGAGGATCCAAATGCCGTTGAAAAGTTGGCTCTATATTATTAGCCCATTATTTTATTTTATTGTACAGTACTCGGGTTCTGGCTCTATATTCTTACCGCATGATACCAAATGTTTTTTTTTAATTTTTTTAATTTTATTTTTTATGGGGGATAACTGGTGGTAAGCCACAATTATCCATCATTTTTGGGAATCGAGAAATTCTAGCACTGGTTAAGGAACAATTCATAATAGTCACTTAGTACTACGGTTTGGGTAGCGAACTTAGTATTACAAGTTTACTGATATTCCTTTTACTTTTAAATGAGATATCTTATATTCAAATCTCAAGAATTATGAGTTTAATACCAAACTTTTTCTCTATTTTTTAATGTAGATACATTGTTCTATCAAAGAATTCATAGCATGCATATCTTTTGTTTTTCAAAAACAGTAGGATGTGTAGTATTATTGTAAGCTCATGTTGTTGAAAAATACGATCCCTCTGTCACCCTAGAATAAAAGGAGCAATCTCATAGTTCTTGCTCTGTGAAGATACGTTATTAAGTGCTTTATTTTATTTTACCATTGAGAAATATGGTGCTAACTAATATATTGGATGATATAAATGATGGTTGATTCACCCTAACCCCTCATTATTTTAGTGAAAAGATCATGTATAATTGTAGGATTTAGACGGATGGGTAGCAAATCACAAATCACCTTCAAATTACAATTTGACTGTGGGTATCTTAAATTACCCTATATTAACTTATTACTGAAAGGGGTGAGATATCTATACACCCCTTTTTACTTCTCACACGCCCTTCTAATTTTTGATCGTTGGATTAAATGAATTGAAGAAGATCAAATGACAGAAATTAACAAGGGATGTGCTCCATGTCACACGAGTTATGTTGTCCACGTGTTAGGCACGTGTGGGGGTGTGTTGAAATAAATCCCACATTGGTGATGAGGGACCTTGCATGTGCTTATAAGTAGTTGGGCTAGTCCTCATATTGTCAATTGATTTTATGGTGAAACCTCAACTTTCTTCATGGTATCACAGCAGGTTGTCCCATGTGTGTAGCCCAACGGCCACACGTGCTGCACGTCATAATACAGGTTATGTTGTCTATGTGTTACTGTTAGGCACGTGTGGGCGCATATTGAGAATGAATCTCATATTGATGAAGAAGGACCTTGTATGTGCTTATAAGAAGTTGGGTTATTCCCATATTGCCAATTGGTTTTATGGTGGAACTTCACCTTTCTTCATGGTATCATAGCAGGTTGTCCCACGTGTGAAGCCTAATGGCCACAGTTGCTCCATATCACACGAGTTATGTTGTTCACGTTTTAGGCATGGGTGAGGGCGTATTGAGAATGAATCCCACATTGATGAGGAGAGACCTTGCACGTGCTTATAAGTAGTTGGGCTACTCCTTATTTTGCTAATTGGTTTTATGGTTGAACCTCAACTTTTTTCATGGTATTAGAGCAAGTTGTCCCATGTGTTAAGCACAATGGTCACACGAGTTATGTTGTCTACGTGTCCGGCACATGTGGGGGTGTGTTGAGAATGAATCCCACATTGATGAGGAGGGACCTTGCATGTGCTTATAAGTAGTTGGGCTACTCCCCATATTGCCAATTGGTTTTATGGTGGAACCTCACATTTTTTCATAGTATCAGAGCATGTTGTCCCACATGTGATGCCCAATGGCCACACGTGTTCCACGACACACGAGTTATATTGTCCACAAGTTAGGCATGTGTGGGGACGTTTTGAAAATGAATTCCATATTGATGAGGAAGGACCTTGCATGTGCTTATAAGTAGTTGGGCTACTCCTCATATTGCCAATTGGTTTTATGGTGGAACCTTAACTTTTTTCAAGGTATCAAAGCAGGTTGTCCCATATGTGAAACACAAAGGCCACACGTGTTCCACGTCACACGAGTTATGTTGTCCACGTGTTTTGCAAGTGTAGGGGTGTGTTGAGAATGAATCCTATATTGATGAGGATGGACCTTACATATGCTTATAAGTAGTTGGGCTACTCCTCATATTGCCAATTGGTTTTATGGTGAAACCTCAACTTTCTTCAAGATATCAAAGCAGGTTGTCCCATGTGTGAAACACAAAGGCCACACGTGCTACACGTCACACGAGTTATGTTGTCCACGTGTTTGGCAAGTGTTGGGGTGTGTTGAGAATGAATCCTATATTGATGAGGAGGGACCTTACATATGCTTATAAGTAGTTGGGCTACTCCTCATATTGCCAATTAGTTTTATGGTGGAATCTCAACTTTCTTCATGGTAATAGAGCAGGTTGTCCCATATGTGAAGCACAATGGCCACATGTGCTTCACGTCACACGAGCTATGTTGTCTACATGTTAGGCACGTGTAGGGGCGTGTTAAGAATAAATTCCGCATTGGTGAGGAGGGACCTTGCATGTGCTTATAAGTAGTTGGGTTACTCCTCATATTGCCAATTGGTTTTATGGTGAAACCTCAACTTTCTTCAATTAGACTGTTCTCCTACTCAAGTAAGAGAATGTTGGAATATGAGTATGTGATTAATGAGTTTTAGGCGGGCTATATTGTAGTCGATCTTGTATAGGAAAGTCTTATTGAAAGTGGAATGCCAATCCTTATTATAGATGGATTATTTATTGGTATTGAAATCGATTTCTTATTGAACAAGGAAACACATTTAGTTTCCTATGTGGATTTTAATAGGGAATCCTAATTGGTTTTGGCAAAGATTGATATCTATATATAGTAGCCTCTACTCTTAAACCTATTGTGAGTCGAGCATTCTATTTTCTGTAAGAGGGAGGAGAACGTTCACTGAGAGTTTTGGTGATATGGCTTCAAGTTCTGGAACTTCTGCAGGTGAGTTTTTGTCCTATATTCGTTATACAAGTAAAGTGGTTTCGTGTCTTGATAATTATGATTCATGTCTTAACCTTATTCTACATACTTAAAAAAAAATAAAAAATAAAAAAACAATCATTGCCCGGAAGACTTGCCTTGGAACTAAGTTGGGTACAGTAGGGCCTACTGATAGGTCTTCAATTTCTGGGCTCGTGGAGCAATGTTTTTGAGTGTTGGGAAATACTAGCGGAAGTTTTCCCATAGGAGGCGGCGGGTTTTAAAACCGTATAAAATATATAGAAAATTATAAATGTATATACAATAGATAATATTATTTACATATATGTTGAAATTTACTTACAACCTTATTTTAAAAAAAAGAACAAAATAAGAAATAATTTTGGCAATACTATTTAAATGCGGTGACTTCATATTATGCAAAATCTGTGCAGACCCATTTTAAGAATAACATATGTGATTCGACAATTTCGATTCGACATGAAAATTCTAGAAACCCCACCCCCACCCATGAACCCAGAAAAGACCCAGAAAAATTTTCTAGTCGTTAATTTCGATTCGACAAAATCAAGAAAATTTTTCTAAAGCCCAAGTACATTAAATCACAAATTTAAAACAGATTTTGACATGCAATAGGTATAGAAGGTACCTGAGGTGAGGAGGAATCGTTTGATCTTTGGCCCGAAAGCTATATCAGTTGGGCGGTGGAGGATCCGATTCGAGTAGACGCAGAAATCGTCAAGAACCTACTGGGAAGACGTCAGAAACCTGGACCGCTTCAGTATCGATGCGTAACAGGTGAACAGCCCAAAGAAACCGAGCTTCTGAGTTCCCTCGCTCGGAACGAAATGCCGTCATACTGGAGAAAATCCGAGAAGAGGGGAAGAGAAAACTTCAACATGCAAAAGGTGAAGGAATTTCAATTGGAACGCTATGGAGCAGAAAGGTTTTCGATTAGAAAAGAAGTCAATCAGGAGGGAAGTAATCAGGGAAGAGGGGCATTTTTGTCAGTGTAATAAAATGTAATAACCAAAACTTATCAGGGGTAAAACAGGAAGCACACTGTGCTTATGAACGGTGTTTCAGAGTGTTTTGAGTTTTAGTCTGGATTGAATTTGTGCCCTTGCCTTCCACCGCTAGAACTGTTCTACTCAAGCTCAGAAATTAAGGGTGCATTAGTGGTTGCATAAGGGTATTTGATGGTATTTTTCGAAGTAATGTGGTGAACAAGAAAAGGTTTTAATTTTTAATGGGCGTAGATAGAAATTTGGGTAAAATTGAATGAGAATTGGTGTCTAAATAGAAAAACTCTTAGTTGGAATAAGGATGCAGTTATGTGATTGTATTTCTAATGAAAAAAATTCTTTAGATTAAAAAAATTTGCTTAATTAATTAAAAATTGGGTGAATATGGAAATTTTCCTTTTCTTAGTTAATTAAAATCTTATGATGTTACAAGCTGGCCCATATAAAGACATTACGCTCACCTTATTTTCAATTTAATGTAGACTTAAATGGTAAAATTTGAACTGTTATTTTGTATCAATTAAAATGTAATAAAAAGGTAAAATTTGAAAGTACGATCCCCCATAAAATTCTAAATTGACTGGATCACCCCTGTTTTCTTTGGAAAACTCGCTAACTTTGGATTGCCCTAGTTTTCTTTGATAGCTAAATATGTTGTGGTTGTGGAACTGCATGTTTATTTAGTAATGTTGAATTTTGGCATCATATGTGGTAATATGTTTATAATTGAACCTCAATCTACCAGGCCCTAGGGACTTGGAGTTTTGGTTTAAATTCTCTCAAACTGGTGGTGTTTCATGTGTACATATACATGAAGAGACTTCTTGTGGAACAAAATTGCCGAAATGTCTCAGGTGCGTAAATGTGAAACTCTTAAAGATAGAGTGACTGAAATGACCCAAGTACGTGAAAGTGAAACTCCTGAAGATAGGGTGGCCGAAATCCTATCTAGGTTGCCGCCGAAGTCTCTGATGCGGTTCAAATGTATACGCAAGTCTTGGTGCACGGTCATCAACAATCCAAGTTTTATGGCCAAACACCTCAGCAATTCCGTTGACAACAAATTCGCATCCACCACTTGTATCCTTCTCCACCGTTCTCATATGCCCGTTTTCCCCGACAGAAGTTGGAAACGAGAATATTTCTGGTCCATGATTAATCTTTCCCATGATAGTGATGAGCACAACCTTTATTATGATGTTGAGGACCTAAATATACAATTTCCATTGGAAGATCATGATCATATATCGGTTCATGGCTATTGCAATGGGATTGTCTGTCTAATTGTAGGGAAAATTGCTCTTTTATACAATCCTGCAACAAGGGAACTCAAGCAACTACCTGATTCATGCCTTCTTCTACCTTCCCCTCCGGAGGGAAAATTCGAATTGGAATCGACCTTTCAAGGAATGGGATTTGGCTATGATAGCGAAGCTAATGAATACAAGGTTGTGAAAATTATAGAAAATTGTGAGTATTCAGATGATGTGCGAACATTTTCTCATCGTATTGCTCTTCCTCACACGGCTGAGGTATATGTCACGACTACTAACTCTTGGAGAGTGATCGAGATTGAAATATCAAGTGATACCTATAACTGTTCTTGTTCAGTATACTTGAAGGGATTTTGTTATTGGTTTGCAAGCGATGGCGAGGATTACATACTTTCATTTGATTTAGGTGACGAGATATTTCATAGAATACAATTGCCTTATAGGAAAGAATCTGGTTTTTTGTTTTATGATCTTTTTTTGTACAGTGAATGCATAGCTTCTTTTTGCTCTCATTATGATAAAAGAAACAATTCTGGAATATTGGAAATACTTGAAATATGGGTAATGGACGACTGTGACGGGATTAAGAGTCATGGACAAAACTGCTAACCCTTGAACCTTTTAAAGACAATGAGAATTTATTGACATTTTGGAAAAGTGACGAACTTCTTATGGTTACCTCCGATAAAAGAGCCATCTCTTATAATTATAGTACCAGAAATCTTAAGTATATTCATATTCCTCCTATTATCAATACAGTTACAGATTTTGAAGCTCTTATTTATGTGGAAACTATTGTTTCAGTCAAGTGAGTTGAGGGCAAAGTTCCATTTTCTCCTATTTGATTTGTATGCATCTTTTAATTTTGGTTTGCGGCCTTTAGATTATATTTGCTTATCATGGGCTGCCTTCAGTTTTTGGGCCTTCCCTATTTTGTAATTTTATTCTATTTGAAAGTATTTTACTAGTTTTATAGAGTTGGTTAACACTAACCGTTCCCTTATGTTTTCCTTTGTTCTTCAAAATTCCCTTCTTAAAAACCTATTAGCTTTCAAGTTTTAAGGTTATTTTTGCAATTTTCAGAATTTCATGTTTTGCTTTCCTTTCGATACGAGAGGTTCTTCTCAAACTTCTGGTGTTACATAACTATTATTAGGTGATCTTTCATATTTTCTCTAAACTATAACTTCCGTTATTTTAAGAACATAATTATTTGCAAGTGGCTCTTTACTATGGTGGTGGAAAGGTATTGAGCATTTGCATAATGTGAAGGTTTGAATCCCGTCAGTGACTAATCTAACAAAATCTATCGTTTACAAAAAAATTAAAAAAAAAGAACATAATCAGTTATAAATTATAATCCAATCATAAGCACCAAATGAGGCTTTTGTTAACAACTTAACTTTAATCCGCATTGAAAAGTGGAATAAAGTAATGATATGGGTAATTACTTTCATTTTGCTAGCTTCGGCAGTTTTAGTTTCACTGCATCCAAATTGTCATAGCTTACCTGGCTATTGATTTTCAAAATAGTATGCATCTCGGCTTATAAGTCAATCTATACATCTCGGCTTATAAGTCAATCTTTCTCTCATGCTGTGTAATTTATTTACTTTTCCCTAACATTTTGTGTTTTGGTGTTTCTGTAAACCTGAAAATTCTATAATGAATGAAACGAGAACACGTGTACAAAGTAGATTTGTATTGATGAATTTGTAGGGTTACAATCTATGTTTACAATTTTCCTCTAATTTAGTCTTCAAATTTGATATAGATGCGTAGGTTGTTGATTCAAGGGTCGCAACGACTAGATCTCAGACGAACGATTGAACGATTGCTTCAAGTTTTGAGCTTGAAACAATACGTGGATAGTCTTCACCTCTAGGTTTGTGTATGACCTGTGGCAAAGGTGATGTTGATGTGGGATTTTGTTGATTCAAGGGTCTTGACGACTTGATCTTGAATCGAACGTCGTTACAAGTTTTAAGCTTGCAACAAAGTCTTGAAGGAATCAGCACAAGTGCTTGTTGATTCAAGGGAATGCTTTGGCATTGGTCGAAAGAAAGCTTCGGCTTTGGTTGTACGTTGTTTTATGAATATGCTTTAGTTTTCTTTCCGATTTTGGGAGCAACTTGGACCCCTTGCCCATTTTAAGAGGGATTTTCTCCCTTTTGTCGACTTTTGGGAAGGTTCCTTTGCTTGATTTGTGCCACATGTCTTTGATGACTTGTCTATTTGTGACGAGTCATATGCCATGTGGAGCTTTGTGATACATCATTTGTATGCAACGAAATTTACATGTCTATAAATGCCCCCACTTCAAGGCGCGTTGTAGGCATGTGCTTGTCACATGTAAGAAACGTGTTTTGAAGTCTTGGAATGTGAATATTCCAACTTAAGGGTTGTTGAGACTTGATCTTGAATTAGCATGCTTCTTCAAGGGTCGTAGAATCGTGTTTTTTGAATTGACATGATGAATTTTGTCAAGGGCCATTGAGGCGTATTTCTTGAACGAACATTTCTTCAAGGACTGTTGAGGCTTGGTCTTGAATAAATGAAAACTGTCTTCAAAGACCGTGTGTGCTGCTTGCTGCCGTGAGTTGTAGTTGCTTGAAGCTTGTTGTAGTGCGCCACTTTTTGCCGAGTGGTGTTGTGTAAAAGACTGCAGCGGGGGTTTCGCTATGTAGTGCCTTTTGGTCATAGTTTTCCCTTGGTGGTGCTGTTGCCGTGCAGTGCAAGAAACTGCTTGCGTAATCGCTATGGGGTTGCGTAGTGCGATTGTGTAACATTTTGATTTTTTTTGCTACTGTAGTGTGCTTTAAAGGACAATCTTGTAGCTGCCCTTATTGATGTGCTGCTCAAGCTTTGTGGCTAATTTCTTTTTGTCGTTGTGACTTTGTCATCGTCATCCTTCAATGCTCACGAGGTTTGGCTCGCATGTCTTTTGCTTTAATGAAGCAATTTTTTTTCTTCTTGCCACCCCACTCTTATGCTTATGTTGCCTTGTTTATTTTGTTGCAGCCACGGTATTTTTCAAGTACTTTAAGAGCCGTACCATCACCATTCTTATGAAGGAAGGCGATTCGCAATATAGGGGAACGACGTTAAAGCTTTGTGCGCCGTTGACTGGTCCTAAGGCGGTTGTTCTTCCTACGAAAGATAACTCGATGCATATCAAGTCGTGGTCTTCTGAAGTATCTTGAGAGGTGACAGATTTTGGTCGACCAAATACGAAGAAGAAGGCGTGTACATTGAGGATTCTTATCTTGAATCCTCACACCATGTTTGTGACAATCCACCGGCTTCGTTTGAACTTCTTGGCGATCGTATCCATAGCAGAGCTATGACTTGGAATAGCACCATGTCGACTACTGGAAAGCCGTCTTTGCTGAGTTTTATTAGAAGTGGCTTGAAGATGTCTTGAGCCGATCCAAAGATGTGCTTACTAATGTGGGCCTTTATCATGTTGTATACACATCTTTTTTTAGTTATGATCGTCATTCTTTCATCCTTCATGCATTCTTTGAGCACTGGTGTTCAACGACCAACACACTTCACACGGCTCAAGGGGAGATGTCAATTTCACTTTGGGATCTCCACAAGATAAGAGGCTTGCTGATCCATGGTAAGTTTTATTATGAGGTTGTTCCTAGCATGGAGGAATTTTCTCATCACAATAACTGAGGATTGCCTGCGAGTTGCCCATCTTGTCTCCCACCAATGTGGAGACTTTGAAGACTTTGAAAGGCTTGCTTGAAGATCGTCGCCGTAGTTTTAGGGACATATATTTTCAAGTAGTGTCTTCCGTTCTTTGTACTTCAGGCCCCTTATTTATTTATTTATTTTTTTGTAATAATTAGAGTCGACTTCTTATAAAGTATTCACTTTTGAATTTGCTCCTTATTCTTCAAAGTGTTTGCATTTTTTTTTGTTGGTGAAGTGATTGTACTTGAAGCTTTGAAGTTTCAAGTTGCCTAAGTACCCCCGGTTGAGGAGGGATCAAGTCATGGCGTAGTTCAAAGGAATGATGGATTGCTTTTTGATGGTTTTGACGGTAATTTTGTTGTACACAGTTTAAGCTCTTGCGGGCTAGGAGAGTTGAGTGTCACCTTTTAAGCTCGTGCGAACAAGGAGCATTGAGTGTCACCTTTTAAGCTCATGCGAAAAAGGAGCATTGTGTTATGCAGTTTAGGCTCATGCAGTGATAGGAGCATATTTATGCGACTTAATTGGCTTGTTCTCATGCATTTACGTTGTGTTTCTTTAGTTATTTTAGTCCTTTATGCCATTTTCGTGTGTTTCTAGGTTCATATGGCTAAGGAAGCAAAAAGGTGCAATTTGGAGCATTTTGGAGCAAAATTGGGCTTAGAATGGATAGCTTATGCTTGGAGCCAAAGTGTTGGACGAAATTGAAGCCTTGTATGCACTTTAGGACATAAAACAAAGGGCCTAGCCCAATCAAACAAAGCCTTAGAACCAGAAATTCCCATACACACACCAACACATCCCTTGCCGTGTGTTGCAATTGCATTTCACTTTCATTTCAGCCACATGTATTCCTCATTGCAGCCACATTCTTCCATTCCCACCTCAATCATTCACCCTAGCTGTTTTTCACATGCATATCACACACATTTCAGCCATTCCACATGCACTCATTGTCATTCCACTTCAACCCACATGCATTTCCAACCCACATGTCCCTTTAATTAATTTAACCTAGCTGTCATTGCACATGCATTCCTTTAATCACATGCATTCCTATTCTTTAAAACATTCACCCATAACCATACACTTCACCCATCAGATTTCCAACCCACATGCACTTCCCCCTTTATCATTTCAGCACATGCACTTCCCACTTCATCATTTCAGCCACCAAACATCCACATGTATTCATCCTAGCTGTTTTGCACATGCATTCACTTAACCTAGCTGTCATGTTCCCTCTCCCATCCATTCATCTCCATATAAAAACCATACACGCCTCAATTCATTCATACACTCTTCCATTTCAGAATGTAGACATCAAACCACCCTTGCCGTGCTCTCCCTTACAATCCAAACACCATCCTTCCATTTTCACCACTCCCCAAACCATTCACACCATCAAACTATCCTTAGACCTTGTGCTACAACGAAGAGGAAGATAAGAGGGCCTAAACGTTCATACAATTCAAGTTTGAGTTGTTGGAATGTTTAGGTGTTTCTTTGATTTCAATGTTTAATTTCAATACTCTTTGTTTTGTACGTATGAGGAATGGAAGAGAAGAGTGCCTAAACGTTCATACAATTCAAGTTTGAGTTGTTGGAATGTTTAGGTGTTTCTTTGATTTCAAAGTTATGAGGGAAGTCGAAATATATGTTTATGCTTGCATTTTGATTTGATTACTTCTAATTGCGTTTCATAAGTTGTGGATTCAATTCGTTTAACTGTTTGATTGATAACTTATTTATGTATGTTTATTGAGAGTGCACACTTAATTTTCATGCATGAATATGACGCTAGAATATAAGTGAGTTTCACCTAATAGTTACGAACTTATATTCACAAGTAGTGGAGGTTGCTTATAAACAATCGCGTTAAACGAATTCTTGGCATAAGTTTCATGCGTATTCCATAGTAACGAATGCCTCATCAACACTTATAATTTTCATAGAGCGTAATGATTCTTGCTTGTATCTCTATTATGCAATCATGTAGGGAACTTGTGGGGAATGTTTTGGGTTGTCGTATGCAATCATCCAATTCAATAACGTTAGGAAGATTTGAAAGTTAATTTAAGTGGATCTAATTAGCTTGGAGCATTGAGAATTAATGGTTTATTGAAACGCAATTGGAAATCGTTTTATTATGCAAGTATAACATATGTGGAGATGAACCTCGTAGCTAACTTTCCATTCAATTCCATCAATTTGTTCTTTCTTTTCTTGTTTCTGTTTTCATGTTTAATTTAACTTGTTGTTCAATTATGTTAAACATGTGGAACTAATTTCTTTTTAGTTAGAGGCGAATTGGAAGCCATGGACATATGTTGGTTATGATTTGATTTACTCCAGTTATGAATTCATGAACTTTAGATGTGGTTTACTTTTCTGTTTTGATTAAGAACTTGTTTATGTATGTGGGTTGAGGGTCGACACTTAATTTACATGCCTAAACTTGATGCTAGGATATAAGGGAATTTCACCTAATCGTTATGAACTTATATTCATGAGTAGTAAAAATCGCTAGTCACGATTGTATTTAGTAAACCCTAGGCTGGATTAACATACGTATTCCATAGTTATGAATGCCTAGTCGATGTTTATGATTTCCGTTGACCTTAATGATCTTTGTTGAATGTCTCTATCATGCGTAGTCCATGGTTAGGGACTTTGATTAGGAATAATTTGGTTGTAATGCGTATTCCATTCAATCCAATGAATCTAGGGAAATCTGAAAGTTAGTTTAAGCGAACCTAATTAACTTGGAGCATTGTCATTCATCGTTTGTTGAAGTCATAACTAGGAGTCAAATTATATGCTTATGTTCATGTGTGGATAAGGAACCCTCTAACTAGTTTCTCATCATTCTTCGTTTTACAATCTGTTTTGTTTCCAAGTTTTTGTTTTGTTTTCAAATTCATCCAAAACCAATCCCCCATTTATTTTAAAGTGTTAGATTAGTTAGAATTACATTTAGTTTGTGTTTATAAGTGTTTTGATTCATTTTGTTTCCCAAATTCGTCCAAAGTACTCAAGGTGCTCAAAACTGCCCAGAAAGTGTTTTTAAGGCAGTTTCGAGTGCTTTGGGTACTGTTTGAGTCTTTTGGTTTGTTTTAGTTTTTAAAGTTTAGTTTTGCAATATTTGAGTCTAGTATTGTATTTTATTTTGTGTTTTTACGTTTTTGAGTCAGTTTCCAAGTGATTTGCAATCCCTCCTAATCCCCGGTCCAGAACGATCCCTACTTATACATATACTACAATTTGACGAAAAGAGGGTTTAATTTGTGTGCGTATAAATCACGCATCATGCAGGCGAGGAGCTTTGTGCCATGTGTAGTTTAGGCTTATGCAAGCGATGAGCATTGTGTTGTGTCCAGTTTAGGCTCATGTAGGCAAGGAGCATTTGGTGTCGCCTTTTAAGCTCGTGCGAACAAGGAGCATTGTTACCGTGTCCAGTTTAGGCTCGTGCAGGCGAAAAGCTTTGTGCCTTGTACAGTTTAGGCTCGTGTAAGTAAGGAGCATTGCTTGTTTGGTTTAGGGGTATTAATGCTTCAAGAATCTACCATTGATGGGCCGATCTTTAAGCCATCTTCTGTCATGATTATATAGGTGTCGGTGGTGTAGACTTTTTGTATTATGTAAAGTCCATCGCATTTTGATGTGAACTTGCTTTTTGTCTTGTTAGTTGTGATGATAAGACTTAGTAATGCCAAGACAATGTCTCCAGTTTAGAAAGACCTTGGGTGGAGCTTCTTGTTGAATACCTTGGATAACCGTGCTTGGTAGCATTCCAAGTGTTGTTGAGCTTCGAGCCTCCTTTCGTTGAGTGTTTCCAACTTTTGAAGTTGTAGCTTTGCATTTTCCTCTTCAGTTAAGCCTTCTTGTATAGCCAACTTTAGTGAGGGGATTTGAAGTGCTTTGCTTATTCTTTCATGCCAGTCTCTCTTTGTTTGGCCGATTACCTTCTTTAGGAGGTTGCACAACGTTTTGTTGAATGCTTTCACGGGACCGTTGGCCAGAGCATGATACATGGAAGACTTGTGCCTCTTGAACTTGTATTTCTCGCAGAGCTTGTCCATGAGTCAGTTGGAGAACTGTTTTCTGTTGTCAGTGATGATATAGCGAGGCACACCATATCAGTGAATGATATGCTCTTTGATGAAACATATGACAGTTTCCTTTTTTATTTCCCTTAGGGCTAAGGCTTTAGCCCACTTGGAGAAGTAATCTGTTGCATCTAAGGTGTAAGCTTCTCATGCAGATGATTTTGGTGTGATTGGTCCTACAACGTCCAATCCTGATGCATTGAACGGTCATGAAGCAACTGTAGTGTAATACCTCAGGTAATTGATGTACGAAGTTGGCGTGGAATTGGCAAGCTTGGCACCTTTTGGTGTGTTCCAGGCAGTCATTCGCCATGCTCGGCTAGTAGTAATCCATTCTCTTGAGCTGGAAGTGTAGTTTTGGTCCAGACTGATATGCTTTACATACACTTGAGTGTGCTTCTTACATGACTTGATTGGCTTCTTCCTTACCTAGGCATCTTAGAAGTACTCATTCAAAAGAGCGCTGGTAGAGTGTTGCTTTGTAGTAGAGGAAGTGAGGTGTTCATCGACGTATTTCAGAGCAGTGTTTAGGATCGTCTGGAAGCTTTCTATTCTCTAAGTAGTTGATCAATGTCTGTCTCCACTTTTCAGTGTTGACTAGAAGTACTGAGATGATGTTTGTATCATCTAGTAGCATTTCAGTGACGAGTAAGATCACCCATCTTTGGAAAACTGGCAAGTCCGGAGCTTCGTCTTCTCCTAATGCCGTACTTGAGGCTAGGTTAGTGAGAGCGTCCGCCATTTGATTTTCTTTTCTTGGCACATGTTCTAGCGTCATGGTCTTGAACTTTTGTAGCAGTTGAGTTGCTAGTCGAAAGTATAGGACGAGATCATCTTTCCTCACTTTATATTCATTCAAGAGTTGATTGATTATGAGCTTGGTGTCGCATACACTTCTAGCGTTGTGATTTCCATGTTGATCTCCATTTGGAGTCCAATGATCAGCGCTTGGTACTTAGCGACATTGTTGGAGCATAGCTTGCCTAGTTGGAAGGAACAGGGTAATACTTGTCTTTGTTGCGACATGAATACTACCCTTCCCCTCGCTCTGTCCGTTTATGCGGATCCGTCAAGGAACATTGTCCATGTCGGGAAGATGTCGATGTAGAACACCTCCTCGTCAAGCAAGTCGTTTGAGATTTTCCAATCGGCTGGGATTGGATGATCGACAAAGAAGTCTGCTAATGCTTGTCCCTTGATGACTTTAGCTAGGACATAGATGATCTTGTATTAATTGAGAAGCAACGCCCATTTAGCTAGTTGCCCTGCTAGAACGGGTTTGGACATAACGTACTTGACTGGGTCGGCTTTAGCAACCAAGTGGATGGTGTAAGCATGCATGTAATGGCTTACCTTTTGGATGGCAAAGATTAGATCAAGGCACATCTTCTCAATCGATGAGTAGTTATGCTCGGTACCAGTGAGAGTTCTACTTAGGTAGTAGAGTGCTCTTTCCTCTTACTCTTCATTTTCTTGCACCAAGAGTGCTCTAATAGAATCCTCTTGTGCGACAATGTATAGGATGAACGGCTTTCCACGCAAGGGAGCTCCTAAGACAGGTGATAGAAGCATATTTATGCAACTTTGTTAGCTTATTTCTTTGCATTTACTTAGTTAGTTTCTATTAATTATAGTGATTTAAGCTATTTTCGTGTGTTTGTAGGTCCAATTGGCAAAGGTGACAAAAAAGGGCAAAATGGAGCAATTTGGAGCAGTTTTGGACTTGGATTGGATAGCATGCGTGGGGAACACTTGGGATGGACGTTTTTGGTGGTCAAATGAGGCTAGAAATGTGCTACAATCTGGAAGAATTAGGATTGAGGCTTGGAAGACAAGGAATCATAAATTAAAGGGAAACCTTATCCAATCTTATCTTATCCAACCTTATCCTTAACAAACCTTATCTTATCCTATCCTAATTCTATCTTACCTTATCTCCAGCTGCAAGGGGGATTCCTTATCACATTCAACCAATTCTAATCTGATTTAAGGAGTCCTAAAATGCTGCAAACAACCGCAGCCTTGAGAGGAGAGTAGGAGCCAAATCTGCCATCTAGGAGAGGGGGTGCCGAATCTGCCATTGCTGGAGCTTTTCTGGGTTCTTTCTATCCTTAGTTTTATTTTCAATGTTTAAATTAGATTGTTTTTATTTAGTTATGATGAACATGTGTAACTAAATTTCTTTTTAGCTAGAGGTGAATTCGAACCCATGATCATATGTTTTATATAAATTGATTACATCCAGTTATTGTTTCATAAAACATGAATGCGATTTACTTATCTGCTTTATTGAAAACTTATTCTTGTGTGTTGATTAAGGGTGCACACTTAGTTTGCATGTAGGGAAGGGAATTTGACCTAATCGTTATGAATTTATATTTACAAGTAGTAAAAATCACTAGTCATGATTGTGTTATGTAAATTCCTAGCAGGAGTATCATGCAGTTCATAGTTACGAATACCTTGTCAATGCTTATGATTTTCTTAGAACTAAATGATCTTTGATATGTATCTTTATCATGCTGTTCATATAGGGAACTTAATAAGAATAATTTGATTGCATTGCTGATAGGATTAAAAACACACCACAAAGTAGCACATAAATGTCCTATTGATTTTCCTTATTAACACTAATATTTGTCAATTGTAGAATATGAAAATAAGGGTCTTTCCCGCAGAAGATTGTTTTATCTAACTACTTAAAATGTCACAAAAACTGGGCTGCTTTCCCTACTGACCAGCCACCGAAAAATAATTATTTGACCAACTTACACTTATCTAAAGTCTACGAAATTTTATATGCAGATACTAGACACACAGAGCTACACTCACACAAATTTTTGGGATTTTTGGAGTTGATTTGCTATTTAAATTAAATCGAACAAAAACAGAACAGAGACAGATTTTTGAGTAGTTCGCAAATTAAGAAAAACGAGTTAGGGGAATTGCTATCCACCACCAAATAATCATGCAAACATGTTATGTTTCATTCAAATTCCTTTCATTTCCGGATGAAGATGCTCAAGTTGGCTCAATGTTAGAACCCAACCTATTACTCTTTCTTATGTAATATGTTAAGAGAATTGCGTTTTCAACTTAACTTAGTCCCTAACATGCAATCTAGAATGGTGTGTTCATAGATTTAACAAGTAGAAATCATTAAGAACGAAAAGAGTTTGAGTCATCACAAGGCATCGTAAGTACTAGCGTTGTCTTACTTATCCTAGAAATTGATTCACATGTTAATCGCAATTAACAAGTACTACTCTAGAACATATGTAGGTCCTCATTTGACAAGGGCAGGCACACACATATTCATAGCATTAGAATCCTAGATATGCTTACTAAGTATGCATCCGTAGAAAACACAAAAAGAATTCATCAATGAGACAAGTAGTGAACCAATTTTCATCCATTCGTAAAAGTAATTCAAACGAAATGTCATAACAAACTTGCAATCATATTCGGGGCTTCAAAACAGCCCCTAACTACTAAAAATTAGTTACACATAATTCTCAAATTAAACCAAAAGAAAGACATGAGTTTGAGAAGATAAAACCGAGAGAAGAGAATGCCAAGATTTCCTCCTTCCTTTCCGTCCTTCCCCAACCCAGCAGCCTTTCCTTTTTTCCTTGCTTCCTTCCTTGTTTTTTCTATATTTTTTTTCACACTTTTTCTCCCTCTTTGCTGCTACAACCTGTAGGTCTTTTTCTTCTTTTCTGCTGCCACAGTTTTTTCTCCATAACTCCCCCCACTAACAGCCATTTAGTGATGACAATAAGTGGGAGGAAATGCTAAAACAATTGTAACTCTTTGGGCAGCCTTTATGCCCATTACTCTCACTTAATTTTTCATTTCCTCTGATATTTGAATAGGTGTTAGCTGGCTTGTTCTTGGCTGCATCAGTTTTGGCTGTTAGTTTTATGGGATTTATTGCTTTCAATGCTTTCTTGTCAGTTACAAACTGCTCAGTCTCCTGGGAACCTTTCAGTGTTAGAACGACCATAAATTTTTCTAGAAAAATGATATTAACAATCCGCGAAATGCTCCAGAAAATAGACATCCGTAGCTTTCCAAGCATATAAGGCTCATTCTCTAATTCATTCTGAGCTGTCCGCAACTTGCTTCCAAAGTCAGCTGACCTGCACAGGCAGTTTTGACGAATTTATTACTTAAAATTCCACTTGTGTTATTTTTCTTTTCTTTACTTGACAAATCCTACAAAACACAAAAACAAAGTAAATAACTCAAAAATATAAGGAACTAACTAAGAAAAGACAAGTGAATTTGATATAAAATATATATAAATATGAGCTTATCAATTGTTGAGTCCAATTCAATGAAATTAGGAAAATCTGAGAGTTAATTAGTGCTGTTCACTATTAATTTGGGGCATTGTCATTCATGGTTTATAGGAATAATAACTGGAAATTGATTTGTATGCATATGGTTCATGTGTGGAGAAGAATCCTCTGGCTAGCTTTTCACCCAATTTTCGTCCAAACTCACTTCGTTTCTGCAATTTATTTGTTTTAAGTCAAAAAATCGTCCAAGAACCTCCTCCCTTATTGTTTTGTGTTAGTTTAGTCTAGTTTTTAGTTTTTAAGTCTAATTAGTGTTGATTAGCATCCCTTCTAATCCCTGGATAGAATGATCCCTATTTGCTCATACTACAATTGCATTAAAAGGGTTTAGTTTGTGTGTTAGTTTCTACCACATCAAATTTTGGCGCCGTTGCCGGGGATTAGCAAAATTGCTAATCTCCCCTTTGTTTCTGTTTTTGTTTTTCTTGTGTTTCTAATTTAGTTTAGTTTAGTTTTCTTTGTTTTAGGTACTAGTTTATGACTAGAAGTTATCAACCAGTTTGTGGGCATATATTGGAGTTTGACGATGATTTTGAATGAACTTTGAGAAGGAAGAGGAAGCAGCCAGAACCCAATCCACCTAGTTCTAGTTTTGAATCCGAATTTGAAGAAGGGGAAGAGGAAGAGGAACAAGACATGGCTGTAGACAATTGAACAATTAAGGAACTTTCAGCCTCGGGATTGGACAATGCCATCCCTCTTTGCATTCAATACCCTAGAGCAGCTCAAGGCAAGACTGACGAGTTTGAATTGAAGTCTAGTTTGCTGCATCACATTCCCAAATACCATGGGTTGTCCATGGAAGATACGAACAAGCATCTTAAGGAATTTGAAGTGGTGTGCTCGAGCATGACACCAATCAACGTAGATGGGAACATTTTGAAGATGAAAGTCTTTCCATTCTCTCTTTTGGAAAAGGCTAAAGATTGGCTCTTTGAATTAGCACCTGAAACCGTCACTTCTTGGGAAAGCATGAAGAAAATATTCTTAGAGAAATTCTTCCCAACGTCAAGAGTCATTCTTTTGAGGAAGAGAATTAGTGGAATTTAACAAGGCCAAGGAGAATCCTTTCCAGTGTATTACGAGTATTTCAAGACTTTAGTTGCATCCTATCCACAACATCAAATGAAGGAAGAGCTCTTAATTCAATATTTCTATGAAGGACTACTTCCAATTAAGAGACAAATGCTTGATGCCTTGACATGAGGTGCTTTGGTTGACAAAACACCAGTTACTGCAAAGATCTTAATAGCAAATCGAGCCTTGAATGCACAACAATATGAAGGAGTTGGACAAAGGGATACCCCACAACACAATCCAATTAATGAGGTAAGTGTTATTTCAGAACTTCAATCCCAAATGGCTAATCTCTCTATTCTTTTATCACAGGTTGTTGAAGGATCCAAGGTGCAAGGAACAAGTGCCTATGGCATGTGCTCTATGCAAGGACACCCTACTCATCAATGTCCTAAATAGATAGAGAATGAGGGATGGAAAACTGCCGATGCCATAGGTTATCAAGGCCAAGATCAACCAAGGAATGACCCATTCTCCAACACCTACAATCCGGGCTGGAGAGATCATTTAAATATGAAGTGGAGGGAACCTTAAACTCAACAACAAGGTGGATATATACAGCCACCTCCTAGGTTCTATCAAAGCCCATTTGCACCACCACAGCCTCACCCACCATCTGCCCAACCACATTCAGGTTCGTTAATGGATAATGATAAAATTCTTCAAGTACTAACTTATTTGAGGCATGGTTTACAAAATCAAGCCAATGAGGTGGGCGAATTGAAGAATCAAATAGGGCAGATGGCAGAATTCATGGGACAACTCAGAGAACAAAGCAAACTGCCTAGTTCAACCGTTGTCAATCTAAAGGGAGGCTTTGAAACCGCTAAGGCTATCACGTTAAGAAGTGGCAAGGAGATTGAAACCAACCCAAAATCATCCAAACAGAGCCAAATAGAGGATGAAAAGTTGCTGCAAGAATAAGAGGAGGAGGATAGAGCCACGACAAGGGAAGAACAACCTTTGCCGTAGTTCCCCAAGAATCCCACGCAATCCCACTCAGGTAAGGTTGGTTCGAATCAAATTCCTCCTAACCCTATTGTTGGAAATGTGCCCTAAAACCAATCATATGATGATACTTTACGGACATTTCACAAAGTTAAACTAATGTAGTTTAAATGTAAAGGGCAAAGATTATTGTTTGAGCCATCTCATATAAATGTTATATGCTTAAACGATAAGTCCAAGGAATATGTGATTGGAAGAATGCGATCTAAAGAAGTTAGATTCATGAGACCATTCTTTCGTTGACACATCCTAAACGTTCCTGATCATAGGATTGCCAATTGGGCATTGACAGTCCGTTAAGATCAGTACGTGCTATGTCTTCTCTCAGGGAGAATGACTAGTCTCGAGTCATTGGTGTGTGTGACATCAAGACAAGTACGTAGGTGCTCAATAGAGAATGAGTTCACTGAACACGATTAACGAAGAGTTCTCATATTCATGTCACATGAGAACTCATGGTTGGGATAATGCAAATTAGTCTTTTGACCTGAGGCATCACAGTTGTCTTGTGGTTAGGTCCTTAATCTTTGATTATGTCAAAGTCACTCCATCAGGAGGGTGTCTGATGCGAGATTTATACGCACACAAATTAAACCCTCTTTTCGTCAAATTGTAGTATATGTATAAGTAGGGATCGTTCTGGACCGGGGATTAGGAGGGATTGTTAACCACTTGGATTTGACTCAAAAACGTAAAATAACAATATGAAACACTATACTAGACTCAAAGAATGCAAAACTAAACTTTAAAACACTAAGACAAACCAAAAGACTCAAAACAACACAAACACACTCAAATCTGCCTAAAAACCACTTTCTGGGCAGATTTGAGCACAAACACAAATTTGGACGAAATTAAGTAATAACTTGACTCAAGAACGTAAAAACACAATATAAAACACTAAACTAACTCAAAGAATGTAAAACTAAACACTTAGAACATTAAAACAAACCAAAAGACTCAAACATCACCCAAAACACTCAAAACTGCCTTAAAATCACTTTCTGGGCAGTTTTGAGCACTTTGGTGAATTTGGACGAAATTGGGAAATAAAATGAATCAAAACACTTAAAAGCACAAACTAAATTGATTTCTAACTAAATTGGACATTAAAGTAAAGGGGGATTTAGATTTATACGAAAATTGAAATAACAAAACAAGTTAATAAATGAAACAGATTGTAAAACGAATTTGATGGAATGGAATGAATGGATGATAGAATGGCTAAGGGGTTCATCTCCATACATGTTATACTTGCATAATAAAATGATTTCCAATTGCATTTCAATAAACCATGAAACTCAACACCCCGGGTTAACCGTGATGCACTAATTAACCTTCAAATCTTCCTAACGTTATTGAATTGGATGGGTTAGCGCATACAACAATTCAAAACATTCCCCACAAGTCCTCAACATGAATGCATAGAAGAGATACAAGCAAGAATCATTACGCTCTATGAAAATTATAAGTGTTGACGAGGCATTCGTTACTATGGATTGCATGAAACTTATGCCAAGAATTCATTTGACGCGATTGTTTATAAGCAACCTCCACTACTTGTGAATATAAGTTCATAACGATTAGGTGAAACTCACTTATATTCTAGCGTCATATTCATGCATGAAAATTAAGTGTGCACTCTCAATGAACATACATAAATAAGTTATCAATCAAACAGTTAAACGAATTGAATCCACAACTTATGAAACGCAATTAGAAGTATTCAAATCAAAATGCAAGCATAAACATATATTCGAATCACCCCCTAACCAAAGGGGGGTTTAGTTCCTCATGGTACAAAACAAAGAGAATCAAAGAAACACCTAAACATTCCAACAACTCAAACTTGAATTGTATGAACGTTTAGGTCCTTTTCTCTTCCATTCCTCATTCGTACAAAACAAAGAGTATTGAAATTAAACATTGAAATCAAAGAAACACCTAAACATTCCAACAACTCAAACTTGAATTGTATGAACGTTTAGGCACTCTTCTCTTCCTCTTCGTTGTAGCACAAGGTCTAAGGATAGTTTGATGGTGTGAATGGTTTGGGGGATGGTGAAGATGGAAGGATGGTGTTTGGATTGTAAGGGAGTGGTGCCTCAAGGCCACGGCACCAAGGGCAGTTTGTGATGGTCTACATTCTGAAAATGGAAGGGTTTATGTTGTGGTATGTACAATGGATGAATTTCTGAAATGGAGGAGTGAATGACAGAAATCTGTATGAATGAGTATGAATGAGAATGAATGCTTATTTATAGGTGAAATGGGGGGAACATGACAGCTAGGTTATGATGATGAATGCATGTGCAAAGTTGGTTGAATGATTATGAATGCATGTGGCTGAAATAGCATGTGGAATGGCTGGAAATGCAAGGAGAATGCATGTGCACGGTTTTGGGAGAGAATGGGAGTGCAAGTGGCTGAAATGTTAGAGGAACAAGTGCATGTGGCTGCATTGTGGTGCAATGATGGAGGAACAATCTGAAAATGCAAGGTATGGCTGGAATGATTGTGTTTGTTTGAATGTGCATGTGATTAAATTAAAGGATGCAAAGTAAATAAATAATGAATGCATGTGTTGAATTATGAAGATGCATGTGCAATGAAGTGGAATGACAATCTGAAATGGGATAGGTACCCACGGCAATGATGATTTCTGGTGGTGTTTGGGTGTATGTTTGAATGGTGCATGTGGGTGAAGGTGTGGCTGCATGTTTGAATGATTAAAGGGACATGTGGGGGTGGAAATGATGAATGAAATGCATGTGAATGACAGCTAGATATGTTGATGAATGCATGTGACTTGTTTGTGGTGAGTGAAAATGCAATCTGAAATGGGAGAGCATGTGGATTAAAGGGGGAATGGTGGCTGCAAAGTGAATGAATAATGAAATGGGAAAACATGTGCAAGGTTTTGGTGTGAATGATTGAATGTGCATGTGGCTGCAATGGATTAGGAATCCTTCAATTTCGTCCATCCTCTTGGCTCCAAGCATATGATATCCATTCCAATCTCTAATTTGCTCCAAAAGGCTCCAAAAAGGCATCCTTTTGCATACTTTGCCCTTAGAACCTACAAACACACGAAAATAGCTTAAAGTACTAAAATAACTAAAGAAACATAACGTAAATGCACGAGAACAAGCCATTTAAGTCGCATGAATATGCTCCTATCAGTGTCCACGACATCGTTGGGGTTAAGCCACTTAGCCATGGAGGCAAGTGAATGCGCAACAAGGGATCTCTAACCTTCAAACTGTTTGAGGGAGAATACTCTATGATATGATTAAGAATCTTTGGCCAAAGTATGAATGAGATTTAGGAATGTGTTCCAAATCACATTCAAGGTAATCATATAAGCACAAGACTCACATTGGATAGTAGACATGAATAAATTATCAAACCAAACAATGTGGTCAAGAGTATTGTATTAGAGAAAGACCGTATTGCATTTGTAATCCTAAAACTGAATAGGTTCTCCACCTCTTCTGATTAGCTTGGGTAACCATGACATGCTGCTAGGCGTCAACCATGGTTTGTGGAAGCCCTAAAAGTGTATTATCACTAACGGGAGAATTGAAAGTAAGTTCCAATTCACAATCGATTTGAAAGAGTTTGAATCGCCCACTGCCTCACTAAAAGGAACCTAATGGATCGTACACCGTGTAAGGTAAAGATTGAAGATTCAACGGAGATGAGTAAGAATAATTAAATGGTTTAATTATTTATGGCAAGGATTAATGAATATGTTAATTAATCAAACGAATAAGTTCGTTAAAGACCTCGGGATAGTTTTGGACCTTAAGGCCCAATGGGCTTCGAACGTCAAGTCCATTGACTTAAGTTGTATGACAACTTAATAAATAATGATTCACAAAGGCCCAAATAGCCCAATAAATTCCCTTAGGCCGGCCATTTAGAGGAGGGTAGTGAACTTGGCTTAATTGCAAGTTTGCCACTCCATTGTGAGGTGTTATAAAGACATCTTTATAGCCATTTCATCCTTAGGGTTTTCTTAGGAGTAAAGATGAGAACACAAACCTCCCTTTGCTCTCAAAGAGGCCGGCTAATCTAGAGGGGAAAAGCTAGCAATCTTACTTCCTCTAGGTCACTCATTTCTTCTACAGTATGCCTTGGTGTGGAGACTTAGAGGTTCTCAATTTTGGGAACTTGGAGAAACCTTTTCATCCATCCAAATCCATGGATCTAAGATGAAAGGAATGAAGGCCCTCTCTTTGGGTGATTAGCCTTTGCTTATGCAAAGAGGAATCTACAAAGGTATTGATTTCTCAACTCACTTTGTTTTGAGTTGAGTCTTGGTTCACCTATCTACTAGGCTTTGAAGTTCATGGGTTAAGTTTTGTTTTTTAGTGCATATAAACATGATTCCGCCTTTTAATTGTTAATTGCATGTTGTTGATGTTGCTCAAATGAACTTGTTTTTCACAAATCTTCCTTCAAGTGGTATCAAGAGCCTAAGTCTAGTAGTTGGTGAATCCTTTTAGGTTTTGTAGTTCATAGTTTGTGATTTGAATGTTGTAATTGTTACAAGCTTTATTCTTGCTTCTTTGAATGTAAATTTTGTTAGAAAATTTGCCATCTCAAATGTTGTAGATGTAGTTCATATGAGCATGAATTTTGGAGCTAAATTTTGGTGCCATGTTTTTGGGGAAATTCGGCCAAATCCAAATGGTGGTTTTTTGGGTTCTTGTTTGACTTGTTAAAAGTGTTTTAAAGTGACTTTTGGAATCCCTATATACCCTAGTATGGTTGTATGTTATTTCCCTTAAGTTTGAGTGGTTTTGGGATGTTTTTGGGTGAAGAATGTTCATGGAGCTCTTATGGGTTTTTCATGAATGTTCTTCATTGTTCTTGATATGTTTGATAGGAGCATATTTAGGCGACTTACTTAGCTTGTTTTCGTGCATTTATATTGTTAATTCATAGTTGTTTTAGTAGTTTAAGCCATTTTCGTGTGTTTTTAGGTTCATATGGCTAAGGAAGCAAAAAGATGCATTTTGGAGCATTTTGGAGCAAAATTGGACTTGGAATGGATAGCTTATGTTTGGAGCAAAAGGAATGGACGAAATTGAAGGATTCCTAATCCATATCAGCCACATGCACATTCAATCATTCACACCAAAACCTTGCACATGCTTTCCCATTTCATTATTCATTCTCTTTGCACCACCAATTCAGCCACATGCACCCTTTAATCATTCAACCATGTAGCCACACATTCACCCACATGCATTCCCCTTACAATTTCAGCCATCCCACTTCATCATTGCACATGCATTCACCCTTTAATCCATTGCAGCCACATGCACTCCCATTTTCTCCCAAAACATTGCACATGCATTTTCAGCTTTCCACCAAGTTCCTAGCTGTCATATTCCCTCTTTTTCACCTATAAATAAGCACCCATTGCAGCCACAAATCACTCACTCTTCCATATTCAGAAAACCATCTCATATTCACATTCATTCACGCCAGAAATTCATTCCCTCTCTCTAACACAGCCATACTCCACCATTCTTCATATTTTCTGCCCAAAAACACTCCTTGCCTTCCCCTACATCCATCCCTACCCTAAACACATCATTCTACATCATCCATAACCCCCAAAACTCACCAAAACCCCTTGTGCCGCAGCAACTAGAGGAGAAGAGGCCTAAACGTTCATACAATTCAAGATTGAGTTGTTGGAATTTTTAGGTGTACTTCGATTCTTGTTTTCAATGTTTACTTTGTTAGTACTCTCTAAGTTTGTTGTAATCATGAGTGGCTAAACCCCTAATTAGTTAGGGGAAAGTTTGAAGCCATGAACATGTTTGAAATATGAATTGATTTCTTCCAATTGTGATTTGTTAAGTTGTGATTGCAATTCAATTATCATGTTTATTAAAAACTTGTTTTTGTATGTTGATTAGGGATGCATACTTAGTCTTCATGCATAAACTCGATGCTAGTTTATAAACGAGTTTCACCTAATCGTCACAAGTTTATAAACATGAGTAGTGAAGGTTGCTAGTCACAACCGCGTTAATTGAATTCTTGGCAAAAGTATCATGCATTCATAGTTACAATTGCCTCGTCAACACTTATAATTTTCATAGAGCATAATGATCTCTCATTGTATCTCTTCTATGCATTCATGTTGAGAACCATTGGAGAATGATTTGAATTGTCGCATGCATCATCCAATTCAATAACATAAGGAAAATTTGAGAGTTAATTAGTGCATCACGGTTAACTTGGGGTGTTGAGCATCATAGTTAATGAAAAACAATTGGAGAATCGATTCATATATAAATGTATCATGTGTGGAGAATGGACCTCTAACTAATCCATCCATCATCTTGTTTCTCAAATCTGTTTATACAACCTGCCTAGTTTATTAACTTGTTTTGTTAATTCAATTTCGTCAAAACCTTAATCCCCCTTTACTTTAGTCAAATCAAAACCCCCCTTTACTTTCTTGTTCCTTGGTGCTTAAAATCTATGTAGTTTATGTTTTAAAGTGTTTTGAATCAAGCCATAATCTTAAATTCGTCCAACATTGGGTTTAAGGTCAGAAACTGCCTAGTTAGTGTTTTTAGGCAGTTTTGAGTCTTTTGAACTTGTTTTGAGTCCTTTGAGTCTTTGTGAACGTTTTTAACTTTGTTTTTATGTTTTTGAGTCAATTTAGAGGTTTTAGCAAGCCCTCCTAATCCCCGGTCTAGAACGATCCCTACTTGCATCCTTACTACAATTTGACAACAAGAGGGTTAATTTGTGTGCTTAACTATTTTCGCATCAAATTTTGGCGCCGTTGCCGGGGATTAGCAAAATTGCTAATCCCTTGTGTTTTTGCCGTATGTTTTTAGTGTAATTTACCTAGTTTTCTTATTTTGTTTTGTTTTCTTGGTTTAGGTACTAGTGCATGACGCAGAGTTCTCAAACTGTGCATGCACATATCTTGGACTTTAACGACGATTTTGAACGTGATTTGAGAAGAAAGAGGAGGCATCCCGAACCTAGTGAATCTAGTTCAAGTTTAGAGGCCGAATCTGAGTTTGAAAGTGTGGAAGAAGAAGTAATGGCAGCGGACAATCTGACCATTAAAGAGCTTTCGGCCTCGGGGTTGGCCAATGCCGCACCATTATGCATTCAATACCCCGCGGCTGCCCAAGGCAAGACCGATGAATTCGAGTTGAAGTCAAGCTTGTTGCACCACATTCCGAAATACCATGGGCTTTCCATGGAAGATCCCAACAAGCATCTCAAGGAGTTCGAGGTTGTTTGTTCGAGCATGACACCCATAAATGTCGATGGGAACATTCTAATGATGAAAGCTTTTCCATTCTCTCTTGTGGAAAAGGCTAAGGATTGGCTTTATGAATTGGCACCCGGGACCGTTACTTCTTGGGAGAGCATGAAGAGAGCGTTCTTGGAGAAGTTCTTCCCTACTTCAAGAGTCATTCTCTTGAGGAAGAAAATTAGCGGAATCCAACAAAGTCAAGGAGAATCTTTTCCGGCATACTACGAGCGTTTTAAAGCCCTTGTTGCATCATGTCCTCAACATCAAATGAAGGAGGAGCTTCTCCTTCAATATTTCTATGAGGGCCTTCTTCCCATTGAAAGGCAAATGCTCGATGCTTCGGCGGGAGGTGCATTGGTAGACAAAACTCCTATGGCAGCCAAGACCCTAATCGCAAACCGTGCTCTAAATGCACAACAATATGAAGGACTTGGGCAAAGGGACCCCCCACGGCAACACTTGAATGAGGTAAGTTCTCAATCCGATATTCAATCTCAGATAGCTAATCTTACTTCTATTGTGTCTCAGATGGCCGAAGGAATGAAGATACAAGAACCGATTGTATGTGGTGTATGTTCTATCCAAGGACATCCTTCGGAAAGATGCCCTCAATTGATTGAGAATGGGGGATGGGAGAGTGCAAATGCCATTGGATTTCCAAGCCACAATCAACCAAGGAATGATCCATATTCCAACACATACAATCCGGGTTAGAGAGACCATCCAAACTTCAAGTGGAGGGAGCCTCAACAACCTCAACAACAAGGAGGCTTTAGACAACAACCCCCGGGGTTCTACACCAAGCCATTCGGCCCCAATCCAAACCAAGCACAACCTGCCCAAAACAATCAAGCTACGTCGTTGGACAATGAAACACTTCTTAAATTACTTACCAATTTGTCTCAGGGGCAAGAGAATCAAACCAAAGCCATGCAAAACCAAGACAAAAGGGTGGATCACTTGGAGAAACAAATTGGGCAGATTGCGGAGTTTGTAGGACAATTCCGAGACAAAGGCAAGCTCCCTAGCTCAACCATTGTCAATCCAAAGGGAGGATTCGAATCTGCCAAGGCAATCATGTTGAGAAGTGGTAAGGAGGTCGGAACCACCCCAAGCACGTCCAAAACAAGTCAAGAAGAGGACGTATTGCTGCAAGAAGAGGAGGAACAAGGAATAAAGGCCACGGCAAGGGTGAAAGAATCTTTGCCGCATCCCCCTATTGTGCCAAAACCGTCCAACATGCCTAAGGTAAGTCCAAATTCGACTTTGTCAAGTTCTATTCCACTAAACGTGCCCTTTCCTAGCAGGTTTAGGCAATCAAAGAAGGAGGAGAGTGAAAAGGACATTTTGGAAACCTTTAGGAAAGTTCAAGTCAACATTCCGCTCCTTGATGCAATCAAGCAAGTCCATAAGTATGCCAAGTTCTTAAAAGAGCTTTGCACAACGAGGAAGAGGATTTCAAACAAGGAGGTGGTCCAGGTAAGTGAAAATGTCTCTGCTGTGTTACAAAGGAAATTACCCCCTAAATGCAAAGATCCGGGTAGTTTTACAATTCCGTGCGTTATTGGTAATACTAAGTTTGAACAATGCATGTTAGACTTAGGGGCTTCGATTAATGTTATGCCATACTCTATTTATGCATCTATGAACTTAGATGAGCTTAAAAATGATGGTGTGATAATTCAATTAGCCGATCGTTCTAATGCATATCCAAAGGGTGTTTTGGAAGATGTTTTGGTACAGGTTGATAACTTGATTTTTCCAGCGGATTTCTACGTGCTTGACATGGAGGATTCACCCCATTCCACCCCATTACCGATTCTATTAGGGAGGCCCTTCATGAAAACAGCCCGCACCAAGATAGATGTGTTTAAAGGAACTTTAACGATGGAATTTGATGGGGAAGTCATTGATTTCAATCTTTCTGAAAGTATTAAATTTCCTAAGGACGATCATTCTTGCTTTTCTATTGATATAATTGATGATTTGGCGCAGGAATTTCTCGATTCTTTGGAGAGGGATACACTTGAAACAACAATTGCACAAGGAATTGGGCAAAAATCTGGTTTTGCCGTGCCTAGAAGTGAAGATGAGGCCGAGATGGTTGCTGCACTTGAGTCATTGCCACAACACTTTGGTAAGCCTCCAAACCCGAGTCCAATTCCTATTTCGACTAACAAGTTGTTACCTTCAGTGATTCAGGCACCCATTCTTGAGCTTAAACCATTGCCGGATCATTTGAAGTATGTCTATTTGGGAGACAATGAGACGTTGCCCGTCATAGTTTCCTTATCCCTCACAGCAATGGAGGAGGAGAAATTGATTCGGGTGTTGAAAAAGCACAAGACGGCCATAGGATGGACCTTGGCCGACATAAAGGGTATTAGTCCTACAACTTGCATGCATCGCATACTTTTAGAGGAGGGGGCTAAACCAACTAGAGAGGCTCAACGCCGGCTCAACCCTCCAATGATGGAAGTTGTGAAAAAGGAGATTATCAAGCTTCTAGATTGTGGGGTGATCTATCCTATCTCGAATAGCCGTTGGGTTTCACCGGTTCAAGTTGTGCCAAAGAAATCCGGAGTGACTGTGGTGAAGAATGAAGAAGATGAACTTGTGCCTACACGCATTCAAACCGGTTGGAGGGTGTGCATTGACTATAGGAAGCTAAATGCCGCAACAAGGAAAGATCACTTCCCTTTGCCATTCATTGATCAAATGCTTGAAAGGTTAGCCGGTCATTCTTTTTATTGCTTTCTTGATGGTTATTCGGGTTATAATCAAATTGTCATAACGCCGGATGATCAAGAAAAGACCACCTTTACTTGTCCATTTGGTACTTTTGCATATCGTCGTATGCCATTTGGTTTATGCAATGCACCGGCCACTTTCCAACGATGCATGGTAAGTATCTTCTCTGATTATGTTGAAAAGATAATTGAAGTATTTATGGACGATTTTAGTGTGTTTGGAGACTCATTTGATGCTTGTTTGCATAATCTCACTTTAATCTTGAAAAGATGCATGGAAACTAACCTTGTTTTGAATTGGGAAAAATGTCATTTTATGGTTAAACAAGGTATAGTTTTGGGTCATATCATCTCTGAAAAAGGAATTGAAGTTGATAAGTCTAAAATAGATCTTGTACGTCACTTACCCTCTCCTACTTCGGTTAGAGAGGTCCGTTCTTTTCTTGGCCATGCAGGATTCTATAGGCGATTTATCAAGGATTTTTCTAAGATTGCACAACCACTATGCCGTCTCCTACAAAAAGAAGTGGCGTTTGAATTCACTAAGGAATGCACGGCATCATTCAACCAACTCAAGGAGTTGTTGACCACGGCACCCATTATTGTTCCCCCGGATTGGAGCCTCTCGTTCGAGCTTATGTGTGATGCGTCCGATTATGCTTTAGGGGCTGTTTTGGGACAAAGAAAGGACAAGAGGCCGCATGTCATCTACTATGCCTCACGGACGTTGAATGATGCTCAACTTAATTATTCCACAACCGAAAAAGAACTCTTGGCTATTGTATTTGCATTAGATAAGTTTAGATCATATCTTCTTGGTACTAAAGTAATTGTTTTCACTGACCATGCAGCCTTGAAGTATCTTCTCACCAAAAAGGAGGCTAAGCCAAGACTCATTCGTTGGATGCTCCTACTTCAAGAGTTCGATCTTGAAATCCGAGACAAGAAAGGGTGTGAAAACGTGGTGGCTGACCACCTAAGTAGAATGGTGCGTGAGGAAGAGTCCACCCCCATTTTAGAAACGTTTCCGGATGAGCAACTTCTGTCCATTGAGGTAAGAACCCCTTGGTATGCCGATTTGGTCAATTTCTTGGTGTCTAAGCAAGTTCCTAGTACCCTAAACAAGTTCCAACGTGATAAACTTGTTCATGATGCACGTTTTTATGTTTGGGATGATCCATATTTATGGAAATTCTGCCCAGATCAGATTGTGCGTAGATGTGTGCCCGAATCTGAATTTAATTCCATTCTTACATTCTGCCATACTTATGCATGTGGGGGACATTTTGGCACCCAAAGGACAGCCCTAAAGGTGTTACAATCTGGATTTTATTGGCCTAATCTCTTTAAAGATGCTAAAATGTTTTGTGTAACATGCGATAAGTGTCAAAGAACAGGTAACATAGGGCCTAAGGACCAAATGCCGCAACAATCTCTCTCCTTTGTGGAAATTTTTGATGTTTGGGGTATTGATTTCATGGGCCCCTTCCCTCCATCTTTTGGTTTCACTTATATCTTGCTAGCTGTCGATTATGTTTCCAAATGGGTGGAAGCCAAAGCCACCCGTACTAACGATTCTAAGGTTGTTGCAGATTTTGTGAAATCTAATATTTTTGCTAGGTTTGGGATGCCACGAGTTTTAATTAGTGATGGGGGTTCTCACTTTCGTAACCGCACCATTGAAGCTTTGCTCAAGAAGTACAACGTTACTCATAAGGTTTCCACACCTTATCACCCTCAAACTAATGGGCAAGCGGAGGTTTCAAATAGGGAGATCAAACAAGTCCTAGAGAAAACCGTGGGACCCTCAAGAAGAGATTGGAGTTTGCGCTTGGACGATGCATTGTGGGCCTATCGTACGGCTTACAAAACTCCCCTTGGCATGTCACCTTTTCGGCTTATATATGGTAAGCCATGTCATTTGCCCGTTGAGTTAGAGCACAAGGCACATTGGGCTGTGAAAACCTTCAATTTGGACATAGACGCTGCTGGAGTTCATAGGAAGCTCCAATTAGATGAACTTGAGGAGATTAGGAACGAGGCTTACGAGAATGCTCGCATCTACAAGGACAAGACGAAGGCTTATCATGATAAGATGCTTCGTACCAAAACGTTCTCCAAGGGGCAGAAAGTGTTGCTTTTTGATTCAAGACTTCGGTTATTCCCTGGTAAGTTACGTTCTAAATGGATTGGACCTCTTGTTGTTACTAATGTTTTTCCTCATGGTGCAGTCCAAGTCCAAAGCTTAAAAAGTGGCCACGAGTTCAAGGTGAACGGACATAGATTGAAGCCATACTATGAGAACTTTGTGGAGCATGTTGTGGAAGAGCTTCCCTTGGGTGCCGTGGGCTCCAATCTGGAGTGATTGGGTTCTTCGTCCGGCTGTACGACGTTAAAGCAAGCGCTACTTGGGAGGCAACCCATGCATTCAACAAAGGAAGACCTAGAAAGCACTCCAATTCCAGATTTGCGTTCCTAAACTCTTCTCTTTGTTGCTATTTCGTTTTTGCCATGTTAGGTTGTTTAGTTGTTGTTTTGTTTGTTTGTTTGTTAATTGTGTGAGTCTATGCTTGAAACATTGAGGACAATGTTTGATTTAAGTGTGGGGGGGTAACTAAAGTGTTGTGATGCAAATTCGTAGGGTTTTATCCACCATAACTTCTAATGTTGTTTCTTGCTGTTTTTAAGTGTTTTTAAACTGTTTTAGTGTGTTTTGACTTAAAAATTCGAAAATCCCATAAAAATTTGAAAAATTGTTTCAAAAAACCCAAAAAGAGTTGTTTTTGTGTCTTAGGGTACCTTCCAACACAATGATGAGGATTTGGTTTTAATTGCATGACTATTAAAGAATGTTGTAAACATGGCTGGAAGTTGATTTATGCTTTGGTTTATGCTTGGTTATGGTTATAGCTTATGAATTCACATGTAATTACAAAAAGAAAATCTGTTTTTGTAACATGCTTGAACGAAGGAACTTAAACTAAAGCTACATCCTTGTGAGACTTGAGCCTATAACGTTCTTTGGAGAGTATAAATCTGTGATTTCTTGTTTTCTAAAGTCGTTGCATGATCTCATCATTCTTTGCTTGGTTGCTACTTGGAATGCATTTCATTATAGTTCCAAATACTAGAACTCATGCCCAATTCATTCAAAGCATGATATTGATTGCATAACATACAATAAGATGAAGTTGTTAGTCAAGCCAAAGCCAAAAAGCCTATCCCTTTTCACATGTATTGTAGGATTACCCCTTTTTAGCCTTTTCAAGCTTATTTTCTTTGTTAACCACATTATCCTCACCTAGCTTAGATTAGGACTTTCCATACCCTTGTTCTTAAAGGATAGTGAAGCATGACTTAGAATGAACTCCTTTTGATCAATATATTGCAGAAAATAAGTGTGGGGGAAGATAATAGGGCACGGCCAAAGAATGAAATAAAGAAAAAAAAAAAGAAAGAAAAAAAAAATTTCGTGGAAAAATAAAAAGAAATTAGAAAAGTGTTGAAAAGAAAGAAAAAGAGTTGAAAAATAAGTGAGAATGATCTCACAAGTATTGGTTATTGAAGGAAGGGTCCAAAAGAGTGAATTTGACCCTAATTGTGCATGAATCTTCCCTTGTGTTTAAAAGTTGATTTCTGCCATTAAAAGTGAGTTTAGGTGTCAATTTCATTACTTTGCTTCCTATTGCTTTAAGAACCTTTGTTTTACTTTACCTTTCTTTGTTAAACCATTACCCTTAGCCCCGTTACAACCCTCAACTTCTATCTTGATGTTATGTGTTCAATTTGTGGAGTTTGAATTTGGTATGAGCATATGGAATCACTGGTTCTCATTCTAAGTAGTAGCATTCCATTCATGAGATCATATTCATGTCATTGTCGTAAATCCAGAAAATGCTTTCTTTGATATAACATATGTGAGTGTTAGAATTCATATTTACATCAATCTCCTCACATATACCTAGTGTAGGGTGTGGAGTTAGAAAATCAGTGTGAAAATTGAGTGCATTCTAGTAAGGAATTGAGGGAATTCTCTAAGGCATGTTACTACATTCAAAATGATGTTTTAATTGATTAAATGTGAAATAATAAGTGGTAACTATGATTAAGTGTTTGTTGAAGTGTAAAGTAAGCTAAATGTTGTGGGAATGATGTTCTATATTGTGTCATGTTCGTTCGAAATCCCTGAGATACATGTTGGAAGGTTTAGAATGTGTTTTGGTTTGTTTTTAGTTTCTTTCGTTTTGTTTTGCTCGAGGACTAGCAAAAGCTAAGTGTGGGGGAATTTGATAGGAGCATATTTAGGCGACTTACTTAGCTTGTTTTCGTGCATTTATATTGTTAATTCATAGTTGTTTTAGTAGTTTAAGCCATTTTCGTGTGTTTTTAGGTTCATATGGCTAAGGAAGCAAAAAGTTGCATTTTGGAGCATTTTGGAGCAAAATTGGACTTGGAATGGATAGCTTATGTTTGGAGCAAAAGGAATGGACGAAATTGAAGGATTCCTAATCCATATCAGCCACATGCACATTCAATCATTCACACCAAAACCTTGCACATGCTTTCCCATTTCATTATTCATTCTCTTTGCACCACCAATTCAGCCACATGCACCCTTTAATCATTCAACCATGCAGCCACACATTCACCCACATGCATTCCCCTTACAATTTCAGCCATCCCACTTCATCATTGCACATGCATTCACCCTTTAATCCATTGCAGCCACATGCACTCCCATTTTCTCCCAAAACATTGCACATGCATTTTCAGCTTTCCACCAAGTTCCTAGCTGTCATATTCCCTCTTTTTCACCTATAAATAAGCACCCATTGCAGCCACAAATCACACACTCTTCCATATTCAGAAAACCATCTCATATTCACATTCATTCACGCCAGAAATTCATTCCCTCTCTCTAACACAGCCATACTCCACCATTCTTCATATTTTCTGCCCAAAAACACTCCTTGCCTTCCCCTACATCCATCCCTACCCTAAACACATCATTCTACATCATCCATAACCCCCAAAACTCACCAAAACCCCTTGTGCCGCAGCAACTAGAGGAGAAGAGGCCTAAACGTTCATACAATTCAAGATTGAGTTGTTGGAATTTTTAGGTGTACTTCGATTCTTGTTTTCAATGTTTACTTTGTTAGTACTCTCTAAGTTTGTTGTAATCATGAGTGGCTAAACCCCTAATTAGTTAGGGGAAAGTTTGAAGCCATGAACATGTTTGAAATATGAATTGATTTCTTCCAATTGTGATTTGTTAAGTTGTGATTGCAATTCAATTATCATGTTTATTAAAAACTTGTTTTTGTATGTTGATTAGGGATGCATACTTAGTCTTCATGCATAAACTCGATGCTAGTTTATAAACGAGTTTCACCTAATCGTCACAAGTTTATAAACATGAGTAGTGAAGGTTGCTAGTCACAACCGCGTTAATTGAATTCTTGGCAAAAGTATCATGCATTCATAGTTACAATTGCCTCGTCAACACTTATAATTTTCATAGAGCATAATGATCTCTCATTGTATCTCTTCTATGCATTCATGTTGAGAACCATTGGAGAATGATTTGAATTGTCGCATGCATCATCCAATTCAATAACATAAGGAAAATTTGAGAGTTAATTAGTGCATCACGGTTAACTTGGGGTGTTGAGCATCATAGTTAATGAAAAACAATTGGAGAATCGATTCATATATAAATGTATCATGTGTGGAGAATGGACCTCTAACTAATCCATCCATCATCTTGTTTCTCAAATCTGTTTATACAACCTGCCTAGTTTATTAACTTGTTTTGTTAATTCAATTTTCGTCAAATCAAAACCCCCCTTTACTTTCTTGTTCCTTGGTGCTTAAAATCTGTGTAGTTTATGTTTTAAAGTGTTTTGAATCAAGCCATAATCTTAAATTCGTCCAACATTGGGTTTAAGGTCAGAAACTGCCTAGTTAGTGTTTTTAGGCAGTTTTGAGTCTTTTGAACTTGTTTTGAGTCCTTTGAGTCTTTGTGAACGTTTTTAACTTTGTTTTTATGTTTTTGAGTCAATTTAGAGGTTTTAGCAAGCCCTCCTAATCCCCGGTCTAGAACGATCCCTACTTGCATCCTTACTACAATTTGACAACAAGAGGGTTAATTTGTGTGCTTAACTATTTTCGCATCAATGTTCTTGCCAAGAACAAAAGGTTTGGTGTTTTGATTCAAAGTTTTGATTTATTTCATAAAGTTTTTGTTTTGAAATATTTCTTATGTTTAAATATATTAGATATTTATTTTGAAAAATTAAAGAAATTTTAGTGGGTAGGTGTGTAATGATTTATTCCATTTCACACACCCCACTTACAAAAACTTTGAAATTTTTTTTATTACTTTGCTTCAAAACCGGCCACCCTACTCAATTAGGGTCCTTGTGGGGCTTTTATGCAATTACATAAAGTTTTGATACTTTTGTGTATTTGTACTTTGACCCAAAAGTTTACGTTTTTACGTAAAGGTCCAAAATCACTAAAAGGACAAATTGTTTTGCTCCTTTAATGAAGTTTTAGCTTTTGTGGAAAATTTTGGGTTCTAGTTGTAATTACATGAAGTAGTGGACTATTGTGTTTTTACAAAGTGACCCCAAAAGTTTAAGTTTTTGCAAAATAGCCCAAAAGTTGAGGTTAATTGCACTATGGCCCAAACAAGTTGAGGTCATAGCATGTTGGCCCAAATTAGGTAGAGAACAAAATTGTTTTGTCTCTTTAAATGAGAATTGGATTTTCATTTCATTTAGCTCCATTTAAATCAATTCTATGGATACAAAAACCAAATGAAAATGTTGCATTCAAGTTTAATTAGTTAAAGCGTTAATTAATTAAAGAAAGGGTGATTATGAACCTAAGCCTACTATAATTGAGCTATGTGAAAGGCCGTTTCAAATTTGTTTGAACCATGAGAATGTGTAGATTAAATTTTGGTTGTAATTTGATATGATCAATTGTTGTAAAAGAGCATAAGCTCTTCTTTACTTTAAAGTAATTTGATTTGATCAATTGTTGTAAAAGAGCATAAGCTCTTATTTACTTTGAAGTACTCCTTTCTTGTTTTATTTGATATGCATGAAATTGGAGTAGTTGGGTCCAACGCCCAATAAGACAACACGCCTTAATGTGATTAAACGCGTAACTAAAATCAATCACCATCCCTAGACCAAGATTCAACACTAGGCTCGTGTTGAATCGAATCAAAGGTTCATAGTCATCCTAAGGCCCTAAGGCAACTATATAGTAAATCAATGAATGCAAATCTTATGTTAGTAGTACCATATAGTCTTGCTTTAAAAACCGTTTTAAAAGCATAGTGGGAGTATTATATACTACTAAATCAATCATATGGACCAATAGTTGTAATAGGACCAAAATGTTTTAATTGGATTAAAATGTATGTTTATATGTGATGAGACCTAAAACCCTCAACAAACCATTATTAAGTTGATAAACGAGAGATGTTTTGAACATTTCTTCGTAGGCCTTCCACCGTGGTGGGCTCCAATTGTTTGTGACTCATGCACTGGCTTCACCCTATAATGGGGAAGTACAAAGTATGTGCTTACATCCAGGAGGAGTCCATAAACATATGATGAGGTGAGTGTAGACAACGAGTATGACCAACATGATATAATTCTGAGGTTGTGCTTGAACCTCTACATAAACTAAGCATGGTGGGAATAGCTTAACTAAGTGCAATGGTGCCAACATGATATAATTCTGAGGCATTCATTCTCTAGAGGCCAAACTAGATGGGTAATTACAAGAGTTGTAAATGACTAAAGTGTTATTCTCTCATCATTATTTTTGCTAACCAACATGATACAATTCTGAGGTGGGCTTGGTAATGGTGAGTCTCCCATGCCCCGCTAAGAGTTCAATATAACTCTCGAATTCCGATGAGGGATATGGAATTTGCCAAAAATAGTGGGTGGTGCTATTTGATTTAAAGACCCGAATCAAATGGCTTAAAATCAATCAATTTATATTCGTTATGTATTTGTTTACCAATATATTTGCAAACGCTATCCAAAACTTGACAAAGAAAAGCCGAATGCTTTAATTTCCGGACTTAGTTCTACAATCCCATAGATTGTCTTTAATGGCTTGTAGATGTAACTAAGTAGTCTCATCCTCACAATCTTCCTATTAATAATGTATCATTGGAAGAATATGTTAGATAAGTCTAACATGAGAAGGACAACACTTTTAATGTCATAATTCTTCAAATACAAATTGTTGTATGAAGAAATAAGAGTTGCTTTGAACAACCCTTAATCAACACAAACTTTAGTGCTTGTTTCTTTGTTACATAAACAAGGAACTTTTGAAGTAAGCACAAGGGCATGGACGCTTTATGTGCCATGATTCTTCACTTACAAATTGTTGTATGAAGAAATGAGAGTTGCCTTGAACAACTCTTGAAAGTTTGTAATTATGTTTAGAACATAATGGTTGGTTGACAAAAATAGTCCATCAACATGGACCTATGATGATTTTGAATCATTGAGTGTTGAAGTGTTAAACCACTTAACGAGACGGAAATTAGGCAAGGACTTCACCTTTGTGTCCCTATCCTAATGGTTCACTAAGTTTATTGTAAACTATATAGTGAACAATAACCACACACTCTCCAAATTGTTTGATGTGTATAACACAATTGAAATAAGTTTCAAGAGAGATAGTGGGAGTTTAGGGACCATGACTATTGTAGTCAAAGGAGAAGTCAAATGAAGAAGGCAAAATAACTCCAAGGGAACAAACTTTCTTTATGAAAGGATGGACATTGGAAGGGGTATTTGCAAGAAATGTCTTGCAAGTGTCAAGAACACACCTTTCGAAGGTGTTGTAATATGTTCTTGAAATAGTTCAAAACAGTTGGTTCTTCTACTTGAATGCTTGATTCCGTATTAGTAACTATGTTTTACAATTGTTGTAAAAGTGTGCTAATAAAAAGTAGAAGATTAATGAGAGAAGAGAAAGTACTTCACATTCGGAAAGTGAATAAAATATAGATCTCTGCGAAAGCGGATTGTACTTACTTCCTCATATGAACTACCAAAGAAATTGGAAAATACTAAAGATTGTCTTTACATTCCAATTTTAAGGAACTTAAATCCGTCACTATAGTAGAGATGGATAAATGTTTTGTTTGACAAAACATTGTTCTTTATTAATCAATAATTAGATTATTGTAATTTAAATTGGTTGTCTCTATAGTAGAGATGATGTGGTAGTTTAACTGTTTAGAATACGATGATGCTTAAAACCCAAAAGGTTGCAAGGTAGTGACTAATCCCAACTGAGTTGTGATACCTCTAAAACATAAGTTACGAGTTGGTCATAGATGGATGCTTTGGATCGTTAGATCCGGATCCAATACCTTCTTGTTAAAATTGTATAGAGGCGAAATGTTCGAATCTTTATTCTTTTGGAAAGAAGAAAGAATCACAAAGTTGTTGAGGTTAATTCACTTAGATGTTAGTGGCACTTGTCCACAACATAATACTACTCATGTTGAATGACATTCACCGAAGATCACTCTCGGTTGGACTATAGTTTATTTTGAATAAACACAAGTCCGAATACTTTGCAAAAGGTTTCAAAGAATTCAAGAAATGTAAGTAGATGAGTAAGACGTCTAAAGTATTTATCTCCTTAGATTTGATCCAAGGAAAAAGTAACACTTTAGATTAATTTCCTTGAAAAATATCAAGGAAAGTAGCATCGTAAGATAATGAATTTCTCCATTAGGAGAAGAATGAACATGAATAAGATTTAGTTCGTTGGATATTATCAATTACCCATATATATATATGATATATACTTCTAAGACAACCTAGTTCCTATACCACAAGCTCCAAGGTAGTCCAGAAGGATTTATAAACTGTCTCAGTTGAATGGTTTGAACTTTATGACTATGTCATAGAGTTGCACCTCTTAATTCGAAACAAATAAGAATGAAAATCCTTATGACTACATTGAGTATATATACGATATATACTCAAGGAAATGGTAAAGTACCATTTGACCCGAAATAATGAAACCTTCACAGCTAATTGGTAGCTTAAGGTGACTACACTCAAAGAGAATGGTTGACTTTGAAGAAACCATCTTTGACGTAGTCTTGGTTTCAATTAATTCGAAGATTGCTAGCTACAACTAAATGGTGATTTAATGTTTGGACATAATATGGGTTTCCGAAACCATTATTAAGATAGTCTTGATAATATATGTCTAAAACTATAAATCACAAGACAGGTTAGTTGTAGAGATCCATCCATCATGGATCTTAGCAAGCTAGTGGGAGCTATAAGCGTCTTATGAGAAAAGATCAATTGTTTGATTTCTCATAAAGATGTAAATGAATCTTTTGTTTACTAGGTTTACAAAAGATTAGTGGGAGTTAATCGTATTCCTAAATTTAAATATATATATATATGATATATTAATTTTTGGAAATGAAAAGAGTACTTCTTCGTTAAAGTTATTCTATAACGATAGAATGTATATGGGAGATATAGTCTATATAATGGAATGGAAATCTATAATGATATATTTCAAGATATAATTGGATTATATCAATCCCTAAAATAGACAAGAGATGCTAGGAAGTTTCTCATTTGATGATAAACTTCAATTAGAATGACAATTCTAGTGAGACTAGGAAGTTGTTCTTCTCAAAGGGAATGTACCCTTTGACTCCCAAAGAAATAATGCGTAAATAGAATCCTTTATGCATAAGCAGAAAGGTGATTTATGTATTTCATATTGTATGAAAAACATTGATATAAGATGTACCTAGAAAGGTACAAGACAATATCAGTGCAAGCCCAGGATCAGAACCATGGCAACTGTCAAGTGAGTCCTTAAGTATTTGAGAAATACTAAAGGATATATTACTCAATAATTGAGAAAGAATTAGAGTAAGTAATGGAAGCGTAAATGTATTAGATTATGAATCTAATCCATCATTGGATATTTCTTCATTATGAATGAAGAGATAAACATATATCTCTTTATTATGACTAAAAAGATATTTGGATGGAAACATTAAAGTAATGACTTTAGTGTGTTCCATTATGAATGCAAAATATATTGCCATATAGAAGTTTACAACAATGTTGTTTGGATGGGAAAGTTCATTTATGAACTCTCTATTCGGTTCCAACCAGAAAGTGTATGACACTAATGGGGCGATAGCTCAAGCCAGGGAATCAAGGTCTCATCAAGGTCCGAACTCAAATGAGAGACTGAACCATATGATTAGGAATCATGAATAATGGTGACGTCGTTATTCTCAAGGTTGCTTCTATGGATAACATATAGATATCCATCTTGTTTAGGCCTACTACTCAGCCATTTATGAAATGAATTACAGAAGAGGTATCATCACTGATAACCAAGCTGATTGGCTCTAGTGCAAGTGGGAGATTGTTGGAAATGTGCCCTAAAACCAATCATATGATGATACTTTACGGACATTTCACAAAGTTAAACTAATGTAGTTTAAATGTAAAGGGCAAAGATTATTGTTTGAGCCGTCTCATATAAATGTTATATGCTTAAACGATAAGTCCAAGGAATATGTGATTGGAAGAATGCGATCTAAAGAAGTTAGATTCATGAGACCATTCTTTCGTTGACACATCCTAAACGTTCCTGATCATAGGATTGTCAATTGGGCATTGACAGTCAGTTAAGATCAGTACGTGCTATGTCTTCTCTCAGGGAGAGTGACTAGTCTCGAGTCATTGGTGTGTGTGACATCAAGACAAGTACGTAGGTGCTCAATAGAGAATGAGTTCACTGAACACGATCAACGAAGAGTTCTCATATTCATGTCACATGAGAACTCATGGTTGGGATAATGCAAATTAGTCTTTTGACCTGAGGCATCACAGTTGTCTTGTGGTTAGGTCCTTAATCTTTGATTATGTCAAAGTCACTCCATCAGGAGGGTGTCCACGGCATCGTTGGGGTTAAGCCACTTAGCCATGGAGGCAAGTGAATGCGCAACAAGGGATCTCTAACCTTCAAACTGTTTGAGGGAGAATACTCTATGATATGATTAAGAATCTTTGGCCAAAGTATGAATGAGATTTAGGAATGTGTTCCAAATCACATTCAAGGTAATCATATAAGCACAAGACTCACATTGGATAGTAGACATGAATAAACTATCAAACCAAACAATGTGGTCAAGAGTATTGTATTAGAGAAAGACCGTATTGCATTTGTAATCCTAAAACTGAATAGGTTCTCCACCTCTTCTGATTAGCTTGGGTAACCATGACATGCTGCTAGGCGTCAACCATGGTTTGTGGAAGCCCTAAAAGTGTATTATCACTAACGGGAGAATTGAAAGTAAGTTCCAATTCACAATCGATTTGAAAGAGTTTGAATCGCCCACTGCCTCGCTAAAAGGAACCTAATGGATCGTACACCGTGTAAGATAAAGATTGAAGATTCAACGGAGATGAGTAAGAATAATTAAATGGTTTAATTATTTATGGCAAGGATTAATTAATATGTTAATTAATCAAACGAATAAGTTCGTTAAAGACCTCGGGATAGTTTTGGACCTTAAGGCCCAATGGGCTTCGAACGTCAAGTCCATTGACTTAAGTTGTATGACAACTTAATGAATAATGATTCACAAAGGCCCAAATAGCCCAATAAATCCCCTTAGGCCGGCCATTTAGAGGAGGGTAGTGAACTTGGCTTAATTGCAAGTTTGCCACTCCATTGTGAGGTGGTATAAAGACATCTTTATAGCCATTTCATCCTTAGGGTTTTCTTAGGAGTAAAGATGAGAACACAAACCTCCCTTTGCTCTCAAAGAGGCCGGCTAATCTAGAGGGGAAAATCTAGCAATCTTACTTCCTCTAGGTCACTCATTTCTTCTACAATATGCCTTGGTATGGAGACTTAGAGGTTCTCAATTTTGGGAACTTGGAGAAACCTTTTCATCCATCCAAATCCATGGATCTAAGATGCAAGGAATGAAGGCCCTCTCTTTGGGTGATTAGCCTTTGCTTATGCAAAGAGGAATCTACAAAGGTATTGATTTCTCAACTCACTTTGTTTTGAGTTGAGTCTTGGTTCACCTATCTACTAGGGTTTGAAGTTCATGGGTTAAGTTTTGTTTTTGAGTGCATATAAACATGATTCCGCCTTTTAATTGTTAATTGCATGTTGTTGATGTTGCTCAAATGAACTTGTTTTTCACAAATCTTCCTTCACCTATTCCACCAAATGTGCCTTTTCCTCGCATGTTTATGCAATCAAAGAAAGAAGAGAGTGAAAAAGATATCTTAGAAACCTTCAGAAAGGTACAAGTTAATATCCCGCTTCTTGATGTAATAAAGCAAGTTCCGAAGTATGCTAAATTTTTGAAGAAGCTTTGTACAACAAAGAAATGGATTCCGAAAAAGGAGGTCGTACATGTAAGTGAAAATGTCTCTGCAGTTTTGCAAAGAAAGTTGCCACCTAAATGCAAAGATCCAGGTAGTTTCACTATCCCTTGTGTTATTGGTAATACAAGGTTTGAACATGCCATGCTAGATTTAGGTGCTTCCATTAACGTCATGCCATATTCCGTTTATGCATCTATGAATCTAGAAGAGCTTAAAAATGATGGTGTCATTATTCAATTGGCTGATCGATCTAATGCATATTCGGAATGAGTTTTGGAAGATGTTTTGGTGCAGGTAGGCCATTTGATTTTTCTAGCAGATTTTTATGTGCTTGAGATGGAGGATTCATCCCACTTTGCACCATTGCCAATCTTACTTGGAAGACCTTTCATTAAAACAACCCAAACCAAGATTGATGTGTCCAAGGGAGCATTAACTATAGAGTTCGATGGCAATATGATTAATTTTAATGTTTCTAAATCTGTTAAGTATCCTAATGATGTTCATTCTTGTTTTGCCATTAATGTGATTGAAAATATAGGGCAGGAATGTTCAACACCTATCAAGAAGAATGTATTTAGAACCACCATTGAAAAGGGAATTGGAGTGGATCACACGAGACAAGCCACTGCCCTCAAAGCACCCAAGGCCGAGAGCACCACCTCTGAAATTGTTGACAGTGCTGCTACTTTTGAGTCTTCATCACAGTACATCAGTGAGCCACCTATTCCCATTCTAATTCCCATTTCAACTAATAGGTTATTACCTTCTTTGGTTCAGGTGCCCAATCGAATCCAAGCTAGTGGGAGAGTTTACATTGACTTTAGGAAGCTCAACGCCACAATCAGGAAGGATCATTATCCCCTTCCATTCATAGATCTAATGCATGGAAATTTTGAGGAGTATGTCGTGGATGATGTACCCCTCCATGCCGTTGGCCCTAGTGAAGCTTACATGGAGGTATCGTTCGGCTAGAAGACGTTAAAGCAAGTGCTTCTTGGGAGGCAACCCATGTGTTCCAATAGAAAGACGATGGACTCTCTGGCTCCTACACCCAGATTTGCTCTCTTTTACCTTTGTCTTTATTGCTTTTACTTTGCCCTGATTGTCTTGTTTGCTATTTGTCTTTTCTTGCTTTCTTGTTTCAAGTTTACTTTTGAAACATTGAGGACAATGTTTGGTTTAAGTGTTGGGGGGGTGTAAATAGATGCTTTTCATGATTTATCTTTGAATTACATCACCTATCACCTCCAATGTTGTTACTCACTGTTTTTAAGTGTTTTTATTGTGTTTTAAAGACAAAATTTGAAAATTTTGAAAAAAATTCGAAAAAAGTTTGAAAAAAATACCAAAAAGAGTCGTTTTGGTTGCTTGTTTGAGTCTTAGGGTGCTTTCCAACACAATGATGAGGATTTGGTTTTTAATTGCATGACTGTTAAAGAAAGTTACAAGCATGGATGGAAGTTTGATATGCTCTTTGGTTAATACTTAATTGTAGTTGTCATTTACGAATTCACATGTAATCACAAAGAGGAAAAATCAGTTTTTGTAACATGCTTAAAGGAAGAAACTCAAACTAACGCTACAACCCTATGAGACTTGAGCCTATTCTTTGTTTGGAGAGTTATTCATCTGTGATATTCTTATTTTCTAAAATCGTTGCATGATCTCATTATTTCTTTGCTTGGTTGCTACTTAGAATGCTTTTTCATCATTTTAGTTCCAAATACTAGAACTCATGCCCATTTCATTCAAAGCATAAAATTGATTGCATAACAAATAACAAGATGAAGTTGTTTAGTTACCACCAGAGCCAAAAAAACCTTATCCCTTGCATATGTATTGTAGGTTTAACCCCTTTGAGCCTTATTTAGCCTATTTTCTTTGTTAGCCTGCATTATTCCTACCGAGCCTAGTATAGGAATATCCATACCCTTGTTCTTAAAGAATAGTGAAACATGACTTGTTGGGAATTCTTTTTTATTTACAATTTGCAGAAAATAATTGTGGGGGAAGGATTTATTCTTTTGAATCCAATGAAGTAGTGCATATGTTTCAAAGAAACGAAAAAGAAACAGAAAAAAAAAAAAGAAGAACAAAAACGTTGAAAAAAAGAAAGAAAAAAAAAAGTTTAGAAAAGAAATTTAACTAGAACTGGTGGTTTTGTTATTTAAAATGAATGAAGAGGTCTTAGGTTCAAAACACCATGTGTGCTTATTTACATTCAAATTTTTACAAATTTCTTTTCATAACAGTATAAATTTATAAAATTTGGCTAAATGATCAAGAAGTTTAACTAGAAGCAATGGTTTTTGTTGTTTAAAATTAACGAGAGGTCCTAATTTCGAAATGCTATGTGCATGTTTATTTTTTTCAATTTTTACAAATTTTTGTTTGGTTGTTAATTTATTTACTAACTAGTAGCTATGTGGGTAGCTACTTTTAAATATCCGTTCGAATTCAAATCTAATCTTCAGCAAAGAGTAATGCGTAGACTAAATTTTTAGACCAAATTTGCCAATAATATTACGTGTCATCAAAAGGTTTAATTTAGTGCTCATTTATTAGTTACACATATCCTTAAAGACTCAAAAACATTAATATTTTTTTAGTCTTATATTGACGAGGTTAGTAAATAAGAAAAAACAACTCACAATTTATACAAAAACACTTTAAAAGTTCAGATGGAAAACAAAACTCATATTCTATCTACTTGAAAGCCCGAAGTTTTTAAATTTCCTTCTTTTCATACAAAATAAATTAATTATTCCATGTTTCTAAACTATTGAGTTTAAGTGTTTTTCTAAATATAATTTTATCGATGTCTTACGTGTGAAAACAAATATTTTTTTTATATGAAATGAGAGCACATTTTTTAACATCGTCCCGGGCCTCAAAAATCTCTGGACCGGCCCTAGTTGTATGAAGAAATAAGAGTTGCTTTGAACAATCCTTAGTTAATGAAAATACTAATGCTTGTTTCTTTGTTGAATGAACAAGGAACTTGAGAAGTAAGCACAAGGGCATGGACACTTTATGTGCCATGATTCTTCACTTACAAATTGATGTATGAAGAAATGACAGTTGCCTTGAACAACTCTTGAAGGTTTGTAATCATGTTTACAACATAATGGTTGATTGACAAAAATAGTCCATAAACATGGACTTATGATGATTTTGAATCATTGAGTGTTGAAGTGTTAAACCACTTCTGGAGACGAAAACTAGCCAAGGACTTCACCTTTGAGTCCCTATCCAAATGGTTCACTAAGTTTATTGTAAACTATATAGTGAACAATAACCGCACTCTCCCCAAATCGTTTGATGTGTATAACACAATTGAAATAAGTTTCAAGATAGATAGTGGGAGTTTAGGGACCATGACTATTTTAGTCAACGAAGAAGTCAAATGAAGAAGGCGAAATAGCTCCAAGGGAACAAACTTTCTTAATGAAAGGATTTATATTGGAAGGGGTATTTGCAAGAAAAGTCTTGCAAGTGTCAAGAACACACCTTTTGAAGGCGTTGTAAATTGTCCTTAAATAGTTCAAAACAGTTGGTTCTTCTACTTGAATGCTTGATTCCGTGTTAGTAACTATGTTTTACAATAGTTGTAAAAGTGTGGCTAATAAGAAGTAGAAGATTAATGAGAGAAGAAAAATACTTTACATTTGGAATGTGAATAATATATAGATCTTTGTGAAAGTAGATAGTACTTATTTCCTCATGTGAACTACCAAAGAAATTGGAAAAAGCAAAGATTGTTTTTACATTCCAATTTGAATAAGGAACTTAATTCCGTCACTATAAGAGATGGTTGAATGTTTTGTTTGACAAAACATTATTCTTTATTAATGAATGATTGGATTATTGTAATCTAATTGATTGTCTCTATAGTAGTGATGATGTGGTAGTGTTAATTGTCTAGAATATAACGATGCTTAAAACCCTAAAGGTTGCAAGGTAGTGACTAATCCCAACTGAGTTGTGACACCTCTAAAAACATAAATTACGAGTTGGTCATAGATGGATGCTTTGGATCGTTAATTCTGGATCCAAAGGAGAAATGTTTGAATCTTTATTCTTTTAGAAAGAAGAAAGAATCACAAAGTTGTTGAGGTTAATTCACAAAGATGTTAGTGGCATTTGTCCACAACATAATACCACTCATGTTGTATGACATTCACCGAAGATCGCTCTCGGTTGGACTATTGTTTATTTTGAATAAACACAAGTCCGAATACTTTGCAAAAGGTTTCAAAGAATTCAAGAATATAAGTTGATGAGTAAGACATCTAAAGTATTTACCTCTTTAGATTTGATCCAAGGAAAACTGACACTTTCGATGAGTTTCCTTGAAAGATATCAAGGAAAGAAGCATCATAAGATAATGGATTTCTCCATTGGGAGAAGAACGAACTCAAATAAGATGTAGTTCGTTGGAAGTTATCAATTACCCATATATAGAATATATACTTCTAAGACAATATGATTGTCAATCAGAAGATCTTCCAAAATTTTCATGACTCCATAAGATGTAGTTGGAAAGAAAGACAAGTCTTAATCGTGTTAAGATTTTGGGTTGTGTTCTAATAAGCAATATTTGTTTGAGAACAATCTTGTGGGATATCCTTAAATTAACTTTTGGATATCACTTCTATAAACCAACTAACAAATGTTATTTGTTAGGTAGTTCATTGTAATCCTAAAATAGGATTTGCCTAAGGTAGAGCAAATGAACGAGAGATAGAACTCAAAGAATGGGTTCTTTGAGAGACAAGATGATAATCAACAAATATAACAACCAAGTTCCTACACCACTAGCTCCAAGGTAGTCGAGAAGAATCAATAAACCATCTCAGTTGAATGGTTTGAACTTTATGACTATGTCATAGAGTTACACCTCTTAATTCAAAAGAAATAAGAATGAAAATCCTTATGACTACATTGAGTGTATATACGACATATACTCAAGGAAATGGTATAGCACCATTTGACCCGAAATAGTGAAACCTTCATAGCTAATTGGTAGCTTAAGGTGACTGCAATCAACGAGATTGGTTGACTTGGAAGAAACCATCTTTGATGTATTCTTGGTTTCTATTAATTTGAAGATTGCTAGCTACAACTAAACCGTGATTCAATGTTTGGACATAATATGGGTTTCCGAAACCATTATCAAGGTTGTCTTGATAATATATGTCTAAGACTAGGAATCACAAGACTTGTAAGTTGTAGAAATTCATCCATCATGAATCTTAGCAAGATAGTGGGAGCTATAAGCGTCTTATGAGAGAAAGATCAAATCATTTGATTTCTCATAAAGATGTAAATGAATCTTTTGTTTACTAGGTTTACAAAAGATTAGTGGGAGTTAATCATATTCCTAAATTTGAACATATATATGATACATTAATTTTAGGAATTCTTCTTCGTTAAAGTTATGACTTTAAACATTCTATAACGATAGAATGTATATGGGAGACATAATCTATATACACGGGATGGAAATTTATAATGATAGATTTCAAGATATAATTGGATTATCTCAATCCGTATTGGTAGACGATAGATGTAGGAAGTTTCTCGAATAATAAACTTCAAATGAAAGGACAATTCCAATTAGACTAGGAAATCGCTCTTCTAAAAGGGAATGTACCCTTTTGACTCCCAAAGAAGCATAATGCGTAAATAGAATCCTTTATGCTTATGCAAAAAGGTGATTTACGTATTTCATATTGTATGAAAAACGTTGATATGAGTTGTACCAAGAATGGTACAAGACGATATCAGTGCAAGCCCAAGATCAAAACCATGGTAACTGTCAAGTGAGTCCTTAAGTATTAAGAAATACTAAAGGATAAATTCCTCAAGAATGAGGAATAATTAGAGTAAGGCAATGGAAGCATAAATGTATTAGATTATGAATCTAATATCGTATTCATCATTGGATGTCTCTTCATTATGAATGAAGAGATAATTGGATATCTCTTTATTAGGACTAAAGAGATATTTGGGTGGAAACATTATAAGTATTAACTTTAGTGTGTTCCATCATGCAAAATATATATCGCCATATAGAAGCTTACAAACAATGTTATTTGGATGGGAAAGTTCATTTATGAACTCTCCATTCGGTTCCAACCAGAAAGTGTCTCTAGTGTATTGACACTACGACACTAATAGGGCAATAGCTAAAGCCAAGGAATCAAGGTCTCATCAAGATCCAAACTCAATTGAGAGACTGTACCACATGATTGAGAATCATGTATAATGGTGATGTCGTTATTCTTAAGGGCTTCTATAGATACCATATAGATATCCATTGTCTAGGCCTACTACTCAGCCATTTTTGAAATGAATTCAGAAGAGGTATCATCACTGATGACCAGCTCTAGTGCAAGTGGAAGATTGCTGGAAATATGCCCTAAAACCAATCATATGATGATACTTTACGGACATTTCACATGTTAAACTAATCTATTTTAATATAAAGAGCAAAGATTATTGTTTTAAGCCGTCTTATATAAATGTTATATGCTTAAACGATAAGTCCAAGGAATATGTAATTGAGAGAATGTGATCTAAAGAAGTTAGATTCATGAGACCATTCTCTTTCGTATACATATCCTAAACGTTCCTGATCATAGGATTGCCAATTGGGCATTAACAGTCCGTTAAGATCAGTACGTGCTATGTCTTCTCTTAAGGAAAGTGACTGGTCTCGAGTCATTGGTGTGACTGACACCAAGACAAGCATATAGGTGCTTAATAGAGAATGAGTCCACTAAATACGATCAAGAAGAAGTTCTCATACTCATGTCACATGAGAACTCATGGTTGGGATAATGCAAAGTAGTCCTTTGACCTGAGGCATTATAGTTGTCTTATGGTTAGATCCTTGGTCATTGACTATGTCACTCCGTCAGAGGGTGTCCACGACATAGTTGGGGTTAAGCTACTCAGCCATGGAGGCAAGTGAATGTGCAACAAGGGAGAATTGAAAGTAAGTTTCAATTCACAATCAATTTGAAAAGTTCTAATCGCCCACTGCCTCGCGAAAAAGAACCTAATGGATCGTACATCATGTAAGGTAGAGATTGAAGAAATAACAAAGATGAGTAAAGATAATTAAATGGTTTAATTATTTATGGCTAGGATTAATTAATATGTTAATTAATCAAACGAATAAGTTCGTTAAAGACCTCGGGTTAGTTTTGGGCCGCAAGGCCCAATGGGATTTGAATGCCAAGCCCATTAACTCAAGTTGTATGACAATTTGAATACACAAAGGGCTTGAAAGCCCAATAAACCCTTAAGGCCGGCCACATTAGAGGTTGAAGGGTATTGGTTCTTTTGTCTCTTAATTGAAGGGACTATATAATTGACTTTATAACAATTTCATCATTAGGTTTTTCTTTGAGGAACGTGGAGAGAACACAAGCCCTCCTTTTCTCTCGAAGAGGCCGGCCACCCTAGAGGAAATTAGCTAGCAATCTACTTCCTCTAGGTCACTCATCTCTTCATCAATGCTCTCCTTGGTGTGGAGACTTAGAGGTTCTCTATTTTCAGAACTTGGAGAATCCATTCTACCATCCTTATCCAAGAAATCCATGGAGCTAAGAAGTAAGGAATGAAGGCCCTATCTCTTGGGTGATTAGCCATTGCTTATGCAAAGAGGATTCAACAAAGGTATAATATTTCTCAACTCACTTTGTTCTTGAGTTGAGCCTTGGTTCAACACACTCAATAGGCCTTGAATTTCATGGGTAAAGTTTTGTTTTTTTTTTTTAGTGCATACGAGCATAATTCTGCCTTTTAATTGTTAATTGCATGCATAGATGTTGCTCAAATGAACTAGTTTTCACAAATATTTCCTTCACTGATGTGTCTACTGCTTGAGTATTTACACACTCAAAGGGATTGTTGAGAACATTATTAGCACATATGTGATTGTGTAAATCTTAAGTAGAGATCAATTAGGAATCCTTCAAGATCTAGAAAATCTTTCCTATTATACTTGTATTACTTGGAAAGAAAGTTATTTTGTCCTTATTACTATAAATAAAGGCACAAGGCATAAGGAATAACATACAGAATTCTTCAAGCCTTCTCTTCATCTCGTTTCTATGCCTTAACTTTCTCTTTCTCTCGTTAAATTTAAGTCACAACACAAACAGAATTTTTCATTTTTATAATTTAATAATGCTTTTGGATATTTAGTCTCAAAATGATTTTTGAGAAAGAAAAATATTGAAAATTTGTCTTCTACCAATATCTAAATGGAGAAACTAATTTCCCTTCATTAATTTTTTTATTTCATTAATTTAATATAGAATTAAAAAGTAAATTTGAATGGTTATTTTGGTATCAATAAAAATTTTAAAAATAGTTAAATTTGAACGTATGATCCTCCATAACACTCGAAATTGACTGGCTCGCCCTTGTATTCATTCGAAACTCAAAAAAGCCAAATCTGGATCACCCCTATTTTCTTTGATAGCTATATATGTTGCAGTAATGGAACTCCAAGTTTATTTATTATTGTTGGATTTTGGCATCTTGTGTGGTAATTAATAAGTTTAGTAATTGAACCTCAATCTATCAGGCCTTAGGGACTTGGAGTTTGATTTAGTTTGTCTTTCAAACTGGTGATGTTCTTTCCTGTGTATATATAAATGTGAAGAATTCCTGTGAAAAAATAAAACTGCCGAAATGTTCCGGGTGCGTGAAACTGAAACTACTGAAGATAGGGTGGTTGCAATCATGTCCAAGTTGCCGCCCAAGTCTCTGATGCGATTCAAATGCATACGCAAGTCTTGGTGCACTCTCATCAATAGTCCAAGTTTTGTGGCCAAACACCTTAGCAATTCTGTGGACAACAAATTCTCATCCTCCACATGTATCCTCGTCAACCGTTCTCAGGTTCACATTTTCCCGGACAAGAGTTGGAAACATGAAGTTTTATGGTCCATGATTAATTTTTTTAATGATAGAGTTGCACGCAGCCTTTATTATGATGTTGAGGACCTAAATATACCGTTTCCAAGGGATGACCATCAACATGTACTGATTCATGGTTATTGCAATGGAATTGTCTGTGTAATATCAGGGAAAAATATTCTTTTATGCAATCCTGCAACGAGGGAATTCAGGCAACTTCCTGATTCATTCCTTCTCCTACCTTCCCCTCTCAGCGGAAAATTCGAATTGGAGACCGATTTTGGAGGATTGGGATTTGGCTATGATTGCAGAGCTAAAGATTACAAGGTTGTGCGAATTATAGAAAATTGTGAGTATTCAGATGATGAGCGAACATATTATCATCGTATTCCTCTGCCTCACACGGCTGAGGTATACACCATGGCTACTAACTCTTGGAAAGAGATCAAGATTGATATATCAAGTAAAACTTATCCCTGTTCTTGTTCAGTGTACTTGAAGGGATTTTGTTATTGGTTTACAAGGGATGGTGAGGAATTCATACTTTCATTTGATTTAGGCAATGAGAGATTTCATAGAATACAATTGCCTTCTAGGAGAGAATCCGGTTTTGAGTTTTATTATATTTTTCTGTGTAATGAATCCATTGCTTCTTTTTGCTCTCTTTATGATCGAAGTGAAGATTCTAAATCATGTGAAATATGGGTAATGGACGATTATGATGGAGTCAAGAGTTCATGGACAAAACTCCTAGTCGCTGGACCCTTTAAAGGCATTGAGAAACCATTGACAATTTGGAAATGTGACGAGCTTCTTATGATTGACACCGATGGAAGAGTCATCTCTTATAATTCTAGTATTGGATATCTCAGCTATCTTCATACTCCTCCGATTATCAATAGGGTTATAGATTCTCAAGCTCTTATTTATGTAGAAAGTATTGTTCCAGTCAAGTGAGTTGAGGGCAAAGTTAAGTTCATTTTCTCCTATTTAATTTGTATGCATCATATAAGGCTTGAGTTTGCATCTTTTATTTGAATTTGCTTTGTGTCTTTTGTACTATGTTTGCTTATCATGGGATGCCTTTAGTTTTTGTGCATTCCACATTTTGCAATGTTATTCTATTTGAAAGTGTATACTAACTAATTTTCTTTAGAGTTAATTAATGATAACAATTCTCTTATGTTTTTCTTTTTTTGTTTCTTCAGACTTTCCTTCTTAAAAATCTAATACATATTTACTCATTTAACATAATCAAGTTAAACCTTCTAGTGTAGGGGTGCTAAAAAAATTTAGTCAACAAAGATTATTTATGACCTTATAACCCCTAACCATAGTTTGTAAAATACGAAACAAGTATACGTGTATTATTTGACAACTTTGCTAAAACTTTAATTTGAAAAATTCGGTCACTTTTTTTAATTTTAATATTTATTTATTTAAATTAATTAATTATTTTATGTTAAAAATACGTGTTGAATACGTGAATTTTACATGTATTATTGATAAATGTGTGACAATAACATGTATTAAACATGAAAGTATGTACATATATGTTTAAAACGTGTATTCTACATTGGACTTTTAAAAAACATGCAATTTAACGAATCATCAAAATGTGTACGAAAATAGAAGTATTTTTTTAAGAACACGTAAATACTTGTATAATACGCAAATTTACTAACTATATGTGTAACCTCTCATCATCAATATAACAATAAAAATTATGAGAAGCTAGATTTGATGGAAATAAATTCGTGATAAATCTATCAATATGTTCGTTATATTATCACGTGAACGACCACATGATCACCTTTTTAAGGGTATTTTTGTTAAATCAATTCCTCCATTTAAGGGTATTTTCGTTAAATTATCACGTGAACGACCACATGATCATCTTATGGCTTAATAAGATTAGATATCGACATGTGAAAGTTCCGGCAACATCTCCTTGTAGTTCTTCAAGTTCACGACATAGATATATAAATACCTATCTTGCACTCGAAAAACGTAGAAAGATGTTACAAAACTTCCCACGATTGAAACCTAATCTATGAACGGCAAACTACGAAACATAACTATGGATTCTCAAACTGTCCAAAGAATGGGACAATTCAAGAATCAATTGGACCATGGTCATGCTTTTGCATCCATGCATGAAATTCAACTAATTCTCCAATGGGAAGCTAAGCTTTTTTTTTTAAACAAAAGCACACAAAGTTAAGCTGTATTAACTCTGTACAACCAAGGTTCTAAAAGAAGTTAGGTACTAGTCGGGAGGCGAGTTAGAGCCGAGCACCTAGACGGCTAGGTGGTGCATAGGTGGACTAGCGGATTTAAGTATATTTATAAGATATTGTTGTAGATATGTAAATTTCATTGCATACAAAAGATGCATCACAAAGCTTCACATGGCATATGACTCGTTACAAATGAACAAGTCATCAATGACATGTGGCACAAATCAAGCAAAGGAAGCTCAAAAGCATTCTTAAAATTTGGCAAGGGGGAAGAAATCTCCTTAAAATCGGCAAGGGGCCCAAATTGCTCCCAAAACCGGAAAAAAGCTAAAGCATCTTCACAAAACAAGCAAGAATTGAAGATTGCTCACAAAATAGGCAACAAGCCCCATAGATTTCAACCAAGCAAGGGAAAATGGCTAAAACCAAGACACAAAACATGCCTAAGTCCTCCCATGGACGAATCAAGACACAAATCAAAGCCAAATCCACCTAAAGGCATGGCTTTGGAAGTCTATAAATACAAGGTCCTAAGACAAGCATAAGGGGGGACAATTACTACATTCAAAGGCCAAAATTCTCACATTGAGAAGAACCTCTACCAAATCTTTGAAGACTAATACGTTGCCAAAACTCTCTTCAAAGAACACGCAACCAAAGCCGAAGCATTCCCTTGAAGAATCTACAACCACTTGTGCCGAATATCAAGTCGTCAAGACCCTTGAATCAACGAAATCCTACATCAACACTACCTTTGCCGTAGCTTTGAGGTGAAGACCACCCAAGCATTGTTTCAAGCTCGAAACTTGAAGCAATTGTTCAATCATTCGTCCGAGATCAAGTCATCGCGACCCTTAGATTAACAATCAACCATCTACATCAAATTTAAAGACTGAATAAGAAGGAAAGTTGTAAACAGAAATTGTAACCCTACAAATTCATCAATACAAATCTACTTTGTGCACGTGTTCTCGTTTCATTTGTTAGAATTTTCGTGTTTACAAATTTGGCACGCTCAGTGGGACATCTGTGCCTTTCATCTATGTTCCCGCGACCAACGTGAAGAATGATGCGAAAATAGTTAAGCACACAAATTAACCCTCTTGTTGTCAAATTGTAGTAAAGATGCAAGTAGGGATCGTTCTGGACCGGGGATTAGGAGGGCTTGCTAAAACCTCTAAACTGACTTAAAAACATAAAAACAAAGTTAGAAACGTTCACAAAGACTCAAATGACTCAAAACAAGTTCAAAAGACTCAAAACTGCCTAAAAACACTAACTAGGCAGTTTCTGACCTTAAACACAATTTTGGACGAATTTAAGATTATAGGTTGATTCAAAACACTTTAAAACACAAACTAAACAGATTCTAAACACTATAGAACAAGAAAGTAAAGGGGGGGGGGTTTTGATTTGACGAAAATTGAAATAACAAAACAAGTTATAAAACTAGGCAGATTGTAAAACGAATTTTGGAAACAAGATGATGGATGGATTAGTTAGAGGTCAATTCTCCACACATGACACATTTGTATATGAATCGATTTTCCAATTGCTTTTCACTAACTATGATGCTCAACACCCCAAGTTAACCGTGAACAACACTTTTCTAACTTTCAAGTTTTCCTTAAGTTATTGAATTGGATGGGATTGCGCATACAACAACTCAAAACATTCTCTAAAAGTCCCTTACGTGAAAAGCACAATAAAGGTACAATCAAAGATCATTAAGTTTCATGAAAACTATAAGTATTGACGAGGCAATTGTTACTATGAAAAGCATGAAACTCTTGCCAAGAATTCAATTAACGCGGTTGTGACTAGCAACCTTCACTACTCATGTTTATAAACTTGTGACGATTAGGTGAAACTCGTTTATAAACTAGCATCGAGTTCATGCATGAAAACTAAGTATGCATCCTTAATCAACATACAAGAACAAGTTTTTAATAAATAGATAATTGAATTGCAATCACAACTTAACAAATCACAATTGGAAGAAATCAATTCATATCTCAAACATGTTCATGGCTTCAAACTTTCCCCTAACTAATTAGGGGTTTAGCCACTCATGATTACAGCAAACTCAGAAAGTAATAACAAAGTAAACATTGAAAACAAGAACGAAGTACACCTAAGAACGTTCCAATCTGCAAGCATGAAACGTTCAAGGCTTCCTTCCTCTCCTAGTTGCTGCGGCACAAGGGGTTTTGGTGAGTTTAGGGGGTTATCGATGATGTAGGATGATGGACTTAGGTTTAGGATAGATGTAGGGGACGGCAAGGGTTGGTTTTGGGCAGAAAATATGGAGAATGGTGAAGTATGGATGTGTTAGAGGGAAGGGATGAATTTCTGGCGTGAATGGTGAATGAATGAATGTTTTGTGGCTGCAACAAGGAGGTTTATTAATAGGATTTCAGGAATTAAAACCCTAGGTTATTTAGGTAATCAGAAATTAAGTCAAAAGCTTTTTTTGAAATAGGAAATCAAATCAGAAATTTAAGGGAAAGTGATGAATAGGTGCGGCAAGGGAATAAAACACAAAAGGAATGTGTTTTAATGCAAGGAAATAGGAAAGAACTATCTCCCTTGCACGGCAGGGGTTTGTAAGAAAAGGATGCTTTTTATTTCTGAAATTAGGCAAGAATTTTGGCATAGAAAGGGTATGTGAGTTATGGCTGAGCTAGGTATGAAATAGGAATGTGTTTAAATGGGTTAAAACAGGCAACAAGGCCCCTCCTTGCACGGCAAGGAAGAGGAAAGGTCAAGGGAAGTGCACGGTAGAAAAGAGAAAGGATTTAAAGCCAGAAATTTGGAGAGAAAATGAAGGTAACTCACGGCACAATTTAGGACATGTCTAGGGCTTCTAGAACATGTGATTTAGGCAACCAACATTATTTGGAAACTTGCACAATTGGAAACCTTTCAAGAATAGAAACTCCCCATAATGGAAACTGGTTTCCAAATCTTGATTCCTCCCTCTTCCTTCGATTCTAGGCTCACTTGGTCTTCAATTTCGTCCAACACTTTGGCTCCAAGCACAAGCTATCCATCCTTAGCCCAAAAATGCTCCAAAAGGCTCCAAAATGCACTTCTTTGCTCCTTTAGCCCTTAGAACCTGAAAACATACGAAAATGACTTAAAAGACTTAAAGACCTAAGAAATAACAACGTAAATGCACAAGAACAAGCCAACTAAGTCGCCTAAATATGCTCCTATCAAATTCCCCCACACTTAGCTTTTGCTAGTCCTCGAGCAAAACAAAACAAACAAAAGAACACGAACTAGACAAAACGAGCAAAACACAACCTAAACCTTCCAACATTTGCCTTAGGGATTTCCAATGCACATGACATGTTAAAATTCATTATCTCCACAGATTTTAGTCATCTTCCCACTTAAGTACATTCTTAATCATAGTCACCACATACTAGTTCACAATTAAGCATTTAAAACCATGTTTTGAATGTAGTAACATGCCTTAGAGAATTTGCTCAATTCCTTCCAAGATATGCACTCAATTTTCACTCAGATTTTCTAACTACACACCCTAATCTAGTTATATGTGAGAAGATTGATGTAAACATGAAAACGAACACTCACATATATGTATCACAAAGAAAGCAATTTCTGGAGTTAATAAGCATGTTTAGATATGATCTCATGAATGGAATGCTACTACTTAGATGCGAGAACCAGTGACACCATATGCTCATACCAAGTTCAAACTCCACAAATTGAAACACATAACACTCAAGATTGAAGTCGAGAGTTATAATGGGGCTAGGGGTGTTTGGCTAACAAAGAAGGGATATGGAAAACAAAGATTCTTAAAGAAATAGTGAGCCAAGCATTTGAATCAACCTAGAATTCACTTTTGAATGAAAACTCAACGTTTGAACAACAAGGGAGAATTTAGATCATTTAGGGCCAGATTTGGTGTTTTGGACCCTTTCTTGAATATTCAACACTTAATCACTCATTCTTACATCTTTTCAAGCTCTTTTTTCCTTTCTTTCTTTCTTTTCTTTTTTGTTTTTCTTTTTCATACGTTTTTCACAACTTTTTCTTTTCTTTTGAATCTCAAAACATACATATAAACTTAAGAACAAACATTCCCTCCCCCACACTCATTTTCTTGCATAATGTAACTCAAAAGGAATTCATTTAAGTCATGCTCACTATCTTTTAAGAACAAAGGTGTGGACTATCCTAAACTAGGCTTGGTGAGGATAATGTGGGTTAACAACGAATAAAGGCTAAACAAGGCTCAACGGGGTTAACTTAAACATAAAATGAAGTAGGATACACGGCAATTTGGCTCTGGTGGTGGTCACTACACAACTTCTTCTTGAATATGTGTTATGAAAATCAATAACATGCTTTGAATGAAATGGGCATGAATTCTAGCATTTGGAACTATATGATGAAACGCCTTCTAAGTAGTAACCAAGCAAAGAATAATGAGATCATGCAACGACTTTAGAAAACAATAATGCACAGATTTTAACTCTCCAAATAACGTTTAGGCTCAAGTCTCACAAGGTTGTAGCGTTTGCTTGAGTTTCTTCCTTCAAGCGTGTTACAAAAACGAATTTTTCTTTTATGATTGCATGTGAAGTCATACATTATAACCATAACCAAGCATATACCAAGAGTAAATCAAACTTTTCTCCATGTTTATAACTCTTTTTAACAGTCATGCAATTACAAACCAAATCCTCATCATTGTGTTGGAAGGTACCCTAAGACACAAACACACAAAAACGACTCAAAACACTCTTTTTAGGTTTTTCAAAACATGTTTTTCAAATTTTTATGTGATTTTCGGAGTTATAAAACAAAACACACTAAAACACTCTAAAACAGCTTAAAAACACTTTAAAACAGCAAGGAACAACACTTGAAGTTATGGGTGATAAAATCCCACGAATTTGCATCAAATATACTTAGTTACCCCCCCACACTTAAATCAAACATTGTCCTCATTGTTTTAAACATAAATTCACACAAAACACAAGTAAATATGCAAACAGCAACTAAACAACATAACATGGCAGATTAGAAACAATCAACAAAGAGAAGGGTTTAAGGAACGCAAGTCTGGAATTTGGGGGATTCCTAGGGCTTCCTTTGTTGAATGGATGGGTTGCCTCCCACATAGCGCTTGCTTTAACGTCGTACAGCTGGACGAAGAACACTTTCACTCCAAGTTGGAACCCACGGCATGCAAGGGAAGCTCTTCCACAACATGCTCCACAAAGTTCTCATAGTATGGCTTCAATCTATGTCCGTTCACCTTGAATTCTTGCCCTGTTCTCAAACTCTTAATTTGGACTGCACCATGCACAAAAAGATTAGTAATAACAAAAGGACCAACCCACTTGGAACGTAACTTACCAGGGAAGAGACGAAGACGAGAGTTGAACAACAACACTTTCTGCCATATTGTAAAAGTCTTGCCTCTAATCATCTTATCATGGAATGCCTTGGTCTTCTCTTTGTAAAGTCTAGCATTCTCATAAGCTTCATGTCGTATTTCATCAAGTTCACATAATTGAAGCTTTCTATGAATTCCAGCTTGGTCCACATTCAAATTGAATGTTTTGACAGCCCAATGAGCTCTATGTTCTAATTCCACCGGAAGATGACATGGTTTACCATAAACAAGACGAAAAGGAGACATACCAAGGGGAGTTTTGTACGCTGTCCTATATGCCCAAAGAGCATCATCCAAACGCAAGCTCCAATATTTTCTATTTGGCCCAACGGTTTTCTCCAAAATCTGTTTGATCTCTCTATTGGACACTTCGGTTTGGCCATTGGTTTGGGGATGGTAAGGTGTGGAAACCTTATGCGTCACATGGTACTTCTTGAGTAAGGCTTCAATGGTACGATTGCAAAAGTGAGACCCCCCATCACTGATTAGCACCCTAGGCATTCCAAATCTTGAAAAGATATTAGTTTTCACAAAATCTGCCACAACTTTAGAATCATTAGTTCGAGTGGCTTTCGCTTCCACCCACTTTGAAACATAATCAACAGCAAGCAATATGTAATTAAAACCAAAAGATGAAGGAAACGGACCCATAAAATCAATTCCCCACACATCAAAAATTTCAACAACAACAATGGGAACCTGCGGCAATTGATCTCTTTGGCCTATATTACCTGTCCTTTGGCATCGATCACAAGCTAAACAAAAGGTTCTTGCATCTTTAAACAAAGTAGGCCAATAAAAACCACATTCAAGAACTTTTAAAGCTGTCCTTTGGGTGCCAAAATGACCCCCACTAGCATATGTGTGACAAAAACTTAAAATTGAATGAAAATCTGATTCATGCACACATCTCCTTATAATCTGATCGGGGCAATGTTTCCACAAGTATGGGTCATCCCAAACATAAAATCTAGCATCCTTTTTAAGTTTATCACGTTGGAATTTGTTTAGGGTGCTAGGAACTTGTCTAGAGACCAAATAATTGACCAAATCGGCATACCAACGGGTACTTACCTGAATGGACAAAAGTTGCTCATCCGGAAATGTTTCTAAAATGGGGATGGGCTCTTCCTCACGCACCATTCTACTTAGGTGGTCAGCCACCACATTCTCACACCCTTTCTTGTCTCGAATTTCAAGATCGAACTCTTGAAGTAGGAGCATCCAACGAATGAGTCTTGGCTTGGCCTCCTTTTTGGTGAGAAAATACTTCAAGGCTGGTCAGTGAAAACAATTACTTTAGTACCAAGAAGATATGATCTAAACTTATCTAATGCAAATAGCCAACAGTTCTTTTTCGGTTGTGGAATAATTAAGTTGGGCATCATTCAATGTCCGTGAGGCATAGTATATGACATGCGGCCTCTTGTCTTTCCTTTGCCCTAAAACAGCCCCTAGAGCATAATCAGAGGCGTCACACATTAACTCAAAAGGGAGGCTCCAATCAGGTGGAACAATGATTGGTGCCGTGGTCAACAACTTCTTGAGTTGATTGAAAGAAGCCGTGCATTCCTTGGTGAATTCAAACGCCAACTGGTTTCCAAATCTTGATTCCTCCCTCTTCCTTCGATTCTAGGCTCACTTGGTCTTCAATTTCGTCCAACACTTTGGCTCCAAGCACAAGCTATCCATCCTTAGCCCAAAAATGCTCCAAAAGGCTCCAAAATGCACTTCTTTGCTCCTTTAGCCCTTAGAACCTGAAAACATACGAAAATGACTTAAAAGACTTAAAGACCTAAGAAATAACAACGTAAATGCACAAGAACAAGCCAACTAAGTCGCCTAAATATGCTCCTATCAAAGAACAAGAACATCCTTGCCGCAAATGATGGCACTTTGGGTGTCACAACCCGAAGAAAGGTAATAGCTCTTTCTTCCATGCCTTCCACTTTGCTGAAGGAGCAAGTGCACCTGAGGCACTAGCCCGTGATCACTCTGGCTTTGCTAAGAGCACCAAGGGAAGAAAACGTTGCTAAATTCCGATGCCGACCCAAGCTGCAGCTCGTATCTCGTAGCCATACAAGTCATGACTATTGGTGCAACTTCAATCGAGGAGCAGCTGTCACAAATGAGTGAAGCAATCGCAAGGCTGACAAGAACCGTGGAAGAAAAAGACTTGCAAATTGCTACACTCATCAACCGTGTGGAGGCGCAGCACGACTAGAAAGCTGATGCAAAGGTTAATCCACCAAAGAAAGAAACCGACAAAGAAAAGAAGCCTCTGGTGGAGAAAGTCGAAAAGAAGCTGGAGGTGGACTGAGGTACCACGCTCATGGGATCTCTTTATATCTAACAGCTGCAAGAGATGATCATAAACACCATCAAGGTGCAATACGAAAGGAGCTCACATCATTCCGTGCTGTACTCAAAGCCCTACTCCAAAAAGATTGACGCCTTGAGGATGCCAAGGGGTTATTAATCGCCCAAATTCATGCAATTCGATGGAAAGGGCAATCCTAAGCAATATATTGCCCATTTCATTGAAACCTACAACAATGTTGGGACGGAGGGAAAAACCTCGTTAAACAGTTCATGTGCTCACTAAAAGGTAACGCCTTTGACTGGTACACTGACCTCGAGCCCGAGTTCATCAATAGCTGGTATCAACTTGAAAGGGAATTCCTCAACCGCTTCTACAACATCCACCGCACTGTAAGCATGTTAGAGCTGACAAGTACGAAGCAATGGAAGGATGAATCTGTCGCTGACTACATCAATAGATGGCGTTCATTAAGTCTGGATTGCAAAGATCGGCTTTCTAAAACCTCCACCATTGAGATGTGCATTCAAGGCATGCATTAGGGGCTATAATACATCCTCCAAGGCATAAAACCAAGAACTTTGGAAAAATTGGCAACTCGATCCTATGACATGAAGTTGAGTATTGCCAATCATGGGAAGAAAAAGCCGATCACTGACTTCAAAAAAGATAAGGTGTTCGCTTTAAAGGTAGACAAGACTAGGAAAAAGCCCGCCAATGAAGCTTTTGCAGTCTATATTACCCCTATCAAGAGCTCCGCCGTGCCCGTCAAGATCTTCACCAAAAGCAAAACAAATGAGATGAAAGGTGAGCCTTCTTGCACCCAAGATAGGTACAAAAACACCTTCAAGAACTGGAACAGAAGACATACCCTTTTCCTGACTTTGAAAGGTGGTTGCAATGCTATACGACTTGCTAGAAAAGAAGGCAATTAAGTTACTTGAATGCAAGCGCCTTGAAGAGGTGAATCACGTTAACGATCCTAGGTACTGCAAGTATCATCGTATCGTGAGTCATCCTGTTAGGAAGTGCTTCGTCCTCAAGGAGCTTATCATAAAGCTAGAACAACAAGGGCAAATTGAACTCAACCTAGAAGACACGGCCGCAACACACACTACCACAACTGTGTTTGGATCCTTCGATCCCGTGCCTCTCCAAGTGATGCATGACCACTCCCGTCAATGCTCAAGCCACATGGCACCTTCCGTACAACCATCACTGGGGGAAAGCGACCAAAATGTGCATACCGATGATGAAGAAGAGTGGACATTGGTGACCTACAAAAGGACAAGGAAGCCAAGACCACAAGCCACAAAGCCAAAGGTGGAACAAGGGAGAAAACACCATCGCCGAAACAGTAGGAAACCCAAAAGAAACGTAAGAGCTGCTAAGCCAACGTACTTAGGGGAACCTATCGAGCAAGAGCCACACATTCATGTCTCCTTGCACAATTACTTCCTGAATAACTTCTTCCAACAGCACTACCATTGCCTGTCACATGGTTGAAGCAGAGATAGAAGAGCCCTAAAAATGAAAAGTTATCGCCATCGAAGAAGAGAAGACCCACATGCCCAGAAAAGGCCTGCCTACATACTTTAGCATCGAGGAAGCACTATTATTGCCCAAGGAGATGGCGAGTCCCGACAACCACGAAGTGCAAGAAAGTGAGGACAAAGACCCGAAACTTTAGCCACTAGAGTATACCATATGTTGTGCCACCCATGACGTAATCAAATTCACTAACAAAGACTTGTTGCTGGGATCAAAGCCTCACAATCGTCATTTCTTCGTCTATGGGTATGTAAGGGACCACAAAGTCAACCGCATGCTTGTGGATGGTGGATCGGCCATAAACATCATGCCAATGTCAACAATGACCACATTCGACATCAAGGTGGATGAACTACCCCTAAAGCTGCCTTCTAATCCAAGGTTTTAACCAAGGATGACAAAGAGCAATGCGCATGATCTGAGTAGAAATGACTATTGGCAAACTCAAATCAAGCACGTTATTCCATGTGATTAATGCAAGAACTTCCTACAACTTGTTCTTAGGAAGGCCTTGGATCCACAAGAATGGAGTGGTGCCGTTCACCCGTCATCAATGCTTAAAGTTCTACTGAGAATGAGTAAAGGTGATACAAGGCAACACCAAGCCATTCACCAAAGCTGAATCACACTTCGCGGATACCAAGTTCTACATAGATGAAGACATAGTGCATGAAGCTCTTCCAAAAGGCATCAAATCCACAGGCAAAGCTGCTTCTAAGAAACAAGAGTGGCAAGTCGTGCCCAAGAAGCAAGTAGGGGAAGCCATGCCATCTTCAAACAAAGACATACAACAACCAAAGGAAGTGTGACGCCCACAAAATGACCAAACACACCTGTCTTCCTATACATCCCAATATCAAGAAGAAAGAATTGGCAATCCCTGTTTGAAACTGGAACAAGCAAAGTCGACACACAGCTGCATAAGGATGATGTAAAGCTACTCAAGACAAACGCAGTTTTACCTCTAACTTAGCTAGGCGACGCTAAAGTTTCAAAACCATCGCAAGGTTTCATAAAACCCTTGCCAAATGGGGTGGAACCGAGCACTCTTCCAACTAAGAGGACCAAAGAAGGTTTCGACCTAAATGCCTACAAATTCATGTCAAAGGCTGGGTACAATATCACTTTCCCTTCAAATCTTGGAAAGAAGGTTTCAAACACCATCAAGGACAAAGAACGTGACCTCGTTGAGCCTCAAAAGAAGTTGAAGAAGCATGGTTGCGGAGTTGACAACAACAAAGCTGGACTTGGCTTCACACCTGTAAAGATTTCAAGCAAAACAAAAAATGTTAGCACTCAACACATCAGCATAAGCGTTGAACAAGATTAAGAAGAGCCTAAACCTGCCCCTTGAACGTCAGTCTTTGATAGGCTGAATCTTTCAAAACCCAGAATTTCGAAACTTGATTGCATTGGTAGTCAAGACTGAACTTTCGTCTTCGAACGGCTTAACACATCAACACCCCAAAACTGTGTTTTCGAAAGGTTGTCAAAACCTAAAAAGCAAAGCAACATGGCTGGCTTTCCTCCGTGACGGTCGAGCTTGGAAAGACTTGAAGAAACTAAGAAACCTTCTAGAAAAAAGAAGACAACGCTGAAGGAAGAAAAGCTCGATGGTTTAGCAGAAAAAGATGACGTTCGAAGCTCTATTTCTTTAAGGATAAAGTGCCAAGCAACCTTGGAATTCAACATAAAAGGACAACTAAAGGTAAAGAGACGCACCATCATACACAATGGCCAATCTTCACGCCAATAAGCCCAAGGGGACGGCACTGAGGAGGAGGTCCAAGAAGTCTTCCAGATCACAATCTAAGAAGACAAATAGAATGAAAGCCCTGAGAAAGACATCATTGTTACACCACTACAACTCGAGAATGGGGGGCAAGCCACGGTTGATGATCTCAAGGAGCTCAACTTAGGCACAAACGAGGAGCTGAAGCCTATATTCGTAAGTGCACTGCTAAGTGCGGGTGAGATGAAGGAGTATTACCAACTGTTATTGGAGTACAAAGATGCCTTTGCTTGGACCTACAAGGAAATGCCCCGCCTTAACCCTACCATCATCGTGCATCATCTTGCAGTCAAGCCTAGAATGTGACCGATAAAACGAAGTCAAAGATGCTATCGATCCGAGCTCATGCCACAAATTGAGATCGAGATTGACAAGCTAATCGAAACAGGCTTTATTCGAGAGGTGCAATACCCTAAGTGGATCTCCAACATCATCATTGTCCTTAATAAATCTGGATAAATACGTGTTTGCGTAGACTTCCGAGACATCAACGATGTTTGCCTAAAGGATGACTTTCCCTTACAAATCATCGAAATCATGATGGACGCGACCATTGGCCATAAGGCGCTATCATTCATGGACGGCACCTCTGGGTACAATCAATCTGCATGGCTCCTGAAGATGAGAAACTAACAGCCTTCCACACATTAAAAGGTATCTACTCCTACAAGGTAATGCCTTTTGGCTTGAAGAACGCTGGCTACATATCAATGTTCCATGCAGAAGATCTTCAACGACATGTTACATAAAGACGTAGAATGTTACGTAGACGACATAGTTGTCCATGCCAAGAAGAAATCTGATCACTTGAAGGATTTACGAATGGTGTTCGACAAACTACAACACTACAACCTCAAGATGAACCCGTTGAAGTGTGCATTTGGAGTCACCTCTGGGATGTTCCTCAGCTTCATTATTAAGCACTGTGGCGTTGAAGTGGACCAATCGAAGATTAAGGCCATTCAAAGCATGCTCGAATCAAGGAATCTACATGAGTTGAAAAGTCTACAAGGACGGCTAGCCTTCATTAGGCGCTTAATCTCTAACCTTGTTGGATGCTGTCGGCCGTTCAATCGACTCATAAAGAAGGACACTCCATTCATATGGGATGACACCTGTCGCAATGCCATTTAAAGCATAAAAAGGTACCTGGCAAGCGCATCTGTCTTTGGAGCGCCCGTGCCTATAAAGTCGTTCATCCTATACATTGCCGCACAAAAGGGTTCCACTGGAGCACTCTTTCTTAAATCCCACATAATCCAGGGGTGAGGATCCTGTAAGCCTTATATGTATATTCTCATCTCTACCTAGCACAAGGCCTTTTGGGGACTCACTGGCTTCGGAGTTCATTGGAACTCTGAAGTTAAGCGAGTTCGCGCGAGAGCAATTCCAGGATGGGTGACCCACTGGGAAGTTCTCATGTGAGTTCCCAGAAACAAAACTGTGAGGGCGTAGTCGGGGCCCAAAGTGGACGATATCATGCTACGGTGGAGTCGAGCCTGGGATATGGTGGGGCCTGGGCAAGGATGTGACAATTTGGTATCATAGCCAATCCCTGGTCGGATGTGTGCTGACGAAGACGTTGGGCCCTTAAGGGGAGTGGATTGTTAGATCCCACATCGTCTACGGCTGAGGATCCTGTAAGCCTTAGATGTATATTCCCATCTCTACCTAACACGAGGCTTTTTGGGGACTCACTGGCTTCAGAGTTCATTGGAACTCCAAAGTTAAGTGAGTTCGCGCGAGAGCAATCCTAGGATGGGTGACCCACTAGGAAGTTCTCATGTGAGTTCCCAGAAACAAAACCGTGAGGGCGTAGTTAGGGCCCAAAGCGGACAATATCGTGTTACGGTGAAGTCGAGCCTGGGATGTGGTGGGGGCCCGGACCGGGATATGACACTCTTGGCACAAGAAAATGAAGACCAAAAGGAAATAACACTCTACTACCTAAGTAGAACTCTCATTGGTGCCAAAATCAATTGCTCACCAATCGAGAATATGTACCTTGCCATCGTCTTTGCCGTCCAAAAGCTAAAACACTACATGCATGCTTACACCATCCACTTAGTTGCTAAAGCTGATCCAGTCAAGTACGTTATGTCTAAACCAGTTCTGACAGGGCGACTAGCTAAATGGGTGTTGTTTCCCAATCAATATAAGATCATCTGTGTCCTAGCTAAAGCCTTTAAGAGACAAACCCTAGCAGACTTCCTTGCCAATCATCCAATCTCAACCGATTGGAAAATCTCAAACGACTTGCCTAATGAGGAGGTGTTCTACATCAACATCTTCCCGACATGGACAATGTTCTTCTACAGATCCGCACGAGCGGACGGAGCAGGGCAGGAGTAGTATTCATGTTGCCACAAAGACAATTATTACCTTATTCCTTCTAACTAAATGAGCTATGCTCCAACAATGTCATTGAGTACCAAGTGCTGATCATTGGACTCTAAGTGGCGATTAACATGGAAATCACAATGTTATAAGTGTATGATGACTCCAAGCTTATAATCAGTCAACCCTTGACTGAATATGAAGTGAGGGAAGAGGATCTCGTCTCATACTTTAGACTAGCAACTCAACTACTACAAAAGTTTGAGGTTGTAACGCTAAAATATGTGCCAAGAAGAGAAAATCAAATGGCAGACGCTTTCGCTAACCTAGCCTCAAGTATAGCACTAGGAGAAGACGAAGTTGCGGATGTGTCAGTTTGCCAAAGATGGGTGATCTCGTTCATCACTGAAATGCTACTGGATGATACAAATGTCATCTCAGTACTTCAGTCAACACTGAAGAGTGGAGACATCCACTGATCGATTACTTGGAGCATGGAAAGCTTCCAGACGATCCTAGACACCACTCTAATACGTCGACGAGCACCTCTCTTCCTTTACTACAAATGAACACTCTACCGATGCTCTTTTGAAGTAGTACAACTAAGATGCCTAGGTGAGGAAGAAGCCAATGAAGCCATGGAAGAAGCATACTCAAGCATATGCAGAATGCATCAGTCTGGACCAAAGCTACACTTCTAGCTCAAAAGAATTGGTTACTACTAGCCAAGCATGGTGAAGGATTGGACGTTGTAGGACCAATCACACCAAAGTCATTTGCAGGAGAAGCCTACATCCTAGCCGCAACAGATTACTTTTCCAATTAGGCTGAAGTAGTACCCTTAAAGGAAGTCAAGAAGGAAACTGTCGTCCATTTCATTAAAGAGCATATCATCCATCGATATGATGTGCCTCGCTACATCATCATTGACAATGGAAAATAGTTCTCCAACCAACTCATGGATGAGCTCTACGAGAAATACAAATTCAAGTAGCATAAGTCTTCCATGTATCATGCTCTGGCCAACGGTCTTCCATACAAATTCAACAAAGCGATGTGCAACCTTCAGAAGAAGGTGATCGGCCGAACAAAGAGAGACTGGCACGAAAGAATAAGCGAAGCACTTTGGGCATATAGGACGACACATATGGCGTGGAAGCTATTATGGCACTCAAAAGTCAAATCCCCTTACTAAGGATGGCTATACAAGAAGGCATGACTGAAGAGGAAAATGCAAAGGTACGACTTCAAGAGTTGGAAGCACTCGATGAAAGAAGACTCGAAGCTCAACAACACTTGGAATGCTACCAAGCACAGCTATCTAAGGCATTTAACAAGAAGGTCTGCCCAAGGTCTTTCCAAACTGGTGACCTTCTCTTAGTATTATGAAGGCCTATCATCACAACTCACTAGACAAAAAGAAAGTTGACATCAAAATGGGATGAGCCTTATGTAATACAAGAAGTCTACATCAACGACACCTACATAATCATGGCGGAAGATAGCTTAAAGATCGGCCCCATCAATGGCAGATTCTTGAAGCATTACTACCCCTAAACCAAACAAGCAATGCTCCACTCCTGCATGAGCCTAAACTACACATAGCACAAAGTTCCTCGCCTGCATGAGCCTAAACTGCATGGCACAATACTCCTTGTTTGGTCGAGCTTAAAAGGCAACACTTAATGCTCATTGTTCGGACGAGCTTAAAACGCGACACTCAATGTTCCTGGCCCACAAGAGCATAAACCGTGTACCGAAAAATCACCATCAAAACCATCAAAAAACAATCCATCATTCCTTTAAACTACGTCATGACTTGGTCCCTCCTTAACCGAGGGTACGTAGGCAACTTGAAACTTCAAAACTTCAAGCACAGTCACATCACCAATAAAAAAAAAAGAAAATTCAAAATGCAAACACTTCTCGAGCCAACGCTTCTAGACATGCCTGGACAGAAGCCAAAGAAGTCCATGTGGCTTGATAACCTTCCGAAGCGGCTTGCTGTGAAGACTGGACATGGGTAATTAATAATTCTTTTGCTGCAAGTTGCTAAGCTCTAACCAATGGATTCAACTTCTTCTAGGAAACAGCATGCAAGAAGAATACTCAATTAAGGTAGCCATAAGCTCTTCAATCTTGACTCTCAAGAGTGAGGAATCAGTGTTAAGGTTATCAATCGCAGAAACAAGCTTCGACAAGTCTTCCTTGAGCAATGCAAGGTTCTCCAATGGGCACTTTGAATGAAATCCTCTTCTTAATGTGGCTTTTGATATATATAGTTGCGTGAAGGTTGATGTGATGGATAAGCTACTCAATGCCACTAAGGTTCGGCCCTCTAAGATAGATCTCAGAACTAGCTCGCAAAAGTATTGGATTCATGACAAGCTCTGGCATGCCTACATCAACATTCGGCAACCTTGGGTCACTTGGCAAATTCGAAACAAGCTCTGCGCCAGGCGGATCTTCAATCTCTTTGTCCATGGTTAGACTGCTGCCAAATAGCATTTCCGTAAAGGAATGAATGCCCATGTTCACCAAATCAAAGGAACAAGAAGGCCCAGCCTAAAGAAGACAAAGAAAGATGTTATAAACAAAAGTTAAACCGATGAAAGCAAAAGAAATGACAAGAAATAAGGAAATACATACATCTTTCTCAAGTAACGCACGACCATCAAATTGAGGAGGCCTAAACACTTTCTTCTTCTTATGACAAAAATTGACATCACTGTCATCCTAAGCACCTTCAAGCGGTCGCTTGTTCAAAACTTGTTGATGCTGCCACAAAACAAGTTCATTTTTGTGTGAGTCAAACACGGGCATTGAAAAGCTAAGGTTGTAGGTCCATCTTACAAAAGAGTTACGCTTACTTCAATCGAAAGGTGCCAACTATGTAGGATCTGCAAAACAACCCTCTCTCGGTGCATCATTGTGTGAACGAGAAGAATTGGTGCCACTTGTCGTCCCCATGTCTTCATGGTGTACCTTTAACCACTAACCTACGTAGGCACAGGTCACTCGATTACTCTTGAAGTCGTCCTTGGCTGGCAGGGTGATAGAAGCATTTGTGCATGCATGGGTACAAGACTCTCACTGCATATACACTACTTGCAAAGATTCCGACTGTGCATTTTCCTTTAGCTTTCCTGGGATATGTTCGACAAAGCTAAACTGCCTGCTGAAATGGTGAGGACTATACAGCTGAACAATACATCGGTCTCCTTGCCTTAAAGAAACATACCCCGAGAAAAGACTTGTAAGATAAGACGAGTCTGAGAAACAAAGGTGTGAATCATCTATGAGGCATTGCCGCGTCGAGCCAACCCTTGCCAGATGATTTATTCTCAAACCTTCATATCTTTTAAACAACGGTTGTGCTTGCAAATCATCAAGACCCTTTGCAGAAAGCACGCTAGAGTACTTTGTCATCAAAGGCCCCGACTTGGCTGAAGATGATGAAGGAGGCCTCGACTTGTCTAAAGTTGATGAAGAAAAATGAGTTCCAAAATAATCACCCAACCAACCATACACATAGTGGTAGGGGGAGCACCGCAACACAATCTTCAGTGCTCGCTGAGTTTGAAACAATACTCAAGCCATCATAAATATTGGCTAAGACCAGAATAGCGTGGCTAAAAGATTCACCTGCAGCCATCTTGCTAGCCACTTTAAAGACTTCAGAACGGATAAAGTTGAGGTTACTTCTCGAGGCTAAGAAAGCGGCTAGGTAAGATTCTTCTACATGCTTTGACGCTACACCAAGTTCATCAAACACTTTCAACTCAACAGGAGCACGGCGCTCAGCTGAACCAATGGCACCTGATGGATCTAAGTATCCCTTTCGCTTGGTTGTCTAGTTATGGTTACTTTTGTTTGAAGGCTTCTTGTACTTCATGGCACCCCAATACCAAAATCAGATCGATGAAGATATCTTCATGCCTGACTTACCCTAAGGCTCCTGGGAAAGTTTGTGATACGCCCAAAATAAATAGCGGCAACTCGCAGGCAATCCTCGGCTATTGCGATGAGAAAATTCCTCCACGCTAGGAACAACCTCGTCATAAAACTTACCATGGATTGGCAAGCCTCTTATCTTGTGGAGATGCTAAAGTGAAATCGACATCTCCCCTTGAGTTGTGTGAAGTGTGTTAGTCACTGAACACCAATGCTCAAAGAATGCACGAATGATGAAATGATGACGATAATAACTAAACAAAGATGCGTATACAGCATGATAAAGGCCCAAGTTAGTAAGCATATCTTTGGATCGGCTCAAGATATCTTCAAGCCACTTCTAGTAAAACACAGCAAAGACAACTTCTGCAGTGGTTGACAAGGTACTATTCCAAGTCATAGCTCCGCTACGGATGCGATAGCCAAGAAGCTTAAAAAAATTGGTGGATTGTCACGAACATGTTGCAAAGGATTCAAGATAAGAATCCTTGATGTACACGTCTTCTTCTTCGTATTTGGTCGACCAAAATTTGTCACCTCCCAAGATACTTCAGAAGATCACGACTTGATATGCATCGAGTTGTCTTTTGCAGGAAGAACAAGCGCCTTAGGGCCAGTCAACGGCGCACAAAGCTTCAACGTCGTTCCCCTATCGTGCGAATCACCTTCCTTGGCAAGAAAGGTAAGGGTATTGCTCATAAAGCATTTGAAAAATACAATGGATGCAATACAACAAACAAGGCAACATAAGCATAAGAGTGGGGTGGCAATAAGAAAAAAAATTGCTTCACTAAAGCAAAAAACATGAGAGACAAACCTTGTGAGTGTTGAAGGATGACGATGACAAAGTCACAACGATGAAAAGAAATCAGCCACAAAGCTTGAGTCGCACAGCAAAGAGGGTAGCTACAAGACGATCCTTCAAAGCGCGCTATAGTAGCAAAGTAAACCAAAATGCTACGTAACCCTGCAGCGATTACGCAAGCAGTTTCTTGCACTGCACGGCAACGTCACCAAGGGAAACTGTGACCAAAAGGCACTACACAGCGTAACCTTGCTTCAGTCTTTTGCACAGCACCACACATTAAAAAGTTATGCACTACAACAAGCACCAAGCAACAAAAGGCACGACTCCAAGCAGCAAAACCCATGGCACGAAGTAGCAACAGGCACAAAGGCGGTGCACGACAAGGGTGGTATGTGACAAAACACACACCCAATTGTCCTATAAATAAGGGTCAATTGCTTCATAATGCTATAAGGGAAATACATATCAAATAGCAAAAGGAAAATCAAAAGAAAGAAGCACATTTCAGCTACAAAAAGGAAACAAATTTCAAGCAAAAAAGGCAATGCTTATGCATGACAATAAAGGGAAAATTTGTTGTTTTTTGCACCAAAAATCAGCAAGGAAAAGAAAAGGAAACAAAGAAATAGGGAAAGGGCTTCAAAATTTCCAAAACATCAAAGGAAAGTACCTTTCCTTGCCAAAATACAAAAGGAAATCCCTCCAAAGCAAGGACAAGTCTTCAACTTTCCCAAACCAAAACGGAAAAACACCCTCTTGTCGTGGAAAAAGAAAGGGAAGAAAAAAAATATACAAATCCTACTTACCCAAGGACAAGCATTAAATCTTTCCAAAACCTTGAAGGAAATCACCAAAGCTTTCCAACACTTTGGAGGAAATCACCCTCATTACCAAAATTGAAGGAGATTCCTACCTAAGGAAGGAAAAAGCATTTTTCCTACACCCACAAGGAAAAAATCCAAGCCTCAAAATACACCAAATGTATTTTGTCAAAAATTATGGAAAATCAATACACACAATAAGTATGTGCCGATTTATCCATTTTCAAAATTTTCATTAAAGATCAAGCCTCTACAGCCCTTAAATTAAATTTTCATTTCATTCAAGACAAAGCCTCAACGGCCCTTGAAGAAATGTTTTGTTCAAGAAATACGCCTCAACGGACCTTGACAAAATTCATCATCTCAATTCAAGAAATTCGCCTCTATGGCCCTTGAAGAAGCAATCTAATTCAAGATCAAGTCTCGACGACCCTTGAGTTAGAACATTCACATTGCAAGACTTCAAAACACCTTTCCTACATGTGACAAGCACATGCCTACAATGCGCCTTGAAGTGGGGGCACTTGTAGACATGTAAATTTCTTTGCATACAAATGATACATCACAAAGGTCCATGTGGCATATGACTCGTCACAAATGAACAAGTCATCAATCACATGTGGCACAAATCAAGTAAAGGAAGCTCAAAAGCATTCTTAAAATTTGGCAAAGGCGAAAAAATCTCCTTAAAATCAGCAAGAGGCCCAAATTGCTCCCAAAACCGGAAAGAAAGCTAAATCATCTTCATAACACAAGCAAGAATTGAAGATTGCTCACAAAATAGGCAACAAGCCTTATAGATTTCGGCCAAGCAAGGGAAAGTGGCTGAAAACAAGACACAAAACATGTCTAAATTCTCCCATGGACGAATCAAGACACAAATCAAAGCCAAATCCATCTAAAGGCATGGCTTTGGAAGTCTATAAACACAAGGTCCTAAGACAAGCATAAGAGGGGACAATTTCTACATTCAAAGGCCGAACTTCTCACATTGAGAAAAACCTCTGCCAAATTTTTGAAGGCTAATACGCTGCCAAAGCTCTCTTCAAAGAATGCGCAACGAAAGCCAAAGCTTTCTTTTGACCAAAGACGAAGCATTCCCTTGAAGAATCTACAAGCACTTGTGCTAATTCCTTCAAGACTTTGTTGCAAGCTCAAAACTTGTAATGACGTTCAATTCAACATCAAGTTGTCAAGACCCTTGAATCAACGAAATCCTACATCAACATTACTTTTGTCGCATCTTTGAGGTGAAGACCATCCAAGCGTTGTTTCATGCTCGAAACCTGAAGCAATTGTTCAATCGTTTGTCCGAGATCAAGTCATCACGACCCTTGGATTAACAATAAACCATCTACATCAAATTTGAAGACTGAATCAGAGGGAAAATTGTAAACAGTGATTGTAACCCTAATTATTCATCACTACAAATCTACTTTGTGCATGTGTTCTCGTTTCATTCATTACAGAATTTTTGTGTTTACAATTGTATAATAACTGAAAATCTATACTTAAGGCAACACATGACACACCCCGACCTAGATCAGGGCATACTGGCCGTTACACGGGAAGTGACATAACCACATGCACAGTGCGGAAGCTAAGAAATAATAAAAGTACGAATAAATAAAAACCAAGCTATACACTAAGTAGAGAACATACACGTGCAAGCATAAGTGTGAAAAACAATTTTTAGAGCACGGAAGACCTAGTGCAGTCCGGGAGAAACAAACACTAAATAAACACACCCAAAGGTGGTCCTACACTGGTGATAGTCTGTCAGATATGCCGTGAATCCCTCGAGAGCCACCAACAGAGCTATCCAAACTAGAACCAGGAAGGGCGCAAAAAAGAAAACGTGAGTGGGCAAAAACAAAGCTTTTCAAAATCATTTCAATATCAAAAGTACTAACCCCTTGCTGTAAAACCTGTATAGTTTCCCAGAAAATAGAATATGCACATATATATAACTCATGCTCAGAAATATGCCATGCCGAATGCCTCTACATAGAAAATGCAAGTACTTAGGTAATGTCAAATTAATGCCATGAAATTTGTCAGCCGAAGTCACCTAATGTAACCTGTACGGTTGAATCTTGAGCTCAAATCTCCAACTCACTAACTATACCTGCACACGAGTCGGAACCGTAAAGTGGTCTGTACGACAGGACTGGGTGTAAATAAATACGCTTAAGTGCTACTATCATGTGAAGACTAGGCGAATAATCGTGGGTCACCTACGAGTCGGAACCACCTATAGTGGTATGTACGATAGGACTGTGCACCTAACATGGATCCAAGATGAGCGTGTGGTGCGAGAGGTGAACATCACGTGAAGGACTGTGCCCTACTCTGGGCAGGAGCACTAACACCGGGGATGCAGGTTATGAGCTCTCTATGCATCTCAAATCACTACTAAACATAAACATAAACCATAACTTACCATAAACGTGCGTCCGCAGCACCAAACATATATATATATATATATATATGCAACTAATAATGCATAATTAAACGGGCAAACATAATGCATGGCATATAAAACATATAAACGTTTAATTTCATTTTCTGGGAAAATCACAAGCATATAGGTATATACGGAAAACCAAAAGCCCACTCACTGGTATGTAGAAGGGTCGTAACCCCCTTGCCTCGAGTGACTGTGCTCCTCCTCGGGATAGGTCTCACCTATATACGAAAGAACTATAAAAACGTTAATTTAAAGCACATAACCAACATTACGAAATAACTTTTCATACAATGCTCAAATGGGGTGTGTGAATACACCAACGTAATCTACTCAACCTCACGAACATCCCCATATTTTAAAAATAATTTTCTGACACCGCACGCGCCCCCACGCACCAGCCAAGGCACGGCCACACGCGCCGCCCACGCGTAGGCACGTGCCTGGCACACTGACGGCGTCAATTAACGCCGTCAGGAATATTCCGTTACCTTTAACAGATTCTGTTAAAGTTAACCTAACGCCGTTAGGAATATTCCGTCCAAACTTACGGAATATTCCATCGTCTTCTCCGGCCAACCTCCGGCGCCATCGCCGGAAAACTGGGAAAGTTCCAAACTTCCTATCTCACTCGTTTTTCACCCAAATTTCATGAAATTGGGACCGAAATGAAGCTTACAACTAGAGGAACAAATCCTTGCCACTTTCAAGCACTAAAACCAACAAAATCTCGTCGGAAAAACTCCACCAACTCCGGCCAAACCTGCAACTCACAAACCCGATGTCGAAAACCTTCAAACGAACCATCTCGAGCCTCCTAAGGACCTCAACAAGCTTCCTACAAACCTGAAATCCCAAAAATACAAGATTTTGAGTGTACATGAACAGTGACCAAATCGAGGATCACGAGTTCGACGTGAAAACGAAGGTTTCCTTACCTGAAATGGGTATGGTTGAACTCCTAAGAACCTCACGAGTACAAATATGTAGTTTTCTTCCTCGATCTACCACGTTTTCGAGCAATTGGACTATTGTTCGTACATATGAAGAAGAAGGGAAAGAGAGAGAGAGGGACACGGGACAGGGCAAAGATAGGAATGAGTATGGGTGTGTGTGTGGTCCAAAATCAGCCAACCAAAACCCCAAAATGACCACACAACAAAACAAACACACTAGGGGCAAAACCGTCATTTCACCCCTACGGTACGAAAAATCTAGGACAGGCTATCACAACCTACCCACCTTAATAAAATTTCATCCCGAACTTCATAACAACCACTCACAGCAACCACTAGCGATCAAAGAACGACCGAGGATACAAAAATCTCATCCGATCTTTAGTTTCCCAAGTAGCCTCCTCCACTGTATGATTCCTTCACAAAACTTTCACTAAATTCACTATCTTGTTCCTCAGAACCTTTTCCTTCCAATCCAGAATCGTCACGGGTTCCTCATCATAAGTCAAATCCGGATTAATTTCCAAGGGTTGAGGAGGTATCACATGAGACGGATCTGCAGCATAATGTCGAAGCATAGACACGTGGAAAACATTATGCACTTTTGCCAACTTAGAAGGCACCTCAAGTCTGTAAGCCACTTCACCAACTCGCTCAGTGATCATGTACGGTCCACGGTGAAAGCTGTTGAAAGCTTCACGGTGAAAGCTTTCTTTCCAAACCGTACCACGCCTCTCCACAGTGAAAGCTTCAGAAACACCCAATCGCCAACCTCATACACTCTGTCAGTAGCATGCAGATCCGCTAAGCTCTTTTGTTGATCCTGGGCTGCCTTCAGGTTAGACTTGATTACCTTAACATTTTGAGTAGTCTCCTCAACGATCTCCGAGCCCACCAAAACTCTTTCTCCGACCTCTGACCAACACAAGGGTGTGCGACAAGATCTATCATACAACGCCTCAAATGGTGCCATGCCAATACTTGAATGAAAGTTGTTGTTGTAGGCAAATTCAGTAAATCTAACCGCTTGTGCCAATCATCGCTAAACTGTAACACCAAAGATCTCAACATATCCTCCAACGTCTGAATGGTTCTCTCTGACTGTCTGTCCATCTGAGGATGATATGCTGTACTATAAAGTAATCTCGTACCCAAAGCTTCCTGAAAAGCCACCCAACATTTAGAAGTAAATCTTAGGTCACGATCCGAAACAATACTCACAGGAACACCATGGTACTTCACGATCTTCGAGATGAACAACTCAGCTAATCGGCCCAAAGAATACTTCTCCCTCACTGGAATGAAATGTGCTGACTTAATAAGCCGGTCAACAATCACCCAAATGCCATCAAAACCGTTATATGTACGCGGAAGCTTGTACACAAAATCCATAGTAATGTTTTCCCATTTCCACTCTGGAATGGGAAGCGGCTGCAACAACCCAAACAGCTTCTTCCTTTCAGCTTTAACTTGCTGGCAAATAGCACACCTACTAACATACTTAGCTATCTCCCTCTTCATACCCGGCCAATAATAAAATGGTCGAATGGTATGATACATTTTAGTAGCTCCTGGATGCATAGCATAAGCTGAGATATGTGCTTCATCGAGCATTACTTTCTTTAAATCCAAATTATTAGGCACAAACACCCTACCCTCCTGCATAAGCATGCCATCCGATTCACGAACTCTGAGGTCTTTCATCTTCCCTTGATTCCTTACTTGGATTATTTCTTAAGTTTCCTCATCAGCTACCTGAGCTTCAAGCACACGATCAACTAAAATTGGCCTAACTTGAAAATTAGCAAGTAAAGCCATCTCTTGATCTTCTGTCTCTAGCCTCACTCCCGTGGATCTTAAGTCTGCTAGAAGAGGAACGCGACTAGCGTACAACGCATTGATACGGCCCTGAGACTTCCTACTAAGTGCATCAGCCACCACATTTGCACAACCAGGGTGATAATCAATCGTGTAATCATAATCACTAAGCAGTTCCAACCACCTCCGTTGACGAAGATTAAGATCTCTCTGCATGAAAAGATACTGAAGACTCTTATGATCTGTAAAGATCTTCCATTTTTCTCCATAATGATAATGTCTCCACAACTTCAATGCAAATATAATGGCTGCTAATTCCAAATCATGCGTAGGGTAATTCAACTCATGAGGCTTTAATTTTCGTGAGGCATAAGCAATTACGCTACCATGCTGCATCAACACACATCCCATACCATTCAAGGAAGCATCACTATAGACCTCGAAATCACCACTATCGTCCGAGACTGCCAAAACAGGTGCATGAGTGAGACAATACTTCAACTACTGGAAACTCTGCTCACAATTATCATCCCACTCAAATTTAACATCTTTCCTCGTTAACCTCGTCAGTGGTAAGGCAATCACAAAAAAAATCCTTAACAAACCGTTGATAATACCCTGCTAAACCAAGGAAACTCCTCACCTCAATGACGGTTCGCGGTTGCTCCCACTTCTCCACAGCTGCCACCTTTTGAGGATCCACCAAGATACCTTGAGCTGAAATGACGTGCCCCAAAAATGATACTGGATCTAACCAGAACTGGCACTTGCTAAACTTAGCATACAGTTGGTGTTCCCTCAACTTTTTCAACACCAAAGTAAGATGTCGAACATGCTTTGATTTAGACTTAGAGTATACCAGAATATCGTCAATGAAGACAATAACAAACCTATCCAAATACGGCTGGAATACTCGGTTCATCAAATCCATTAAAGCAGCTGGTGCATTTGTCAATCCAAACGGCATAACCAGAAACTCGTAATGACCATAACGAGTCTTGAAAGCAGTCTTAGGGACATCCTCCCTACTAATCTTCAACTGATAGTATCCAGACCTCAAGTCAATCTTAGAGAATACACAAGCACCTCTAAGTTGATCAAACAAATCATCAATACGCGGCAATGGATAACGGTTTTTAATCGTTACCTAATTCAATTGCCGGTAATCAATACATAGCCTCAAAGTTCCATCTTTCTTTCTCACAAACAACATTGGAGCTCCCCAAGGTGAAGTACTAGGCTGAATAAAACCCTTCTCCACTAATTCCTACAACTGAACTTTTAATTCCCTCAACTCAGCAGGAGCCATACGGTAAGGAGTCAAAGATATAGGATTAGTACTTGGAAGCAAATCAATGGTGAACTCTATGTCTCAGTCTGGCGGCAAACCAGGTAAATCCTCAGGGAAAACATCAAGAAAATGCCTGACTACCCTTACATCCTCCACACTACTAGGAGCAGTATCGTTCAACACCACATGAGCTAAGTATCACTGGCAACCTTTCGATAACAACCTTTTCGCTCGCATAGCAGAAATAACGCCATGTCTCACCCCACTCTGCTCGCCCACAAAAGTAACCACAGGTAATCCAGGACAATGGAAGGTAACTATTTTCCGTAACAATGAATATTGGCACGATTGAAATGCAACCAATCCATGCCCAAAATCACATCAAAGTCAACAATATCCAACGGGATAAGATCAGCTGGCATAATAACATCCTTCACCATCACTGGACTTCCTGGGTACACACGATCAACAATACATCTCTCCCCTTTAGGCATAGCAAACTCTAAATCATACCCTAGAGGTGTAGGGTGAGGTTGCGTCACTTAAGCAAAGGTATGAGAAATCACAGAATGTGTAGCACCACAGTCAATTAATACTCTAGCAAAATAACCAAGACTATTTAATGTACCCATGATCAAGTCTGGATTATTTTGAGCATCCTGCAGAGAGATATTGTGAATACGCCCCTGGGTCTGCTATCGTCCACCACGACCTCTACTCATCTGGCCACCACGACTTTGTGCACCACGCCTCTGACTAGGCTGACCAGACTGCCTCGAAGATCCTGCACTATTCGCAGCAAACTCCTTCTGCTGAGGCTGTCCTCCCTGATACCATTGAGACCCACCTGCTGGAACTGGAGGATACGACATATAGCCCCCAGAATACTGGGGATAACCACCCTGAGAATATGGATCCTGGGGACATGGATACAGTCCTGGGGCATAAGGAACATCATCGCCTTAATAGTAATAGGCACCACCACGACCCGTCTACCCGTAACTACCAGGACTAGGAACTTGCTGGATCAGTGCAGGTGGTTACAACAAAGTCTGCTGGGGCCTCTGCTGACTCTGGGGACAATTTACCGCCTGATGTCCCATTTGCCCACAAGTAAAGCAACCACCGATGTCTCTTCTGCACTCTCCAAAATGTCAATTATTACACCTGCGGCAAATTAGAGCCCTACCTCTACCAGCACTACCCTGCCTCTGGCCTCTAGCACCCCCAGCAAATCTACCACCACGACCCTGACTAGTGGCACTAAAACCACCGCTAGAAGAACTAGAACTGGTTCCACCTCGCTTAAAGCTCTGGGTCTTGCGAGGTCCGAGAGACGCCTGACCCTTGCCCTTGTCATCCTTCCTCTGGTTACCATCTTTTTCTTCTTCTTCACTCTTACTGGGCATGTTCTCGAAATCCTCAATCCCCAACAGAATCTCGTAGAACTCCTGGTAGGTGTCACAAGAGGTAGTGGTCGCCATATAACGCCACTTCTTCTTAGTACCCAAATGGAAACGACGAAGCATCTTTGCCGAATTGCCAGCAACATCCGGATGATAACGGGACAAGTCAGTAAACCTCCGGTAATACTCATTTGCCGTCAACTTCCCCTGCCTCAACTCAATGAATTCCTGCTTTTTGCGGTCAATATACTCAAGAGGCACAAACCTTCTCCTGAACAGCTCTCTGAATACCTCCTAATCAGTCCTCTCCTCTAGGGACAAACGACGAACCTCCTGCTCCCACCAGGATGCTGAATCCTTACCCAAAAACCAAGATGTCGTCTCAACCCATTTCTCAAGAGGGAAATTCCCCTGATTATGCAAAACACGAAAGGTCTTCTCAATATGTTCTAGCCACTGTTCCACACCCTCAAAACCCTTATGGCCCTCTAATTTATCCAGCTTCAGATTATACATAGTCTCTAGAGGAGTCTTCTGGGGAGGGCGGAGCGCCGACTGAATAGCGGTGGCGATAACTTCCCCCAGTTGAGCTACATCGGGGAAGCTAGGCTCAGCAGAGCGACGTGGTTCCCTACAAGGCGACATAGTTCTGACAAAAGACACCAAAACAATTAGAATACTCACAAAAGTACAAGACTGCCAAACCTATGCTCTGGTACCAAACTGACACACCCCGATCGAGATCAGGGCATTCTGGCCGTCACGTGGAAGTGATGTAACCACGTGCACAATGTGGAAGCTAAGAAATAATAAAAGTACGAATAAATAAAAACCAAGCTATACACTAAGTAGTGAACATACATATGCAAGCGTAAGTGTGAAAAACAATATTCAGAGCACGGAAGACCTAGTGCAGTTTGGGAGAAACAAACACTAAATAAACACACCCAAAGGTGGTCCTACACTGGTGATAGTCTGTCAGATATGCCGTGAATCCCTCGAGACCAACAGAGTTATCCAAACTAGAACCTGGAGGGGCGCAAAACAGAAAACGTGAGTGGGCAAAAACAAAGCTTTTCAAAATCATTTCAATATCAAAAGTACTAACCCCTCGCTGTAAAACCTGTATAGTTTCCCAGAAAATAGAATATGCACATATATATAACTCATGCTCAGAAATATGCCATGCCAAATGCCTCTACATAGAAAATGCAAGTACTCAGGTAATGTCAAATCAATGCCATGAAATCTGTCAGCCGAAGTCACCTAATGTGACTTGTACGGCTGAATCTAGAGCTCAAATCTCCAACTCACTAACTATACCTGCACACGAGTCGGAACCACCTAAAGTGGTCTGTATGACAGGACTGGGTGTAAATAAATACGCTCAAGTGCTACGATCATGTGAAGACTGGGCGAATAATCGCAGGTCACCTACGAGTCGGAACCACCTATAGTGGTCTGTACGATAGGACTGTGCACCTAACTTGGATCCAAGATGAGCGTGTGGTGCGGGAGCACTAACACCGGGGGTGTAGGTTATGAGTTCTCTATGCATCTCAAATCACTACTAAACATAAACATAAACCATAACTTACCTGACACTTACCTGTGCGTCCGCAGCACCAAACATATATATATATATGCAACTAATAATGCATAATTAAACGGTCAAACATAATGCATGGCATATAAAACATATAAACGTTTAATTTCATTTTCTGGGAAAATCACAAGTATATAGGTATATATGGAAAACCAAAAGCCCACTCACTGCTATGTAGAAAGGTCGTAACCCCCTTGCCTCGAGTGACTGCGCTCGTCCTCGGGATAGGTCTCACCTATATGCGAAACAACTATAAAAACGTTAATTTAAAGCACATAACAAACATTACGAAATAACTTCTCATACAATGCTCAAATGGGGTGTGTGAATACACCAACGTATCTACTCAACCTCACGAACATCCCCATATTTTTAAAATAATTTTCTGACACCGCACACGCCCCCACGCGCCGGCCAAGGCACAGCCAAACGCGCTACCCACGCGCAGGCACGTGCCTGGCACACTGACAGCGTCAGTTAACGCCATCAGAAATATTTCGTTAACTTTGACAGATTCCGTTAAAGTTAACCTAACACCATTAGGAATATTCAGTCCAAACTGACGGAATATTATGTCGTCTTCTCCGGCCAACCTCCGGCGCCGTTGCCGTCGTCGAAAAACCGGGAAAGTTCCAAACTTCATATCTCACTCGTTTTTCACCCAAATTTCACGAAATTGGTACCAAAATGAAGCTTACAACTAGAGCAACAAATCCTTACCACTTTCAAGCACTAAAACCAACGGAATCTCGCCGGAAAAACTCCACCAACTCCGGCCAAACCTGCAACTCACAAACCCGACGTCCAAAACCTTCAAACGAACCACCCCAAGCCTCCTAAGGACATCACCAAGCTTCCTACAAGCCTGAAAATTCCAAAAACACAAAATTTTACGTTTGCATGAACAGTGACCAAATCGGGGATCACGAGTTCAACGTGAAAACGAAGGTTTCCTTACCTGAAATGGGTATGGTTGAACTCCTAAGAACCTCACGAGCACAAATATGTAGTTTTCTTCCTCGATCTACCACGTTTTTGAGCAATTGGACTCTTGTCCGTACATATGAAGAAGAAGGGAAGGAGAGAGAGACACGGGACAGGGCAGAGATAGGAATGAGTGTGGGTGTGTGTGTGGTCCAAAATCAGCCAACCAAAACCCCAAAATGACCACAGAACGAAACAAACACACTAGGGGCAAAACCGTCATTTCACCCCTACGGTACGAAAAATCCGGGACGGGCTGTCACAACACATAATTGTACTTAGATACCTAAATTGCAAAATAAATTGACTAGAGATTATCAAGTATTAGAACATATTGAAAACATGAGGAAAAAAACATATAAGGGGGTGTTTATCTAAGTATTCAAAAAACTTTTACATTTTATTCAAAAACATAAAATACAAAATGAGAGTTATCAATTTTCTATCTAAGTGAGAGTCGCAGCCTAAGCAAGTTTAGGCGGGTTAGGCGGATGTTCCTAATTTTCAAATGCACACAAATAAATTAAATCACAACAATTATGTCACCCGAACCCGGGGTCTGTATAAAAAAAATCGAACCCAAATCCGAAACGTGAGTTAAAAACTCGATAAATAAAAGGAAATTGAAAGGGATTGGGTTGGAAAATGAATTTCTCTAATAAAAATTGCTCATGATTCTTAAACAAATCAAGAATTTTTTTTTACAGTTCTACAATAAATAAATGTACCCTATTTATAGTAGAGAAAAGTCGGCTACTAAACTTACAAAGAAAGTAAAAATTTAGTAAAACATAAAAATATATAGGAATAAGATGAACTTGACAACCATCCAGAATGGGATAAAGAAAACAGGTGGAGCACTATGGAATTGACGCATGGCTTCGTAGTATTGGGGCTCGACACTTGGTATACATGTGTCATCATAATACGAATGCTGGAGGCTTATCACAATGTGTGCAGGAGGTGTACTAACCTAATGCAAGGTTTAAATATATTTATATACGTAAATTGGTAAAAGAAAAATTAAATATTTGACGTAAATGAATAATTTTAGATTATGCTAGAAGAAATTTCTCATAAACCAATTAAAGCAGCTGAATTCACGTAATAAAATTGGTCTTTATAAAATTCACATTAAGAATACAGAAAAATAATATTTAATAAACAACTGATTAAATCATATTATTGCTACCCATTGTGAGGCTAAGCCCACTCCCTCCTCCTTAGTATAGATAATATCGTTTGTTTTAAAATAAATTAAAAAAACAGTCATTTGACAACTAATTTAATCATATTATTATTCGCATGTGAAAGATCTTATTCGTGCTACTCACTATTTACACATTTTAAAAATATTTATATGCGTAAATTGTGACACACCCCGACCGAGATCAGGGCATGCTGGCGGTCACGTGGAAGTGACATAACCATGTGCACAGTGCGGAAGCTAAGAAATAATAATAAACGTACGACAAGTAACAAACCTAGCTATACACAAAGTAAATAACATGTATGTGCAAGCGTAAGTGTGAAAAACAAAGTTCAGAGCATGGAAGACCTAGTGCAGTCCGGGAGAAACAACACTAAATAAACACACCCAAAGGTGGTCCTACACTGGTGATAATCTGTCAGATAAGCCGGGAAATCCTCTAGGGAGCCACCAAAAGTGCTAGCCAAACTAGAACCTAGAGGGGCGCAAAACAGAAAGCGTGAGTGGGCCAAAACAAAGCTTTTCAAAAATCATTTCATAAACAAAGTTCTAACCCCCTCGCCGTAAAACCTGTATACTTCCCAGAAAATAGATTACATACATATATATAAGTCATGCTCAGAAATATGCCATGTCAATTGCCTCTAAATAAAATGCAAGTACTCAGGTAATGTCCAATCAATGCCATGTAATCTGTCAAAGTCACCTAACGTGACCTGTACGGCTGAATCTAGAGCTCAAATCTCCAACTCACTAACTATACCTGCACACGAGTCGAAACCACCTAAGGTGGTCTGTACGACAGGACTGGGTGTAAAATAAGTACGCTCAAGTGCTATGATCACATGAAGACTGGGCGAATAATCGCGGGTCACCTACGAGTCGGAACCACCTAAAGTGGTCTGTACGATAGGACTGTGCACCTAACTTGGATCCAAGATGAGCGTGTGGTGCGGGAGGTGAACATCACATGAAGGACTGTGCCCAACTCTGGGTAGGAGCACTAACACCGTGGGTGCAGGTTATGAGCTCTCTATGCATCTCAAATCACTACTGAACATAAACATAAACCATAACTTACCTGACACTTACCTATGCGTCCGCAGCACCAAATATATGTATATATGCAACTAATAATGCATAATTAAACGGGCAAACATAATGCATGGCATATAAACGTATAAACGTTTCATTTCACTTTCTGGAAAAAACACAAGTATATTGGTATATACGGAAAACCAAAAGCCCACTCACTGGTATGTAGAAGGGTCGTAACCCCTTGCCTCGAGTGACTGCACTCCTCCTCGGGATAGGTCTCACCTATATGCGAAACAATTATAAAAACGTTAATTTTAAAGCACATAACCAACATTACGAAATAACTTCTCATACAATACTCAAATGGGGTGTATGAATACACCAACGTGATCTACTCAATCTCACGAACATCCCCATATTTTAAAAATAATTTTCCGACGCCGCACGTACCCCCACGCGTCGGACAAGGCACGGCCACACGCGCCGCCCACACGCAGGCACGTGCCTGGCACACTGACGGCGTCAGTTAACGCCGTCAGGAATATTCCGTTAAATCTAACTGATTCCGTTAACGCCGTTAAAAATATTCCATCCAAACTGACGGAATATTCCGTCATCTTCTCCGGCCAACCTCCGGCGCCGTCGCCGTCGTCGGAAAACCAGGAAAACTTCCAAACTTCGTATCTCACTCGTTTTTCATCCAAATTTCACAAAATTGGTACCAAAATGAAGCTTACAACAAGAGGAACAAATCCTTACCACTTTCAAGCACTAAAACCAACGGAATCTCGCTGGGAAAACTCCACCAAATCCGGCCAAACCTGCAACTCACAATCCCGACATTCAAAACCTTCAAATGAACCACCCCGAGCCTCCTAAGGACCTCACCAAGCTTCCTACAAGCTTGAAATTCTCAAAAATACAAGAATTAACGTGTGCATGAACAGTACCCCAATCTACACCTCTCGGGTTCGACGTGAAAATGAAGGTTCCCTTACCTGAAATGGGTATGGTTGAACTGCTAAGGACCTCACGAGCACAAATATGTAGTTTGTTTCCTCGATCCGTGACGATTCTAAGGGTTTTTGGTGTTGTCCGTACAAGAAGATAGGAAAGGGAGAGAGAGAGGGACTCGGGACAGGGCACAGAGAGAGAGAAATGAGTGTGTGTGTGTGTGTGGTCCAAAATCAACCAACCAAAAACCAAAAACGACCACACAACGAAACAAACATACTAGAGGCAAAACCGTCATTTCACCCCTACGGTACGAAAAGTCCTAGACGGGCTGTCACAAATTGACAAAAGGAAAGTCAAATATTTGAAGTAAATGAATAATCTTAGATGATGCTAGAAGAAACCCCTCATAAACCAATTAAAGCAGCTGAATTCACATAATAAAATCGGTATCAATAGAATTTAAATTAAGAAGAGAGAAAATAATATTTAATAAACAACTGATTGAATCACATTATTGCTAACCCATTGTGAGGCTAAGCCCACCCCCCTTTACCGTATATAATATCATTTATTAAAAAAAATAATAATAATCATCTAACAATTAATTTAATCATATTATTATCCACGTGCAAAATAGCTTTTTTATAACTGACATTACACGCCTCTTAAGATGTTTTGAACGTGTTTAAAAATAGAGAAAATAATATTGAATAAACAGCTGATTGAATCACATTATTGCTAGCCTATTGTGAGGCACTAATTTAAAAAAAGTACAAAAAAGAAAATTAATTATTAAAAAAAGCACTGTTAAAATGATAAAAATACCCCTGCATTATTTTGAGATGCCTTTGAAGTTTTTTGTCTTGGGGGTATTTTTGTCCAAATATTTTTGTTGAAGCTTGGTGACACGAGTGATGGTGCCGTCTGAGTGTGTGTATATATAAAAATTTAATCATATTATTATCCATGTCCAAAAAACTTTTTTTATAACCGGCATTACACGCTTCTTAAGATGTTTTGAACGCTTTTAAAAATAGAAAAAATAATATTGAATGACGAATCACATTTTTGCTAGCCTTTTGTAAGGTACTAATTATTAAAAAAATAAATATTGTACAAAAAAATAAATTATTAAAAAATCATTGTTAAAATGACGAAAATGCCTTTGTCTTATTTGATGCATTATTTTAGGATGCTTTTGAAGGTTTTTGTCTTGAGGACATTTTTGTCTAAATATTTTTGTTAAAACTTGGTGACACCAAAAGCACTATTCACATTTTATATTGGCTTTATGTATAAGATATTGACACAGATAAAGAGGCACAAATCAAATTGGCTATTCAAACTTGTAAGTATCCATACATGTAAAGAAAGGCCACCTCCTACTTATATTTGTGTAGCAATTTGGCTACCTTATCTAATCACTTTCCACCTAGTATACTACTAACATGACGAATGTCTTTGTACTGGCATGTTGGCTAATCCCACGTGGCAAACTAGCCACTCAGGTGTTGCCATGTGTCATCAATTCATTGGTCCTGATGTCAATTCTAAATTCATACGAATTCCCAAATGTATTTCAAAAATGATACAAGCTCATAATAATTCCTACTACCTTCACACAAAGACCTTTTTGATAAATAGTTTCCAAATACTTCACTTCTTTAGTAATAAATTCTCGGGTTCTCACAAATTAAAAATAAATTAATTAATTAAACAACAAGTTAGTGTAAAATGTATTAGCTTTGAAAATACCTTCAAATTCATTCTTTCCCGATAATCGTATACAGCAACCTATAGAAAACAAATCTACTTATGTCATACGAATTCACAATGAAAAATCTGAGTGACTGGGCTCTAACCCAATAACTGCTTCAAGCTGTGACCAATAGAGATATTTGTGCAAGTTATTAATTATTTTTTAAAGTATTTTAATTTGGCCTAATTTTTTTACTAAATTAACGAAATAAAAAATTTAAATAAGCTATCCAAATCCTCCATTTATGATAAATAAATTAAATAAATAAATATTTAAAGTAAATATTTAATCCAAATCCAATACGTAACGTAAATATTATCTCTACTAATTAATGAAACCCTCTTTGACACATTCCGACCTGGGAAGGTCGAAACTTGCTGGCCATCACCATGAGGTGACGTAACCATAAGGGTAGGTGATGCGGAAAGGGAATAAATTTAAAACTAATTAGAACTAATTATACTAAATAGTCAAAGAGTGCGCAAGTTGTGGGAATAACCCACTACACTTATTCAAAGCTTAAAAGACAGTACAACTACCAAAGAGTAGTCAAAGTAGCTAAAGTACACTTATTACACAACAGTGATAAGTTCGTACATCTAAACTGAAAAAAAATGTCTGAACTGTTGAGATTCCTCGAGTGCCACAAAGTGTACAGCTATCTAGGTCCTGGAGAGGCGAAAAACAAAGTTGAGTGGGTCAGTAAAACAATTCTTATACGAAACCTTTATTTTCGAATATAGTAACCCCTCGCCGTAAAACAAGTATAGTTTCCTTAAAACATACAACATAGGTATGTAAACAACAATAGCAACAATATAACCAGAAAATATGCCAAGTCATGATATATCAATGCCACGATAATAAAAATCATGCGATAATCAAGTATAGTTAAGTGCTCATCCAAGCTGACACACAAGTTCAAACAGATAATCTCTGACACGAACAGGACTGGGTGTAATCAATATGCTCTAGTACTACGATCACATAAAGGTTGGTGCAGAAGCATAGTCATATACAAGTCGGATTACTTAATGCAATCTACCCGACATGACTGGCACCTAACTTGGATCCAAGGCGAGCGAACGGTGCGATGTGAACATACACATGAAAGACTAGCCCTGGTCCTGGGGCGAGTACTAACACCGGTGCAGCAAGATGAGCATGTACATATATGTATGAATGTCATGACAGTAATATCCCAACCATATAGCAGCATTTATCAATTTAATATCACGATAACGAATACTTGGCAAATATAAGCGTAAAAGTGAAGTAAATACGCATTTAGGGAAACTATAAATATGTATAGGTATAAAATAAACTGCCCACTCACAAGTACTTCGCTAGGTTGTAGTCCCCAAGTCTAGCCTAGCCCCTAAATTCCTTAGAATATGTTTCCCCTATATGTGAAATAACTATAATAGAATTAATTAAAGCACATATACGGAAACCTAAATAAAACCCCCATAGTTTGCTCAAACCTAGGGTTTAAATACATGAAATCGATCTACTCAACGTCACAAACATCCCAAAATTTTTTGAAATAATTTTGGACCTTGCACGTGCCCCCACGCGCGGCTGAACCCCTAACAGAGGCCTAACGACCGTTAGGAATATTCCACAGAATATTCTGTTAAATTCTTAACAGAGGTTAACGGTGTTACCTAACGCCGTTAGAATATTCCGTCAACCTTGACGAAATTTTCTCCTTCTTCTCCAGCGAGTCCCGTTGTGAGATCCCACATCGCCCAAGGGAGTCATCTTTATATGTATATTCAAATCCCTACCTAGCACGAGGCCTCTTGGGAGCTCACTGGTTTTGGGTTCCATCAGAACTCTGAAGTTAAGCAAGTAGCGCGTGAGAGCACTCCCATGATGGGTGACCCACTAGGAAGTTCTCGTGTGAGTTCCCAAAAACAAAATAGTGAGGGCGTAGTTGTTGGAAATGTGCCCTAAAACCAATCATATGATGATACTTTACAGACATTTCACAAAGTTAAAATAATGTAGTTTAAATGTAAAGGGCAAAGATTATTGTTTGAGCCGTCTCATATAAATGTTATATGCTTAAACGATAAGTCCAAGGAATATGTGATTGGAAGAATGCGATCTAAAGAAGTTAGATTCATGAGACCATTCTTTCGTTGACACATCCTAAACGTTCCTGATCATAGGATTGTCAATTAGGCATTGACAGTCCGTTAAGATCAGTACGTGCTATGTCTTCTCTCAGGGAGAGTGACTAGTCTCGAGTCATTGGTGTGTGTGACATCAAGACAAGTACGTAGGTGCTCAATAGAGAATGAGTTCACTGAACACGATCAACGAAGAGTTCTCATATTCATGTCACATGAGAACTCATGGTTGGGATAATGCAAATTAGTCTTTTGACCTGAGGCATCACAGTTGTCTTGTGGTTAGGTCCTTAATCTTTGATTATGTCAAAGTCACTCCATCAGGAGGGTGTCCACGGCATCGTTGGGGTTAAGCCACTTAGCCATGGAGGCAAGTGAATGCGCAACAAGGGATCTCTAACCTTCAAACTGTTTGAGGGAGAATACTCTATGATATGATTAAGAATCTTTGGCCAAAGTATGAATGAGATTTAGGAATGTGTTCCAAATCACATTCAAGGTAATCATATAAGCACAAGACTCACATTGGATAGTAGACATGAATAAACTATCAAACCAAACAATGTGGTCAAGAGTATTGTATTAGAGAAAAACCGTATTGCATTTGTAATCCTAAAACTGAATAGGTTCTCCACCTCTTCTGATTAGCTTGGGTAACCATGACATGCTGCTAGGCGTCAAACATGGTTTGTGGAAGCCCTAAAAGTGTATTATCACTAACGGGAGAATTGAAAGTAAGTTTCAATTCACAATCGATTAGAAAGAGTTTTAATCGCCCACTGCCTCGCTAAAAGGAAACTAATGGATCGTTCACCGAGTAAGGTAGAGTTTGAAGAAACAACGGAGATGAGTAAGAATAATTAAATGGTTTAATTATTTATCTAAGGCTAGGATTAATTAATATGTTAATTAATCAAACGAATAAGTTCGTTAAAGACCTCGGGTTAGTTTTGGGCCGCAAGGCCCAATGGGATTTGAATGTCAAGCCCATTAACTCAAGTTGTATGACAACTTGAATAAACAAAGGGCTTGAAAGCCCAATAAACCCTATAGGCCGGCCATGTTAGAAGAATAGGGCTTTTGGTCCATTAGGTCACTTATTTGAAGGGACTATATAAAGGACTTTATAGCCTAAAATTCATTAAGGGTTGTTTTTGGGGAAAGGATAAGAACACAAGCTCTCCTTTCTCTCTAAAAATTTCGGCCACCTTGGAGGGATCATCTAGCAATCAAACTCCTCCAAGGTCACTCATTTCTTCTTCATTATGCCTTGGTGATGAATCATTAGAGGTTCTCAATTTTGGGAACTTTGGAGAAACTTTTTTCATCCATCCAAATCCATAGATCTAAGATGTAAGGAATGAAGGCCCTCTCTTTGGGTGATTAGCCTTTGTTTAAATACAAAGAGGAATCTACAAAGGTATATATTTCAACTCACTTTGTTTTGAGTTGATTATTGGTTCACCATTTTACTAGGCTTTGAACATTCATGGGTAATGTTTTGTTTTTAAGTGCATGCTAGCATGATTCCGCCTTTAATTTGTTAATTGCATGCTAATGATGTTGCTTAAAGTGGTATCAGAGCCTAGGCCTAGTTTATGGTGGATCCTTTTGGGTTTTGTGATTTTTCATATTTTGTGATTTAAGTGTTGTAAATGTTACAACCTTTGTTCTTGCTTTGAATATAAATTTTGCTTGAAAATTTAGCATCTCAAATGTTGTAGATGTATTTCATTAAAGCATGAATATTGGAACTAAAAGTTGGTGCCAAGTGTTTTGGGATTTTCGGCCAAATCCAAAGGGTGATTTTTTGGGTTCTTGTTAGTCTTGTTAAAATGGTTTTAAAGTGCTTTTTGGAACCCCTAAGTACCCTAGGATATTAACCCTCTTTTGAGTTGTGAAAATTTGAGTTTTTGGTGAAAGAAAACATCCATGGAGCTATTATGAGTTTTCATGTATGTTCTTCATATTTCTTGAAGTTCTTGCCAAGAACAAAAAGGTTTTGAAGTTTTGATTCAAAAGTTTTATGTTTTTCATAAAGTTTTGTTTTTCAAATGGTGGGTGATAGTTATTGGTGAGATGTGACTAAAAGAATTTTAAAGTTTTATAAAAACATTTTCTTACAAACCATCAAAGTCACCTTTGTCTCACCTACCAAAAACCACTTACAAAACTTTAGATTTTTTCAAATTTTCAACAATATGGCCGGCCACCTTTGGAAAAGGTGTTGGAGGGACTTTTGTGCAATTATATAAAGTTTTGATACTTTTGTGTATTTGCATTTTGACCCCAAAAGTTTTTGTTTTAACAAAGTGACCCAAATTGTTGTGGTCATTGTTTTTGGCCCAAAACAAAATGAGAACAAAAATTGTTTTGTCTCTTTAATAAGAATTTGATTTTCATTATATTTAGTTCCATTTAAATCAATTCTATGGATCCAAAAACCAATTGTTTAAAGTTGCTTTCTTAGTTAATTTAGTTAATTAAGAAAAGGGTGATTATGAACCAAAGGCCTCGATAATTGAGCAATGTGATTGGCCGATTTACATTATGAATGCTTGGGTTTTAAGTAATGTAGATTTGAATGTAATTTGATTAATTCAAGTTGTTGTATTGGGCATAAGTCCTTCAATTTGTTGTAAAGGGCATAAGCCCATTATTTGTGTTGTAAAAGGGCATAAGCCCTTCTTATTATTTCATGTATTCCTCTTTGTTTATATGTATGCAGATTGGAATAGTTGGGTCCAACGCCCAATAGGAAATAACGGTTTAATTGGATTAAACGCGTAACTAAAATCAACAACTATCTACCTTAAACCCAAGGTCCAACACAAGGCTCGTGTTGGATCAAATCAAACGGTTCATAATCATCCTAAAACCTAATATGACTATATAGTCCATATGAGGATGCAATGCGTTTGTTAGTAGTTCCATATAGTGTCGCTTGTTTCAACGAAATAGTGGGAGTATTATATGCTACTAAATCATATTAACTTGGACCAATAGTTATGATAGGGCCATGTTCTTTTAATATGATTAAAATGAATATATATATATGTGATGAGACCTAAAACCCTCAACAAACGAATATTAAGTTGATAAACGAGAGATGTTTTGAACATTTCTTCGTAGGCCTTCCACCGTGGTGGGCTCCAATCGTTTATGACTTGTACACCGGCTTCACTCTATCATGGGGGAGTACAAAGTGCATGCTTACACTCAGGAGGAGTCCATAAACATATGATGAGGTAAGTGTAGGCAACGAGGATGGCCGATATCATATCATTGTGAGGCTATTCTTGAACCCCTTCATGAACTAAGCATGGTGGGAATAACTTAACTAAGTGCAATGGTGCCGATATCGTATCATCGTGAGGCCACATTCTCTAGAGGCCAAACTAGATGGGTAATTACAAGAGTTGTAAATGAGTAAAGTGTTATTCTCTCATCATTATTTTTGCTAACCGATATCGTATCATCGTGAGGTGGGCTTGGTAATGGTGAGTCTCCCATACCCCGCTAAGAGTTCAACAAAACTCTTGAATTCCGATGAGGGATATGGAATTTGCCAAAAATAGTGGGTGGTGCTATTTGATTTAAAGACCCGAATCAAATGGCTTAAAATCAATCAATTTATATTCGTTATGTATTTGTTTACCAATATATTTGCAAACGCTATCCAAAACTTGACAAAGAAAAGCCGAATGCTTTAATTTCCGGACTTAGTTCTACAATCCCATAGATTGTCTTTAATGGCTTGTAGATGGAACTAAGTAGTCTCATCCTCACAATCTTCCTATTAATAATGTATCATTGGAAGAATATGTTAGATAAGTCTAACATGAGAAGGACAACACTTTTAATGTCATAATTCTTCAAATACAAATTGTTGTATGAAGAAATAAGAGTTGCTTTGAACAACCCTTAATCAACACAAACTTTAGTGCTTGTTTCTTTGTTACATAAACAAGGAACTTTTGAAGTAAGCACAAGGGCATGGACGCTTTATGTGCCATGATTTTTCACTTATAAATTGTTGTATGAAGAAATGAGAGTTGCCTTGAACAACTCTTGAAAGTTTGTAATTATGTTTAGAACATAATGGTTGGTTGACAAAAATAGTCCATCAACATGGACTTATGATGATTTTGAATCATTGAGTGTTGAAGTGTTAAACCACTTAACGAGACGGAAATTAGGCAAGGACTTCACCTTTGTGTCCCTATCCTAATGGTTCACTAAGTTTATTGTAAACTATATAGTGAACAATAACCACACACTCTCCAAATTGTTTGATGTGTATAACACAATTGAAATAAGTTTCAAGAGAGATAGTGGGAGTTTAGGGACCATGACTATTGTAGTCAAAGGAGAAGTCAAATGAAGAAGGCAAAATAACTCCAAGGGAACAAACTTTCTTTATGAAAGGATGGACATTGGAAGGGGTATTTGCAAGAAATGTCTTGCAAGTGTCAAGAACACACCTTTCGAAGGTGTTGTAATATGTTCTTGAAATAGTTCAAAACAGTTGGTTCTTCTACTTGAATGCTTGATTCCGTATTAGTAACTATGTTTTACAATTGTTGTAAAAGTGTGCTAATAAAAAGTAGAAGATTAATGAGAGAAGAGAAAGTACTTCACATTCGGAAAGTGAATAAAATATAGATCTCTGCGAAAGTGGATTGTACTTACTTCCTCATATGAACTACCAAAGAAATTGGAAAATACTAAAGATTGTCTTTACATTCCAATTTTAAGGAACTTAAATCCGTCACTATAGTAGAGATGGATAAATGTTTTGTTTGACAAAACATTGTTCTTTATTAATCAATAATTAGATTATTGTAATTTAATTGGTTGTCTCTATAGTAGAGATGATGTGGTAGTTTAACTGTTTAGAATACGATGATGCTTAAAACCCAAAAGGTTGCAAGGTAGTGACTAATCCCAACTGAGTTGTGATACCTCTAAAACATAAGTTACGAGTTGGTCATAGATGGATGCTTTGGATCGTTAGATCCGGATCCAATACCTTCTTGTTAAAATTGTATAGAGGCGAAATGTTCGAATATTTATTCTTTTGGAAAGAAGAAAGAATCACAAAGTTGTTGAGGTTAATTCACTTAGATGTTAGTGGCACTTGTCCACAACATAATACTACTCATGTTTTATGACATTCACCGAAGATCACTCTCGGTTGGACTATAGTTTATTTTGAATAAACACAAGTCCGAATACTTTGCAAAAGGTTTCAAAGAATTCAAGAAATGTAAGTAGATGAGTAAGACGTCTAAAGTATTTACCTCCTTAGATTTGATCCAAGGAAAAAGTAACACTTTAGATTAATTTCCTTGAAAAATATCAAGGAAAGTAGCATCGTAAGATAATGAATTTCTCCATTAGGAGAAGAATGAACATGAATAAGATTTAGTTCGTTGGACATTATCAATTACCCATATATATATGATATATACTTCTAAGACAACCTAGTTCCTATACCACAAGCTCCAAGGTAGTCCAGAAGGATTTATAAACCGTCTCAGTTGAATGGTTTGAACTTTATGACTATGTCATAGAGTTGCACCTCTTAATTCGAAAGAAATAAGAATGAAAATCCTTATGACTACATTGAGTGTATATACGATATATACTCAAGGAAATGGTAAAGTACCATTTGACCCGAAATAATGAAACGTTCACAGCTAATTGGTAGCTTAAGGTGACTACACTCAAAGAGAATGGTTGACTTTGAAGAAACCATCTTTGACGTAGTCTTGGTTTCAATTAATTCGAAGATTGCTAGCTACAACTAAATAGTGATTTAATGTTTGGACATAATATGGGTTTCCGAAACCATTATTAAGATAGTCTTGATAATATATGTCTAAAACTATAAATCACAAGACAGGTTAGTTGTAGAGATCCATCCATCATGGATCTTAGCAAGCTAGTGGGAGCTATAAGCGTCTTATGAGAAAAGATCAATTGTTTGATTTCTCATAAAGATGTAAATGAATCTTTTGTTTACTAGGTTTACAAAAGATTAGTGGGAGTTAATCGTATTCCTAAATTTAAATATATATATATATATATATATATGATATATTAATTTTTTGGAAATGAAAAGAGTACTTCTTCGTTAAAGTTATTCTACAACGATAGAATGTATATGGGAGATATAGTCTATATAATGGAATGGAAATCTATAATGATATATTTCAAGACATAATTGGATTATATCAAACCCTAAAATAGACAAGAGATGCTAGGAAGTTTCTCATTTGATGATAAACTTCAATTAGAATGACAATTCTAGTGAGACTAGGAAGTTGTTCTTCTCAAAGGGAATGTACCCTTTGACTCCCAAAGAAAAAATGCGTAAATAGAATCCTTTATGCATAAGCAGAAAGGTGATTTATGTATTTCATATTGTATGAAAAACATTGATATAAGATGTACCTAGAAAGGTACAAGACAATATCAGTGCAAGCCCAGGATCAGAACCATGGCAACTGTCAAGTGAGTCCTTAAGTATTTAAGAAATACTAAAGGATATATTACCCAATAATTGAGAAAGAATTAGAGTAACGTAATGGAAGCGTAAATGTATTAGATTATGAATCTAATCCATCATTGGATATTTCTTCATTATGAATGAAGAGATAAACAGATATCTCTTTATTATGACTAAAAAGATATTTGGATGGAAACATTAAAGTAATGACTTTAGTGTGTTCCATTATGAATGCAAAATATATTGCCATATAGAAGTTTACAACAATGTTGTTTGGATGGGAAAGTTCATTTATGAACTCTCTATTCGGTTCCAACCAGAAAGTGTATGACACTAATGGGGTGATAGCTCAAGCCAGGGAATCAAGGTCTCATCAAGGTCCGAACTCAAATGAGAGACTGAACCACATGATTAGGAATCATGAATAATGGTGACGTCGTTATTCTCAAGGTTGCTTCTATGGATAACATATAGATATCCATCTTGTTTAGGCCTACTACTCAGCCATTTATGAAATGAATTACAGAAGAGGTATCATCACTGATAACCAAGCTGATTGGCTCTAGTGCAAGTGGGAGATTGTTGGAATGTGCCCTAAAACCAATCATATAATGATACTTTACGGACATTTCACAAAGTTAAACTAATGTAGTTTAAATGTAAAGGGCAAAGATTATTGTTTGAGCTGTCTCATATAAATGTTATATGCTTAAACGATAAGTGCAAGGAATATGTGATTGGAAGAATGCGATCTAAAGAAGTTAGATTCATGAGACCATTCTTTCGTTGACACATCCTAAACGTTCCTGATCATAGGATTGTCAATTGGGCATTAACAGTCCGTTAAGATCAGTACGTGTTATGTCTTCTCTCAGGGAGAGTGACTAGTCTCGAGTCATTGGTGTATGTGACATCAAGACAAGTACGTAGGTGCTCAATAGAGAATGAGTTCACTGAACACGATCAACGAAGAGTTCTCATATTCATGTCACATGAGAACTCATGGTTGGGATAATGCAAATTAGTCTTTTGACCTGAGGCATCACAGTTGTCTTGTGGTTAGGTCCTTAATCTTTGATTATGTCAAAGTCACTCCATCAGGAGGGTGTCCACGGCATCGTTGGGGTTAAGCCACTTAGCCATGGAGGCAAGTGAATGCGCAACAAGGGATCTCTAACCTTCAAACTGTTTGAGGGAGAATACTCTATGATATGATTAAGAATCTTTGGCCAAAGTATGAATGAGATTTAGGAATGTGTTCCAAATCACATTCAAGGTAATCATATAAGCACAAGACTCACATTGGATAGTAGACATGAATAAACTATCAAACCAAACAATGTGGTCAAGAGTATTGTATTAGAGAAAGACCGTATTGCATTTGTAATCCTAAAACTGAATAGGTTCTCCACCTCTTCTGATTAGCTTGGGTAACCATGACATGCTGCTAGGCGTCAACCATGGTTTGTGGAAGCCCTAAAAGTGTATTATCACTAACGGGAGAATTGAAAGTAAGTTTCAATTCACAATCGATTAGAAAGAGTTTTAATCGCCCACTGCCTCGCTAAAAGGAACCTGATAGGAGCTTTTGGTCCATTAGATATTCATGCGACTTAAATGGCTTGTTCTCGTACATTTACGTTATGTTTCTTTAGTTATTTTAGTTCTTTATGCTTCTTTTGTGTGTTTTCAGGTTCTAAGGGCTTAGGGAGCAAGAAAGTGCATTTTGAGGCTATTTGGAGCATTTTTGGGCATGGATTGGATAGCTTATCCATGGAGCCAAAGTTTGGACGAAATTGAAGACTTGAAGTAGGAAAGTTAAATCCTAAAAAGACCTCATGTTTGAGCATCATTGAAAACTCCTACGCATTTTAGAACACAAAAACAACATTCCTAGCAACCTTAGGACATTGTCGTGTGTTTCCTTGTGTCTCCCTTCCTTGCCATGCAAGGAAGGGCTTTGTTCCCTATTTTAAATACTTAAACACTACCACTTATCATTCATCACATATCATTCACCACTTATCATATCATACATTCATTTATCACTTATCATAATCATTCACTTATCACTTAACATATCATACACTTATCACTTATCACTCATACTCACCTACAACATCCACCTACTTCACCTACAACATCCACCTACTCACCTACAACATCCACCTACTCACCTACAACATCCACCTACTTCACCTACAACATCCACCTACTTCACCTACAAATGACATAGCCATATGTTCCCTCCACTACTCCTATAAATACCCTTGCATTCATTCATTCATGGGGGCATTCAATTCACATCTCATTTTCATACACAACACACCACAAACACCTCCATTCTTGCCGTGCATATCCCTTCATTTTCTGCATATTTTCTCTTCATTCCAACCACTCCTCATCCCCCAAAAACTCACCTTAGACCTTGTGCTACAACAACGAAGAAGAGAAGAGTGCCTAAACGTTCATACAATTCAAATTTGAGTTGTTGGAATGTTTAGGTGTTTCTTTGATTTCAATGTTTAAATTCAATTTTCTTTGTTTTGTAATGGAAGAGAAGAGTGCTTAAACGTTCATACAATTCAAGTTTGAGTTGTTGGAATGTTTAGGTGTTTCTTTGATTTCAAAGTTATGAGGAACTAAACCCCCCTTTAGCTAGGGGGTGATTCAAAATACATGTTTATATTTGCAATATGAATTGATTACTTTTGGTTGGAATTTCATAAGTTGTGGATTCAATTCGTTTAACTGTTTGATTGATAACGTATTTATGTATGTTCATTGAGATTGCAAGCTTAATTTTCATGCATGAATATGACGCTAGAATATAAGTGAGTTTCACCTAATCGTTATGAACTTATATTCACAAGTAGTGGAGGTTGCTTATAAACAATCGCGTTAAACGAATTCTTGGCATAAGTTTCATGCGTATTCCATAGTAACGAATGCCTCGTCAACACTTATAATTTTCATTGAACTTAATGATCTTTGTTGAATGTCTCTATCATGCGTATTCCATAGTTAGGGACTTTGATTAAGAATAATTTGGTTGTAATGCGTATTCCATTCAATCCAATGAATTTAGGGAAATCTGAAAGTTAATTTAAGCGGACCTAATTAACTTGGAGCATTGAGTTTCACAACTTATCGAAAGACCAACTGAGAATCAATATTGTATGCAAGTGTAACATGTGTGGAGAAGAACCCCTTGGCTATTCCATCATCCATATTTTTATCACCTTTGTATTTACGTTTTGCCCTTAATTATAATCTTTCCATTTAATTTAATCTTGCCCAAACACATTTCCCCCATATTTCGTTGAGTCTTAATCATTCGTATTTGTTTTATTTTTGTGTTTTATTCAGGGATAGGTACGGCATGCTCATGCTCCTCGTGGATCATTCGGCTTAAATGGTCAGCCACTACATTCTCGCTTCCTTTCTTATCCCGGATTTCAATATCAAATTCTTGAAGAAGAAGAATCCAACGGATAAGCCTCGGCTTTGCTTCCTTTTTCGTGAGCAAGTACCTCAAAGCTGCATGATCAGAATAAACGATTACTTTAGTACCAATTAAATATGAACGGAATTTATCTAAAGCAAAAACCACAGCTAGAAGTTCTTTTTCCGTCGTGGAGTAGTTCAATTGGGCATCATTGAGAGTTCGAGAGGCATAGTATATGACATGCGGCCGTTTGTCTCTTCTTTGTCCTAGAACAGCGCCTAATGCATAGTCGGATGCATCGCACATGAGCTCGAACGGAAGGCTCCAATCTGGAGGTACAATAATGGGGGCCGAGACTAGCTTCTCCTTGAGTTGGTTAAATGCCGAATTACACTTTTCATCAAACTTGAATGGCACATCTTTTTGAAGCAATCGGCAAAGAGGGTTGGACATCTTGGAGAAGTCCTTGATAAAACGCCTATAGAACCCTGCATGGCCAAGAAACGAACGTACCTCTCTAACCGAAGTAGGAGAGGGTAAGTGACGTACAAGGTCTATTTTCGATTTATCTACTTCAATTCCTTTTTCTGAAACAATATGTCCTAAAACTATACCTTGTTTCACCATAAAGTGACATTTCTCCCAATTCAAGACAAGATTAGTTTCAACACATCGTTTCAAAATTAAGGTCAGATTATCCAAGCAATTATCAAATGAACTCCCAAATACACTGAAATCATCCATGAAAACCTCAATGATCTTTTCAACAAAATCGGAAAATATACTTACCATACACCTTTGGAAAGTGGCCGGTGCATTGCATAAGCCAAATGGCATGCGACGATAAGCAAATGTTCCAAAGGGACATGTGAATGTGGTCTTCTCTTGATCATCCGGGGCTATCACAATTTGGTTATATCCAGAGTATCCATCAAGAAAACAGTAAAAAGCATGACCGGCTAACCTTTCGAGCATCTGGTCGATGAATGGCAAAGGAAAGTGATCTTTCCTAGTCATGGCATTTAGCTTCCGGTAATCGATACATACTCGCCATCCAGTCTGAATGCGTGTAGGCACGAGCTCATTCTCATCATTCTTGATAACAGTTACTCCGGACTTCTTGGGAACGACTTGAACTGGAGAGACCCAACGGCTATCGGAGATAGGGTAGATCACTCCGCAATCCAAAAGCTTGATTATTTCCTTCTTCACCACTTCCATCATCGGAGGGTTGAGACGGCGTTGAGCCTCTCGGGATGGCTTAGTCCCCTCCTCAAGAAGTATATGGTGCATGCATGTGGTAGGGCTTATTCCTTTAATGTCGGCCAAAGTCCACCCTATGGCCGTTTTGTGCTCTCGAAGCACCCTCACAAGCTTCTCCTCCTCCATTGTCGTGAGACTTGATGAAATGATGACGGGCAATGTTTCGCCTTCTCCCAAAAACACATACTTCAAATGGTCCGGCAACGGCTTAAGTTCAAGCGATGGTGCCTGAACAACAGAAGGTAGCATCTTAGTGGAAACTGAATTTGAAAGTGAGAGTGGAACCTTACCATATTGTTGTGGCAATGACTCAAGGGCTGCCACAACCTCAATTATTTCTTCACTAGAACCCATTGCAAAGAATTCCTCCTCTTTGCCGTGGCCTTGCATTGGCCAAAATCCTTCATTTTTGCGCTCTATGGCCTTAGTGATGGTTGTTTCCAGGGCGTCCTCGTTCAATTCTTCAAGGTATACCTGCGCCAAAGAATCGATAACATCAATGGAAAAACAAGAATGGTCATCAACGGGATATCTCATAGTTTCAGAAATATTAAAATCAATCACTTCCCCATCGAATTCCATTGTTAAAGTGCCTTTAAACACGTCTATCTTAGTTCGGGCCGTCTTCATGAATGGCCTCCCAAGAAGAATCGGCAAGGATGGAGCATGGGTGGTTTCCTCCATTTCAAGGACATAGAAATCCGCCGGGAAGATCAAATCATTCACCTGCACTAAGACATCTTCCAATACGCCCTTTGGATAGGCATTAGATCTATCGGCCAACTGAATAATCACACCATCATTTTTCAATTCACCAAGGTTCATTGAAGCATAAATAGAGTATGGCATGACGTTAATTGAAGCTCCTAAGTCTAACATAGCATGTTCGAACTTAGTTTGACCAATAATACAAGGGATTGTAAAGCTACCTGGATCTTTGTACTTTGGTGGTAACTTTCTTTGTAAAACAGCGGAAACGTTCTCACTTACCCTTACTACCTCTTTATGTGACGCCCTCTTCCTTGTAGTGCATAATTCCTTCAAGAACTTAGCGTATTTGGGCACTTGCTTTATGGCATCTAGGAGCGGGATATTGACTTGAACTTTCCGAAAGGTCTCTAGAATGTCCTTCTCGGCTTCTTCCTTCTTTGATTGTGCAAATCTGCGAGGGAAAGGAACATTGGGCAGATTAGTGTTCGAAATCACAACATTTGGGACAACATTACCTGAGATGGACGGATGGGAAGGTTTAGATGGTTGCGGCTTGGGTGCTGCTACACTCGCCGTGGGGTCGGATTGCTCATCTTCCTTGTTTTGGGCAGATTCATGTGCTTTGCTTCCCACTTCTTTTCCACTTCTTAGGGTGATAGCTTTTGCAGATTCGAAGCCACCCTTTGGATTGACCACCGTAGTGCTTGGTAACTTACCATTCTCACGAAATTGTCCCAAAAATTCGGCCATTTGTCCCATTTGTTTCTTTAGTTCATTCACCTCCTTTGCTTGGTTCTGCATTCCCTGCGCCATTGTGGTTAATAATTGATATGTTTTATCATCATCATTCATAGACGTACCTGAGTTGGTTTGGGATGATTGTGCTTGAGGAGGTGGTTGTGGTGCCATTGGCCTTGGAAAGAAACCCGGAGGTTGTCGGAATCCACTTTGTTGGGCAGGTTGTTGTGCATCTCTCGATCTGAAATTTGGGTGATCTCTCCAACCTGGATTATATGTGTTAGAATATGGATCGTTCCTTGGTTGGTTTTGATTCCCATAACCCATGGCATTGGCAGATTCCCACCCTCCGTTCTCAATTAATTGAGGGCATGTCTCGGATGGATGCCCTTGAATGGAGCATACACCACAGATTGTAGCTCCTTGCGCTTTGGGGCCCTCCACAAACTGCGACAGCATAGATGTAAGGTTAGCCATTTGGGATTGTAATTCGGAAATAGAACTTACCTCATTTACATGATGTGGCCGTGGGGCGTCTCTCTGCCCAACACCTTCATATTGTTGTGCATTTAGAGCACGGTTTGCAATTAGGGTCTTGGCTGCCATAGGTGTTTTGTCCACCAATGCACCTCCCGCCGAAGCATCGAGCATTTGCCTTTCAATGGGAAGAAGGCCCTCATAGAAGTATTGAAGGAGAAGCTCCTCCTTCATTTGATGTTGAGGACATGATGCAACAAGGGCTTTAAAACGCTCGTAGTATGCCGGAAAAGATTCTCCTTGACTTTGTTGGATTCCGCTAATTTTCTTCCTTAAGAGAATGACTTTTGAAGTAGGGAAGAACTTCTCCAAGAACGCTCTCTTCATGCTCTCCCAAGAAGTAACGGTCCCGGGTGCCAATTCGTAAAGCCAATCCTTAGCCTTTTCCACAAGAGAGAATGGAAAAGCCTTTATCATCAGAATGTTCCCATCAACATTTATGGGTGTCATGCTCGAACAAACAACCTCGAACTCCTTGAGATGCTTGTTGGGATCTTCCATGGAAAACCCATGGTATTTCGGAATGTGGTGCAACAAGCTTGACTTCAACTCGAATTCATCAGTCTTGCCTTGGGCAGCCTCGGGGTATTGAATGTAAAGAGGGGCTGCATTGGCCAAACCCGAGGCAGAAAGCTCTTTGATGGTTCGATTGTCCATGGCCATGGTTGGTACTTCTTCTTTAACCCAATCTGGGGCTTCCTCTTCTACTTCAGGTTCGGGACTAGGAGGATTAGACTCTTGCAATTTCTTGTTCCTTCTCAAAGTCCTCTCGAAATCACCGTCAAAGTCGGAGATATGCTCACGAACAGGTTGTGAGCTACGGGTCATAAACTAGTACCTACACACAAAAGTAAACAAGATAAGTAACCAACTTAATAGACTTGGTACAAGTAAGAAAACAAGTTGCCACACACTAAACAATTTAAACAAGACTCAAGACAAGGGATTAGCAATTTTGCCGATCCCCGGCAACGGCGCCAAAATTTGATGCACGTTTCTATGTTTGGGATGACCCTTATTTGTGGAAGTATTGCTCAGATCAAATTGTACGTAGATGTGTGCATGATTCTGAATTTCACTCAATTCTAAGCTTTTGTCACACATATGCATGTGGTGGTCATTTTGGCACACAACGCACTGCCCTCAAGGTTCTAGAGTGTGGTTTTTATTGGCCAACTATATTTAGGGATGCTAGAACCTTTTGTATGTCTTGTGATCGTTGCCAATGAATGGGTAGCATAGGTACCAAGGACCAAATGCCGCAAACCCCTGTCTTTAATGTTGAAATTTTTGATGTTTGGGGCATTGATTTCATGGGCCCTTTCCCTCCATCTTATGGTTTCACTTATATCTTGCTAGCCGTTGATTATGTTTCTAAATGGGTGGAAGCAAAAGCCACCCGTACTAACGATTCTAAGGTGGTTGCAGATTTCGTGAAAACTAACATTTTTGCTAGGTTTGGAATGCCGAGAGTAATCATAAGTGATGGAGGGTCTCACTTTTGCAATCGGACCATTGAGGCGTTGCTAAGAAAGTACCATGTCAACCATAAGGTCTCCACACCTTACCATCCTCAAACAAATGGCCAAGCCGAGGTGTCTAACCGAGAAATCAAACAAATTTTGGAGAAGACCGTTGGACCAACAAGGAGGGATTGGAGCTTACGTTTAGATGATGCACTGTGGGCATATCGTACGGCATACAAAACACCCATTGGGATGTCACCTTTTCGGCTCGTCTATGGTAAGCCATGTCATTTGCCCGTAGAGTTAGAGCACAAGGCACATTGGGCCGTGAAGACTTTCAACATGGACATAGATGCAGCGGGAGTTCATAGGAAGCTCCAATTGAATGAACTTGAGGAGATTCGGAATGAAGCCTATGAGAATGCCCGGATGTACAAAGCCAAGACCAAAGCATTCCATGATAAAATGATTCGAACCAAGACCTTCACAGTTGGGCAGAAAGTGTTACTTTTCAACTCTCGCCTACGTTTGTTTCCTGGTAAGTTGCGTTCTAAATGGATTGGCCCGTTTGTTGTTACTAACGTTTTACCTTATGGTGCAGTACAAATCAAAAGTTCTAGGACGCAGCAAGAATTCAAAGTGAATGGGCATCGATTGAAGCCCTATTACGAGACGTTTGAGGAGCATGTCGTGGAGGAGGTACCCCTCCATGCCGTGGAACCTAGTCATGCTTAAACGGAGGTACCGTCCGGCTGCAAGACGTAAAAGAAAGCGCTACTTGGGAGGCAACCCATGCATTCAACAAAGGAAGACTTAGAAAGCACTCCAATTCCAGATTCCTAAAAACTCTTCTCTTTGTTGATATTTCGTTTCTGCCTTGTTAGGTTGTTTAGTTGTTATTGTTTGTTTGTTTATTAATTGTGTGAGTCTATGATTGTAACATTAAGAAAATGTTTTGTTTATTGATAGGCACTGCTAAACAAAGAAAGATGGAGCCTTCACAAAGGGCGTTTACTTGAAGCCCCACTACTGGGCAAAACTCTCGGAGCGGAAGGCATCGGAGCGGAAGGCATCGGAGCGGGAGGCATCGGAGCGGAAGGCATCGGAGCGGAAGGCATCGGAGCGGAAGGCATCGGAGCGGGAGGCATCGGAGCGGAAGGCATCGGAGCGGGAGGCATCGGAGCTAGAGCATTCCAGGCCCCAATACTTGGCCAAACGCTGGACGAGCCAGGAAAAATGTGCCTCTGGAAGTAAGCCGAAAGCCTTTGACGGTCACTTTGACGGTCACTTTGCATTCGACCATTGGATTCTTGCAGCTCATCAAGCTTCCTCTTCATGCCCGTTGAATAGTTGTTTGCAAGCACATGCAAACTTCTATTCTCATACTTCAGCTGCTTGATCTCTTGCTTGAGACTTTCCACCTCTGCCATCAATGATTCCACCTGACGGGAGCGGGCAAGCAGGCGTTGGCCCATATTGGACACAGAGCTCGCACACTGAACACTAAGTGCGAGGGACTCTTGAACGGCCAACTCATCGGACCGTCCTGACAGCAGCCTACTATCTTTTGGAGTGAGGAGGTTCCTAGCTACTATTGTAGCTGTTGTGGCGTCCTGCATCACGGAGTCTTCACCTGTGAGAAGACCGTTAGAAGATAAGAAAGAAGGGCGCCATACGTTACCTTGACGCGGTGCGCCCGTATCACTGCTAAGGCTCAATTCCAAGCTAAGGTTCGATGAGTTTGCCATTTTTCAAAAGTGTTCAAAGAGAAGGGATGGAGTTAAATTTCAAAGGGCCGGAGTCGATTTTCAAGAATGGGAATTCTTCAGAGTGTGTTTGTTGTGGTGATCGATAGCTCTATAAAAAGCCAAGGCGACGCGTCCACCGATTCAAGAAGCCAGAATTTCCGGCGTAATTTAGGCGACGCTCGGCTTTTCAGAAGGCGCGTTCAACTTTGTCAAAAGATTTCTTCTTTTCAGACAACACGTGGAGGCCATCATCGCAACTACACATCTTTTGCCGACAAGCGCAAAGTTCGGCGACGCTTTCTCTGCTTTTCAGAAAACGCGTGCAGCTTTGTCAAAAGGAGCCGCACCCGCACTACTACGTGTCGTTCAGAAAGCAAAGGGGCGTCGTTCAGAAATCGAAAGGGCGCCTGCTCAGAAATCGAAGAGGCGTCGTTCTGATATCGAAGAGACATTTGTCGACAAGGGTAAAAGAATAGTACCACCACTTGATATTATTTCTATATATGTCGACCTTCGTCTTTTATGGCAAGGCAAACCTAAAGAAAATGCCCAACTCTTCCGCACCTCTGAGGGCGCTCTCCCAGCAACGCCTTTTGAAATACTCAATTTTTTCTCCCCCAAAGAAGATACCAGAAACCTGGAGTACAAATAAGGCAGAAGGAAACGGTCGATCGAAGCATGTGGAGACAACCACAACAAATACATGTGCTGCTTCATTCGCCGTTTCTTCAAAAGCAAAGGTATCTCATATCATCAAGGTCTAAAGCAAAAGTATCTCATATCATGCTCTTTCCCTGTCCTTTTCTTTGTCCTTGTTCTTACTCGTATGGCAAAGTGAAAGAAGCAATCAGCCGGCACTTGGAGTCAGTCTTCCGATCTGGAGCCAACTGCCTGGAATCTATTCCTGATTGCTTACCTAGCGTTGCTCTCGAGTAGTCATCTTCAACGGTTGATACATTTCCAGAGAAGGGACCACTCCTGCACAGATTGAACAAAGAAACAGATAAAAGGGATAAGCTCAGACCTTCGGGGGAGACCAAAAGAACCATCCTGCTGCCCAGTTCAAGAAGTAGCACAAAGGAAAATCAACGATGGGCAGAAACCAGTTCAAGAGTAAGCCTGTGGAATCACAAAGATCAAAGCCTCAATGAATTCAACAAGGAGAAGATGGAATTTACATTCCACAACCAGATTTGCGTCTCTAAACTCTTCTCTTTGTTATTTACATTCTGCCATGTTTAGTATGTTTAGTTGCTGTTTTTTATGTTTACTTTTTTTTGGTGTGATTTTAAGCTTAAAACATTGAGGACAATGTTTGATTTAAGTGTGGGGGGGTAACTAATGTTGTTGATACAAATTCGTGAGATTTTATCACCCATAACTTCAAATGTTGTTCCTTACTGTTTTAAGGTGTTTTTAAGTTGTTTTAGAGTATTTTAGTATGTTTTGTTTTTATAACTCCGAAAATACCATAAAAATTTGAAAAAAAAAAAAAAAAAAAAAAAAAAAGAGAAAAAAAAAAAATGTTTTGAAAAGCTTAAAAAGAGTGTTTTGAGTCGTTTTTGTGTGTTTATGTCTTAGGGTACTTTCCAACACAATGATAAGGATTTGGTTTGTAATTGTATGACGGTTAAAAAGAGTTATAAACATAGAGAAAAGTTTGATTTACTCTTGGTATATGCTTGGTTATGGTTATAATGTATGACTTCACATGCAATCATAAAAGAAAAATTCGTTTTTGTAACATGCTTGAAAGAAGGAACTCAAACAAACGCTACAACCCTGTGAGACTCGAGCCATTACTTTCTTTGGAGAGTTATTTTCTGTGATTCTTTGTTTTCTAAAGTTGTTGCATGATCTCATTATTCCTTGCTCGGTTGCTACTTAGATTGCAATTGTATCATGATAGAACTAAATGCTAGAACTTATATCCGTTTCATTCAAAGCATGACATTGAATTGCATAACATATATCAAGATGAAGTTGTGTAGTTGCCATCATAGCCAAATAGCCTTACTTCCTATATTTCGTATATTTTGTAAGTCTTAACCCCGTTGAGCCTCGTTTAGCCTATTTTCTTTGCTAACCACATCACCCCTTACCTAGCCTAGATTAGGACCATCTGTACCCTTGTTCTTGAAGCATAGTAAGCATAACGGAAAATGAATTCCTTTTGAGTTACATTATGCAAGAAAATGAGTGTGGGGGAGTAAAAGTTTGTTCTTAAGCTTATATATATGTTTTGAGATTCAAAAAAAAAAAAAAAAAAAAAAAAAAAAAAAAAAAAAAGAGTGAAAATAAGTAAGAATGAACTCACAAGCGTTGATGGTTGAAAAAAGGGTCCAAAAAAGTTGAATATGGCCCTAAGTTTTGTGTGATTCCCCCTTGGGTGTTCAAAGTTGATTTTTTTTGCGTTCTAAAGGGAATTCTAAATGTCTAATTCATTACTTTGCTCACTATTGCTTAAAGAACCTTTGTTTTCCATACTCCTTCTTTGTTATCCAAACACCCCAAGCCCCATTATAACCCGTGACTTCAATCTTGAGTGTTATGTATTTCAATTGTGGAGTTTGAACTTGGTATGAGCTTATGGTGTCACTGGTTCTCGCATCTAAGTAGTAGCATTCCATTCATGAGATCTTATCTAAACATGCTTATTAACTCCAGAAATTGCTTCCTTTGAAATACATATATGTGAGTGTTCGTTTTTATGTTTACATCAATCTTCTCACATATAACTAGTTTAGGGTGTGTAGTCAGAAAATCTGTGTGAAAAATGAGTGCATATCTTGTAAGGATTTGAGCAAATTCTCTAAGGCATGTTACTACATTCAAAACATGGTTTTAAATGCTTATTTGTGAAATAATATGTGGTGACTATGAGTAAGAATGTACTTAAGTGTGAAGATGACAAAAATCTATGGGACTAATGATTTTTAACTTGTCATGTGCATTGGAAATCCATTAGACGATTGTTGGAAGGTGTAGGTTGTGTTTTGTTCGTTTTGTCTAGTTTCGTGTTCTTTTGTTGTTTTGTTTTGCTCGAGGACTAGCAAAAGATAAGTGTGGGGGTATTTGATAGGAGCATATTCATGCGACTTAAATGGCTTGTTCTCGTACATTTACGTTATGTTTCTTTAGTTATTTTAGTTCTTTATGCTTCTTTTGTGTGTTTTCAGGTTCTAAGGGCTTAGGGAGCAAGAAAGTGCATTTTGAGGCTATTTGGAGCATTTTTGGGCATGGATTGGATAGCTTATCCATGGAGCCAAAGTTTGGACGAAATTGAAGACTTGAAGTAGGAAAGTTAAATCCTAAAAAGACCTCATGTTTGAGCATCATTGAAAACTCCTACGCATTTTAGAACACAAAAACAACATTCCTAGCAACCTTAGGACATTGTCGTGTGTTTCCTTGTGTCTCCCTTCCTTGCCATGCAAGGAAGGGCTTTGTTCCCTATTTTAAATACTTAAACACTACCACTTATCATTCACCACATATCATTCACCACTTATCATATCATACATTCATTTATCACTTATCATAATCATTCACTTATCACTTAACATATCATACACTTATCACTTATCACTCATACTCACCTACAACATCCACCTACTTCACCTACAACATCCACCTACTCACCTACAACATCCACCTACTTCACCTACAACATCCACCTACTCACCTACAACATCCACCTACTTCACCTACAACATCCACCTACTTCACCTACAAATGACATAGCCATATGTTCCCTCCACTACTCCTATAAATACCCTTGCATTCATTCATTCATGGGGGCATTCAATTCACATCTCATTTTCATACACAACACACCACAAACACCTCCATTCTTGCCGTGCATATCCCTTCATTTTCTGCATATTTTCTCTTCATTCCAACCACTCCTCATCCCCCAAAAACTCACCTTAGACCTTGTGCTACAACAACGAAGAAGAGAAGAGTGCCTAAACGTTCATACAATTCAAATTTGAGTTGTTGGAATGTTTAGGTGTTTCTTTGATTTCAATGTTTAAATTCAATTTTCTTTGTTTTGTAATGGAAGAGAAGAGTGCTTAAACGTTCATACAATTCAAGTTTGAGTTGTTGGAATGTTTAGGTGTTTCTTTGATTTCAAAGTTATGAGGAACTAAACCCCCCTTTAGCTAGGGGGTGATTCAAAATACATGTTTATATTTGCAATATGAATTGATTACTTTTGGTTGGAATTTCATAAGTTGTGGATTCAATTCGTTTAACTGTTTGATTGATAACGTATTTATGTATGTTCATTGAGATTGCAAGCTTAATTTTCATGCATGAATATGACGCTAGAATATAAGTGAGTTTCACCTAATCGTTATGAACTTATATTCACAAGTAGTGGAGGTTGCTTATAAACAATCGCGTTAAACGAATTCTTGGCATAAGTTTCATGCGTATTCCATAGTAACGAATGCCTCGTCAACACTTATAATTTTCATTGAACTTAATGATCTTTGTTGAATGTCTCTATCATGCGTATTCCATAGTTAGGGACTTTGATTAAGAATAATTTGGTTGTAATGCGTATTCCATTCAATCCAATGAATTTAGGGAAATCTGAAAGTTAATTTAAGCGGACCTAATTAACTTGGAGCATTGAGTTTCACAACTTATCGAAAGACCAACTGAGAATCAATATTGTATGCAAGTGTAACATGTGTGGAGAAGAACCCCTTGGCTATTCCATCATCCATATTTTTATCACCTTTGTATTTACGTTTTGCCCTTAATTATAATCTTTCCATTTAATTTAATCTTGCCCAAACACATTTCCCCCATATTTCGTTGAGTCTTAATCATTCGTATTTGTTTTATTTTTGTGTTTTAAGTATTTGGATTATTTTTGTGTTTTGAATTCTTGTGAAGTAAGTTAAGTGTTTTAAAAGTTAGTTTTATTTATTTGAGTCAAGTGTTTAGTATCCCTAAGTTAATCCCCGGTTAGAACGATCCCTACTTATATCATTACTACAATTGTCACAAATAGGGTTTAATTTGTATGCGTATAATTCTCGCATCAGAACCTAATGGATCGTTCACCGAGTAAGGTAGAGTTTGAAGAAACAACGGAGATGAGTAAGAATAATTAAATGGTTTAATTATTTATCTAAGGCTAGGATTAATTAATATGTTAATTAATCAAACGAATAAGTTCGTTAAAGACCTCGGGTTAGTTTTGGGCCGCAAGGCCCAATGGGATTTGAATGTCAAGCCCATTAACTCAAGTTGTATGACAACTTGAATAAACAAAGGGCTTGAAAGCCCAATAAACCCTATAGGCCGGCCATGTTAGAAGAATAGGGCTTTTGGTCCATTAGGTCACTTATTTGAAGGGACTATATAAAGGACTTTATAGCCTAAAATTCATTAAGGTTTGCTTTTGGGGAAAGGATGAGAACACAAGCTCTCCTTTCTCTCTTAAAATTTCGGCCACCTTGGAGGGATCATCTAGCAATCAAACTCCTCCAAGGTCACTCATTTCTTCTTCATTATGCCTTGGTGATGAATCATTAGAGGTTCTCAATTTTGGGAACTTTGGAGAAACCTTTTTCATCCATCCAAATCCATAGATCTAAGATGTAAGGAATGAAGGCCCTCTCTTTGGGTGATTAGCCTTTGTTTAAATACAAAGAGGAATCTACAAAGGTATATATTTCAACTCACTTTGTTTTGAGTTGATTATTGGTTCACCATTTTACTAGGCTTTGAACATTCATGGGTAATGTTTTGTTTTTAAGTGCATGCTAGCATGATTCCGCCTTTAATTTGTTAATTGCATGCTAATGATGTTGCTTAAAGTAGTCGGGCCCCAAAGCTGACAATATTGTGTTACGGTGGTGGAGCGGGCTCGGGATGTGGTGGACCCAGGCTGGGACATGACAATTTGGTATCAAAGCCTAATCTTGGCCACGAGTGTGCCGACGAAGACGTCGGGCCCCTAAAAGGGGTGGATTGTGAGATCCCACATCGCCCAGAGGAGTGATCCTTATATGTATATTCCCATCCCTTCCTAGCACGAGGCCTTTTGGGAGCTCACTGGCTTCGGGTTCCATCGGAACTCTGAAGTTAGGCGAGTAGCGCACAAGAGCATTCCCATGATGGGTGACTCATTGGGAAGTTCTCGTGTGAGTTCCCACAAACAAAACCGTGAGGGCGTAGTCGGGGCCCAAAGCAAACAATATTGTGCTACGGTGGTGGAATGGGCCCGGGATGTGACACCCGTCGTCCGCCACCATCATCCGCTGCCATCTGCAACTCAATTCTCGTCGATTTCTGGAAATCTTTCAAACTTGCATAACTTCTTCATTTCTCAACCATTTCGACTTACTTTATATGGATTTGAAGCTCATGACGAGTAGAATCACATTATACCTGTTTGGAGTCTAAAAAGTGGACGGAGGTGGTAGGAAAACACCTCGAAAGCTCCGGCCAAAAGTGAACTCCTTGAAACTCGGTTGTTTCGACGTTGATTCTTCACCCAAAACTTCGCTAAGGACCTCGAGGAGTTGAATGGAAGCCTTTGAAGTTCCTAAAACTTGTAACTCGGTCACAAACACGTCGAACTCAAAACACTGAGTTTGGACCTCACAAGTTTCATGTTGAAAACTCGTCCATTCTAGTTTAAAGGTATGGTTGTGCTTGTGGAGGTGAGATGAGCACCAAGAAGTGGTTTTTAGGTTCAATCTGACAGCTTTGAGGCTTGATTGGTGTTGCAGAGAAGAAGAGAGATTACGGGAGAGAAAGAGGAAGAGAAAAGAAAGAGAGAAAGAGTGAGATATTTTCTTGCTTTTCTGATTGGGTGCCGTGTAGAGGGAAAGGATGAGATTGGTGAGAGATTTAAGGGAGTTGATTGGTGAGTGACACAAAGGGAAAGACACGGGTAGGATAAATAGAAAACTAAGGATAAGTTTTCTGATTTTCTACAGTAAAAAGGAAACCGAAATCTATCCGTAACAGCGTTTCTACACTGATAAGAATCCATGTACACTCATAACAATGTGTGCAACTTAAATGGGATAGCAAGAAAGAAAATAAATGGGATATAAATACGTCCACGTCACTTGCCAAAAGGGCATAATAGTCATTTCACATACTCGGGAAGAAATTACATAGATAAGTAGGGACGGGTCGTCACACTCTTTGTCAACCAAAAGAGGCTGAAAAGACAAATTAGTCTTCTAGCACACAAAAAAAATGATGGGCAATAATAGAATTTCACATGTCCAAATTTTACTGTTTTTTTATTGAAGCCTCACCTACAGGTGATGTTAAAATACCTAAAATATTAAAAATAAAAATAAAAAAATGAAAACAAAAACATCCCACTCCCCCAACGTTCTCTCTCTCTCCCTCTCTCCCTCTCATTTTCTAAATAAATGTGTTCATACACACAAAGTGTGTAGGCAAATGCTATAACGTTTAAAAAAAACTTAAAAACTACCGTCCATGAATACATACAAAAAATTTAATTTATTTGTTTATAACATCTAAATATTATTGGTATATAAGATTTTTCATTTGATTATTTATTGGTATATAATATTTTTTTTAACGGGTAAAGGTCAGGTCATATTACCTGTTAATATTAATGGGTCGATTTTGAGTCGGGTCATATTATCCGTTTATTTTAATGGGTGTTACACAACACGACCTATTAAGATATCGGGTATGACAACCAAACAACACAAACACAAGAAACATAACACGAATGCCAGATTTATGTGAATATGTGAATGTTCCATTCTTAGTTAATTAAAATCATGTGATTTACACGCTGGCCCATATACGGATATTATGCTCACCTTATCATCAATTTAATGTAGATTTAAAACGTATAATTTGAATGATTATTTTTATATCAATAAGAAAAAATTCAAAAAATAGTAAAATTTCAACGTAGGATCCTCCATAAACCTTGAAACTAAGTAATCGCCTTGTTTTCTTTGGAAAATCGCCAACTTTGAATCATCCCTGTTTTCTTTGATAGCTAAATACCCTGGATTGTGGAACTCCAAGCTTCTTTACCATTGTTGAATTTTGGCATGTTATGTACTGACATGTTTAATAATTGAACATCGATATACTAGGCTTTAGCAACTTAGAGTTTGGTTTAGTTTTTCTCTCAAACTAGTGGTGTCCTTTCCTGTGTATATATACGTGTGCAAAAAAACTCATGTTGAACAAAGCTGCCGAAATGTCCCAGGTGCGTGAAAGTTAACTTCTAAGATAGGGTGGTCGAAATCCTGTCTAGGTTGCCGCCCAAGTCTCTAATGCAATTCAAATGCATATGAAAGTAGTGGTGAAGCTACGTGAGGGTGAGGAGTGGCGGCCACCCTTTCCTTCACTGGAAAACATGCCTAGGAGAGCTTGTTTAGCCCCTCCACTCTCGATCAAAATCAAGGGTCAGATGCTAGTTTGGTCGGGATTTGCTGACATAGAGGAATTCATTTAGGGACCTGGGTGGTCCCAGGACCCTTCAAAGGTCTGAAGAAGTAGTTGTAAGCAACGGCTGCTGGCTGTGCAGGAGAGGTCTCAGCAGCGGCTGCTGTGTGACATCCCACATCGCCCAGGGGAGTGATCCTTAAATGTATATTCTCATCCCTACCTAGCACGAGGCCTTTTGGGAGCTCACTGGCTTCAAGTTCCGTTGGAACTCCGAAGTCAAGCGAGTAGCGTGCGAGAGCAATCCCATGATGGGTGACCCATTGGGAAGTTCTCATGTGAGTTCCCAGAAACAAAACCGTGAGGGTGTGCTGGGGGCCCAAAGCGGACAATATCGTGCTACGGTGGAGTTAGGTCCGGGAAGTGGTCCCGCCCGGGCCGGGATATGACAATTTGGTATTAGAGCCTAACCCTGGCCGCGTGTGTGCCGACGAGGACGTCAGGCCCCTAAGGGGGTGGATTGTGACAACCTACATAGCCCAGGGGAGTGATCCTTATATTTATATTCGCATCCCTACCTAGCACGAGGCCTTTTGGGAGCTCACTGGTTTCGGGTTCTATCGGAACTCCAAAGTTAAGCGAGAATGGGGCTAAAGCAATCCCATGATGGGTGACCCACTGAGAAGTTGCTCGTAAGTTCCCAAAAATAAAACCGTGAGGGAATGGTAAGCCCAAAGCGGACAATATCGTGCTACAGTGGTAGAGCGGACCCGGGAAGTGATTGGCCCCGGGCCGGGATGTGACAAATTGGTGCTGACGAGGACGTCGGGCCCTAAAGGGGGTGGATTGTGACATCCCACATCGCCCAGGGGAATGATCCTTAAATGTATATTCTCATCCCTACCTAACACGAGGCCTTTTGGGAGCTCACTGGCTTCGAGTTCCGCTGGAACTCCGAAGTTAAGCTAGTAGCGCGCGAGAGCAATTCCATGATGGATGACCCATTAGGAAGTTCTCGTGTGAGTTCCCAGAAACAAAACCGTGAGGGCGTAGTCGGGGACCAAAATGGACAATATCATGCTACGGTGGTGGAGTGGGCCCGGGATGTGGTCCCCTCCCGGGATGGGATGTGACATGCTGGCTGTGCAGGTTACAGTAGATGGATAGTGAAGAAGAAGAAATTGTTCTCTTTTTAAGCGAATGGGCCAAAACGACTCGTTTGGATCCAATGCAATTAAAAAAACACATGCCCATTCTTTTTAATAGCCACATGATTCTCTCTTTTAAATTGAATCCCCTTCCATTTATATATACACACACTTTAGTTTCATTTAACTGATATGATGTTTTGTTTAATAATTGATGTGTATAAATTAGAAGTATAAATGGTACATGCGAAAATTATGATTAATTAGTTTAGACAATGTTATTCTGAATAGTTCAACTCTAATTTTGGATGTTTCCAATTTGACCGAATTGTTCAACTCGAATATTGGAACCACCCAAACCCAATGTCAAAAGTCTAGATTTGCCACTATTTGCAGATGAAGGCGTCAGATTTTTAGAGGAAGGGCGATGAGGGAGAAGGTTGGGTGGAGGGAACAAGGGTGGATTCGACGATGGAAGGAGGTTGGAGGAGAAAGCTGCGATGGGATCAATGAAGGGCTTCGAGTTTGCAGATTTGCCATGGCAAGGGTAATGGTAGGAGAAGGGAGGTGTTTGGTTATGAACATAGCAAAAGGTTTGGGAAAATATTAAAGAGACAGGTGTTATAATGTTATTAGGCCACCTATTATAGTGAGTAAATTGGTACTAACTAGTCAGTACTCAAGTATTGTCCTCTTTTTTTTTCTCTTTTGACCCCACTTTTTTTTGTGGTTTGTTAACCCATTTCTCTCTTGTTTTATTATTATTCTTGTATGTATTTTTTCCCCCTCTTTTTAAGACACCATCGTATTTATCTTAAGCTCTCGCATTATCTATAAATATTGTATTAACTTTTTAAAAATAGTGTAAATATTGTTTAATGCTTATTTTACGATAAAAGAAGGGAATTGTTATTGGCACTCCAAAAATCTCATTCTACACTCCAAACTTTCTATATTTGGAAAGAAAAATACACTTGTGAGGAGTGTAGAATGAGATTTTTGGAGCGCCAATAACACTTCCCTAAAAGAAATTTATTTAAATCCATGTAGGGTCCTGCCTAAATCTGGCCTAGGCACCTAGCTGCTAAGCCCCAGTCCGCTGCCTGACTAGTACCTAACGTTTTTTAGAATCTAATCCTAACCACTTTAAGCTTCTTACATGGCTTTGATATTACCGCTTACAACCGCTTTGATGAAGAGACTATTTTTTGTTATGAATATTGACTCAAAATTTTGCACTTTCCAATGTGAAAGCAACCACTTCGATTGAACCTTACACTCTTTTGAATTTCATCCCTCCCCTCTGCAAATCCTGGCTTCACCACTGTATGCAAGTCTTGGCGCACTCTCACGAATAGTCCAAGTTTTGCGGCTAAACACCTCAGCAACTCCGTGGACAACAAACTCCCATCCTTCACTTGTATCTTTCTCAACCGTTCTCAAGTTCACATTTTTCCAGACAACAGTTGGAAACGAGAATTTTTCTGGTCGATGATTAATCTTTCCTTGATAGTGACGATCACAACCTTTATTATGATGTTTACCATTTCCATTGGAATACCATTTTTATTTACAAATTCGCGATTATTGCAATGGGATTATTGTTTAATAGCAGGATACAATGTTCTTTTATGCAATCTGGGAACGAGGGGATTCAAGCAACTTCCCAATTCAAGCCTTCTTTTACCTTCCTCTCCTGAGGGAAGATTTGAATTGGAAACGACCTTTCAAGGATTGGGATTTGGCTACGATTGCAAAGCTAAAGAATACAAGGTTGTGCAAATTATAGAAAATTGTGAGTATTCAAATGATGAGCAAACATATTATAATCGTATTGCTCTTCCTCACAGGGTTGAGGTATACACCATAGCTGCTAACTCTTGGAAAGAGATCAAGATTGATATATCAAGTAAGACCTGTCATTGTTCTTACTCAGTGTACTTAAAGGGATTTTGTTATTTGTTTGCAAGTGATGACGAGTAATACATATCTTCATTTGATTAGGTGATGAGATATTTCATAGAATACAATTGTCTTCTAGGAGAGAATCCGGTTTTGCGTTTTATGATATTTTTCCATCGTTTCATTTTGCTTTCGTTACGATCCAAGTGACAATTCTAGATTATTTGAAATATGGGTAATGGACGACGATAATGGACTTAAGAGTTTGTGGACAAAACTCATAACCCTTGTACCTTTAATGGCAATGAGAATTTATTGACAAATTTGAAAAGTGACGAGCTTCTTATGATTACCTCTGATAAAAGAGTCACCTCGTATAATTCTAGTACCGGAAATCTCAAGTATCTTCATATTCCTCCTATTATTAATGAGGTTTTAGATTTCCAAGCTCTTATTTATGTGAAAAATATTGCTCCAGTCAAGAGGGTTGAGGGAAAAGTTCAATTTTCTCCTATTTAATTTTTATGGATGGTTTAAAACTTGAGTTTGCATCTTGTAATTTTGCTTTGTGGCCTTTGTACTATGTTTGCTTATCATGGATTTCCTTTCATTTTTGGGCTTTCCACGTTTTGTAATGTTATTCTATTTGAAAGTATATGATTACTAGTCTTTAGGGTCAATTTATATTCCGTTATGTTTTCCTTTTTTTTTCTTCGGAATTCCCTTCTTAAAAACCTAATAACTGTTTACTCATTCAACATAATCAATTTAAACCTTTTAGAATAGGAGTGCAAACATTTATACTTGAAGTCAAGAGCACAAGGAAGAAAGACATTCAATACCCGAAGTGGAGCACTAACAATTGCCTCTGCTTTTCTTTCTTTCTTTCTTGTTGGGATAAAATTGCTCTCTAAGTTTATTTAACCCTCTACTTAAGGCAGACTTAACTAAGTTATAGGGGCAGTTTAGGATTACAATGCAATACGATCTTTCTCTAATACAATACTCTTAATCACATTGTTTGGTTTGATAGTTTATTCATGTCTACTATCCAATGTGATTCTTTTACTTATATGATTACCTTGAATGTGATTTGGAACGACTTCCTAAATCTTATTCATACTCTGGCCAGAGATTCTTAATCATATCATAGAGTATTCTCCCTCAAACAGTTTGAAGGTTAGAAATCCCTTGTTGCGCATTCAGTTGCCTCTATGGCTAAGTGGCTTAACCCCAACTATGCCATGGACACCCTCTGATGCAGTGACTTTGACATAGTCAAAGATCAAGGACCTAACCACAAGACAACTATGATGCCTCAGGTCAAAGGACTACTTTGCATTATCCCAACCATGAGTTCTCATGTGACATGAGTATGAGAACTCCTCATTGATCGTGTTCAGTGGACTCATTCTCTATTGAGCACCTACATGCTTGTCTTGGTGTCAGTCACACCAATGACTCGAGACTAGTCACTCTCCCTAAGAGAAGACAGCATGTACTGATCTTAACGGACTGTCAATGCCCAATTGACAATCTTATGATCAGGAACATTTAGGATATGTATACGAAAGAGAATGGTCTCATGTATCTAACTTCTTTAGATCACATTCTCCCAGTTGCATATTCCTTGGACTTATTGTTTAAGCATATAACATTTATATGAGATGGCTTAAAACAATAATCTTTGCCCTTTATATTAAAGTAGATTACTTTAACATGTGAAATGTCCGTAAAGTATCATCATATGATTGGTTTCAGGGCACATTTCCAACAATCTCCCACTTGTACTAGAGCCAATTAGCTTGGTCATCAATGATGATACCTCTTCTGTAGTCATTTCAAAAATGGTTGAGTTGTAGGCCTAGACAATGGATATATATATATATATGTGTGTGTGTGTGTGTGTGTGTGTGTGTGTGTGTGTGTGTGTTATCCATAGAAGCAACCTTGAGAATAACGACGTCACCATTATACATGATTCTTAATCATGTGGTTTAGTCTCTCATTTGAGTTCAGATCGTGATGAGACCTTAATTCCCTAGCTTGAGCTATTGCCCCATTAGTGTTATAGTGTTGGTACACTAGAGACACTTTCTGGTTGGAACCGAATAGAAAGTTCATAAATGAACTTTCCCATCCAAACAACATTGTTGTAAGCTTCTACTTGGCAATATATTTTGCATGATGGAACACACTAAAGTCATTACTTATAACGTTTCCATCCAAATATCTCTTTAGTCATAATAAAGTGATATCCAATTATCTCTTCATTCAAAATGAAGAGACATCCAATGATGGATACGATATTAGATTCATAATCTAATACTTTTACGCTTCCATTGCGTTACTTTAATTCTTCCTCATTCTTGAGGAATCTATCCCTTAGTTTTTCTTAAATACTTAAGGATTCGCTTGACAGTTGTCATGGTTCTGATCTTGGGCTTGCACTGATATCGTCTTGTACCGTTCTAGGTACAACTTATATCAATGTTTTTCATACAATGTGAAATACGTAAATCACCTTTCTGCGTATGCATAAAGGATTCTATTTACGCATTATTTTTCTTTACGAGTCAAAAGGGTACGTTCCCCTTGAGAAGAGCAACTTCTTAGTCTCACTAGAGTTGTCCTTCTGATTGAAGTTTATCATCGTATGAGAAACTTCCTAGCATCTTTTGTCTATCATCAGGGCTTGATATAATCCAATTATATCCTGAAATCTATCATTGTAGATTTCCATCCCATGTATATAGACTATGTCTCCCATATACATTCTATCATTATAGAATGTTTAAAGTCATAACTTTAATGAAGAAGAATTCCTAAAATTAATATATCATACATGTTCAACTTTAGGAATATGAATAACTCCTACTAATCTTTTGTAAACCTAGTAAACAAAAGATTCATTTACATCTATATGAGAAATCAAACAATTTAATCTTTCTCTCATAAGATGCTTATAGCTCCCACTAGCTTGCTAAGATTCATGATGGATGGATCTCTACACCTTACACATCTTGTGATTCCTAGTTTTAGACATATATTATCAAGACTATCTTGATAATGGTTTCGTAAACCCATATTATGTCCAAACAATTAATCACCGTTTAGTTGTAGCTAGCAATCTTCGAATTAATAGAAACCAAGACTACATCAAAGATGGTTTCTTCCAAGTCAACCAATCTCGTTGATTATAGTCACCTTAAGCTACCAATTAGCTATGAAGGTTTCATTATTTCGGGTCAAATATACTATACCATTTTCTTGAGTATATGTCGCATATACACTTAATGTAGTCATAAGGATTTTCATTCTTATTTCTTTCGAATTAAGAGGTGCAACTCTATGACATAGTCATAAAGTTCAAACCATTCAACTGAGATGGTTTATAAATCCTTCTCGACTACCTTAGAGCTTGTGGTGTAGGAACTACGTTGTTATATTTGTTGATCATCATCTTGTCTCTCAAAGAACCCATTCTTTGGGTTCTATCTCTCGTTCATTTCCTCTATCTTAGGCAAATCCTAATGTAGGATTACAATGAACTACCCAACAAACAACATTTGTTAGTTGGTTTATAGAAGTGATATCCAAAGGTTAATTTAAGGATATCCCACAAGATTGTTCCCAAACAAATATTGCTTATTAGCATACAACCCCAAATCTTCACATGATTAAGACTTGTCTTTCTTTCCAACTACATCCTATGGAGTCATGAAAATTTTGGAAGATCTTCTAATTGACAATCATATTGTTTTAGAAATCCATTACCTTATGATGCTATTTTCCTTGATATCTTTCAAGGAAACTCATCTAAAGTGCTACTTTTCCTTGGATCAAATCTAAAGAGGTAAATACTTTAGACGTCTTACTCATCAACTTACATTCTTGAATTCTTTGAAACCTTTAGCAAAGTATTTGGACTTGTATTTATTCAAGATCTTCGGTGAATGTTATATAAGGCATTGGATCCAGATCTAACGATCCAAAGCATCCATCTGTGACCAACTTGTAATTTATTTTTTACAGGTGTCACAACTCAGTAGGGTTAGTCACTACCTTGTAACCTTTTGGGTTTTAAGCATCATTGTATTCTAAACAGTTAATACTACCACATTATCTCGACATTATAGAGACAATTAATCGGATTACCATAATCCAATCATTCATTAATAAAGAACAATGTTTTGTCAAACAAAGCATTTATCCATCTCTTAAAACTATAATGATGGAATTAAGTTCCTTTATTCAAATTGAAATGTACAGACAATGTTTGTTTTCCATTTTCTTTGGTAGTTCATATGAGGAAGTAAGCACTATTTGCTTTCGTAGAGATCTATATTTGATTCACGTTCCGAATGTTGCATACAATTTGATTTTCAGTTGGTCTTTCGATAAATTATGAAACTCAACACCCCGGGTTAATTAGGTCCGCTTAAATTAACCGTCAAGTTTTCCTTAAGTTAATGAATTGGATGGGTTAGCGCAACGCAATTCAAAACATTCTCCAAAAGTCCTTTACGTGAAAGCACAATAAAGATACAATCAAAGATCATTAAGCATCATGAAAACTATAAGTGTCGACGAGGCATTCGTTACTATGATGAGCATGAAACTAGTGCCAAGAATTCATTTAACGCAATTGTTTATAAGCAACCTCCACTACTTGTGAATATAAGTTCATAACTATTAGGTGAAACTCACTTATATTCTAGCGTCATATTCATGCATGAAAATTAAGTGTGCACTCTCAATAAACATACATAAATAAGTTATCGATCAAGCAGTTAAACAAATTGAATCCACAATACATGAAATTCCAACCAAAAGTAATCAAATCATATTGCAAGCATAAACATAGTTTCGAATCACCCCCTAGCTAAATAGGGGTTTAGCCTCTCATGTTCACAAAAAGAGAAATACAATTGAATTTAAACATAAAGCACAAAGGATTGATTACACCTAGAACGCCCAACGAATCCACTTGAATTGGTGTGCGTCGAAGCTCCTCTTTCCTCTTCTCCTTGCTGCGGCAGAGATGGTTTTAGATGATTTTGGGTGAGTTTCTGGTTTAGGGATAGATTTATGGTGGAATGGTGGTGGAAGTGGTTGGAATGGAGGGGGAGTTGCACGGGTTGTATGGAGAAGGGTGATGGAATGCACGGGTTTTTGGGGAGAATTGATAGGAGCATATTCATGCGACTTAATTAGCTTGTTCTCGTGCATTTATGTTGTGTTTACTTAGTTGTTTTAGTGTTTAAGGCCACTTTTGTGTATTTTCAGATTATAAGGCCAAAGTGTGCAAGAAGATGCAAATTGGAGTCTTTTGGAGCGAAAGAGGAATGAATGAGTTGAAGACTCGAAGAAACGACGAATTCCTACTCCAACAATGAATTCTTACCAAAACGAGGAATCCTACTCAAACAAGGTTTCCTATTTTAGGAAAGTTAACCCTAAGTTTCCCGTTTTGGTAACCTTTCCTAATCTTAAACGTCCGTATTTTCTAGCCACTTTGAAGTCCTTGTAGGCGCTTTAGGACACAAAACGAAGGCCCTAGGGCCCTTAAAACCCTTTTGGCCGTGGGCTTTAGCCCAAGTCCTTCCCTTGCCGTGCAAGGGGGGGCACTTTGGTCCCATTTCATGCATTAAACCCTAACCCTAATCACCCTAATCACCCTAATTACCTTGCAGCCGCACCCATCCATATCAGCCACAAAAACCTAATATTCACCCAAAAAAACACCCTAAGCCGTGGCCCCCCCATTAGCCATTCACCATAATAAATTATTCAGCCATTGCATGCAATTCCCTTTTTCTAAACCGTGTCCCCCATTCATCCAAACCCTAAGCCTTCTAATTATTCTTCTAAGCCGTGGCCCCCCCCCCCCCCCATATTTTTATTTCACCCTAATAATCCCATTGATTCTTATTCTATCATTCACCCTAATATAAGCCGCAGCCACTATATTATTATATTCTCCATTCTCCATTTGATATAAGGCAGCCACCTAAAAACCTAATAAAATCCCTGCTTGCCGCTGCCATCATATGAATTCCAGCATTCTCCCTAAGCCATATCCTCCCTTCACACACAAAACCCTAGCGGCTCACATCCATTCACACATCATTCAGCCGTTCTCTTCCAAAATTCCCTAAGCCGCAAGAATTCATCCATCCGCAGCCACCATCACAGATTTTTTCCTATTTTCTCTCCCAAAAACCGTGCAACATTCTCTCTAATTCTCTCCCAAGCCGTCACACATCATGGAGCCACATAACCTAATTTTTCCTCACTAAGCCGTAGCTTCCCATTCCATTATTCTTCCAGCCGTGCCTTTTCCCATCAAACTCCAGCCAATTCCCAGCCTTGCCGCAGCCATCCCCTCCACTCCAGCCACCTTCCACACCTCCATACACCTTCCTACCACCTTGCCGCACCACCACACTTCCCTAAACCCATTCCCAAACCAGAAAATCATCCATTGATTCATCACAATTTTATCTTAAAATCTGTTTTCTTTACAATCTGCCCAGTTAGTTTAAATTCGTCCAACCACAATCCCCCCATATTTTGTTGAGTCGTAGTCATTTGTTTTTGTTTTATTTTGTGTTTTTAAGCATTTGGAGTCATAAACACTTTCAAATTCGTCCAAATTAAGTTCTAGTTTCTGTTTGAGTCAATTTGATTGTTTTAGGCAAATTTGAGTGTCTCAAATCTGTTTTGAGTCATAGTAGTCTTGTTAAGAGTCTTTAAGCTTAGTTTTTGTGTTTTTAAGTCAATTCAAATTAGATTAGCACCCCTAGTTAATCCCCGGTTAGAACGATCCCTACTTACTTCATTACTACAATTGTCACAAATAGGGTTTAATTTGTATGTCAACATAATTCTCGCATCAAATTTTTGGCGCCGTTGCCGGGGATTAGCAAAGTTGCTAATCCCTTGTCTTGAGTCTTGTTTAAATTGTTTAGTTTCTGTTTTGTTTTAATTTTTTTTGCACCGTGTGTGTGTGTTTTGTTTTTGTGCCGTGTGTGGCACCTTATTTCCTTACTTGTGCCGTGTGTGCAGGTACTAGTTTATGACCCGTGGCTCACAACCTGTTCGTGAGCATATCTCCGACTTTGACGGTGATTTCGAGAGGATTTTGAGAAGGAAAAAGAAATCGCAAGCGTCTAATCCTCCTAGTCCCGAACCTGAATTAGAAGAGCAAGAAGTTGAAGTTGAGGTTGAAGAGGAGGCCACGGCAAGGGTTGAAGAGGAAGTGCCAACCATGGCAGTGGACAATCGAACCATCAAGGAGCTTTATGCCTCGGGTTTGGCCAATGCAGCACCTCTTTGCATCCAATACCCTAGGGCAGCCCCTGAGAAGACTGATGAATTTGAGTTGAAGTCCAGCTTGCTCCACCATATTCCGAAATACCATGGGTTGGCCATGGAGGATCCGAACAAGCATCTAAAGGAATTCGAGGTGGTGTGCTCAAGTATGACACCGGTGAACGTGGACAGCAACATATTGAAGATGAAGGCTTTTCCTTTTTCTTTGGTGGAGAAGGCCAAGGATTGGTTGTATGAGTTGGCTCCCGGAACTGTCACATCATGGGAGAGTATGAAGCGAGCCTTCTTAGAGAAGTTCTTTCCGACATCACGAGTCATTCTTCTTCGCAAGAAGATTAGTGGAATTCAGCAAAGCCAAGGTGAATCTTTTCCTACGTATTACGAACGTTTTAAATCTCTTGTTGCTTCCTGTCCACAGCACCAGATGAAGGAGGAGCTACTTCTTCAATATTTTTACGAAGGCCTTTTACCACTTGAACGGCAAATGTTGGATGCATCCGCGGGAGGAGCTCTAGTGGACAAGACACCTAGGGATGCCAAAATTCTCATTGCTAATCGAGCACTCAATGCACAACAATATGAAGGTGTTGGGCAGAGAGACACCCCACGGCCACAGCATGTAAATGAGGTAAGTTCTATTTCTGAGTTACAATCCCAAATGGCTAACCTTACGTCTATGTTATCGCAGTTTGTTGAAGGCCCTAAAACGCAAGGAAGTACAATCTGTGGTGTATGCTCCATTCAAGGACACCAATCTGATCAATGCCCTCAATTAATTGAGAACGGAGGGTGGGAATCTGCCAATGCCGTGGGCTTTGGGAATCAGAACCAACCAAGGGGTGATCCTTTCTCCAACACATACAATCAGGGATGGCGTGACCACCCTAATTTCAGATGGAGAGATGCACCACAATATGGCCAACAAAGTGGATTCCGACAACCCCCGGGTTTCTTTCCAAGGCCAATGCCACCACAACCACCTCCTCAAGCACAATCATCCCAAACCAACTCAGGTACGTCTATGAATGACGATAAAACATATCAGTTACTAACCACAATGGCGCAGGGAATGCAGAACCAAGCAAAGGAGGTTAATGAGCTAAAGAAGCAAATGGGCCAAATGGCCGAATTTTTGGGACAATTCCGTGAAAATGGTAAGTTACCAAGCACTACGGTGGTCAATCCCAAGGGTGGTTTCGAAACGGCCAACGCAATCACCTTGAGAAGTGGAAAAGAAGTTGGCATTACATCAAAACCATCACCATCAAGCCCCGAAGAGGATGAAAAACGGAGAATTGAAGAGGAGGAAGCAAGACAACCCACGGCGAAGGTGGACATACCTTTGCTGCAAGCTTCTAGAGATCCCAACTTGTCCATTTCGGCCAAAAAGGGTAAGAATGTGTCAAATTCGGTTCCTACTAATGTTTTTCCTTTCAATGTGCCTTTTCCTAGTAGGTTCATGCAAACAAAGAAGGAGGAGCAGGAGAAGGACATTCTGGAGACGTTTAGGAAGGTTCAAGTAAACATTCCTTTACTTGATGCCATAAAGCAAGTCCCAAGGTATGCAAAGTTTTTAAAAGAGTTATGCACAACTAGGAAAAGAATTCCAAACAAAGAAGTTGTGAAAGTGAGTGAAAATGTATCGGCGGTTTTGCAACAAAAGTTGCCTCCAAAATGTAAGGATCCAGGGAGCTTTACCATCCCATGCACAATTGGAAACACTAGATTTAAACAATGCATGTTAGATTTAGGTGCTTCTATTAATGTCATGCCATATTCCATTTATGCATCTATGAACCTGGGTGAGTTAAAACAAGATGGCGTTATAATTCAATTGGCCGATCGTTCTAATGTTTATCCCAAGGGAGTCCTTGAGGATGTTTTAGTGCAGGTCAATCATCTCATCTTTCCTGCAGATTTTTATGTCCTAGAAATGGAGGATTCGAGCGATGCTCCATCATTGCCACTCTTGCTAGGCCGTCCGTTCATGAAAACGGCCCAAACCAAGATTGATGTGGCCAAAGGAGCACTAACAATGGAGTTTGGTGGTGACGTAATTAAATTCAATGTTTATGACTCTGTTAAGAATCCTAACGATAGTCATTCTTGTTTTGTCGTAGATGTGCATAAGGATAAAGGACCGAAAGGATCCACACTTACCACGAAGGATGTGTCAAGCACCACCATGGGAAAAGAACTTGGAGTGATTGCCCTACAACCACCCAATATGGCCGAAACTTCAAATGGGGACATTGTTGATAGGGCTGCCGATTTTGAGCCTTCAATACAATATGTTTGTAAGTCACCAAGCCCAATTCCAATTCCCATTTCAACTAATAGGTTGTTACCTTCTTTGGTGCAGGTACCCAATCAATTTCAAGGTGGTGGGAGCAGTTATATGAATTTTAGGAACTCAACCACCAAAATCAGGGAGGATCACTATCCCCTCCCATTCATCGAGCCATACTACGAGAAATTCATGGAGCATGTTGTGGAGGAGATCCCATGGCATGCCGTGGGTCCTAAGTGAGAAAAGAAGGACTCGTCCGGCTGTACGACGTTAAAGCAAGCGCTACTTGGGAGGCAACCCATGCATTCAACAAAGGAAGACTTAGAAAGCACTCCAATTCCAGATTTGCGTTCCTAAATTCTTCTCTTTGTTGCTATTTCGTTTCTGCCATGTTAGGTTGTTTAGTTGTTGTTTTGTTTGTTTGTTTGTAAATCGTGTGAGTCTATGCTTAAAACATTGAGGACAATGTTTAGTTTAAGTGTGGGGGGGTAACATTCTGTTCTAAGATATTTTTGCATGAAATTCGTAGGGTTTTACCACCTAATATGTCTAAACTTGTTTCCCACTGTTTTTAAGTGTTTTTAAGCTATTTTAGAGTGTTTTAGAGTATGTTGACTTAAAAATCCGAAAATCCCATAAAAATTTGAATAATTGTTTTGAAAAACCCAAAAAGAGTTGTTTTTGTGTGTTTGGTTGTGTCGTAGGTCACCTTCCAATACAATGATGAGGAATTGGTTTTTAATTGCATGATGGTTAAAGAAAGTTACAAACATGGATGGACGTTTGATATACTCTTTGGTTTATGCTTGTTTGTAGTTATAGTTTACGAATTCACATGTAATCACAAAGAAAAAAAAATTAGTTTTTGTAACATGCTTGAAGGAATGAACTCAAACTAACGCTACATCCCTGTGAGACTTGAGCCTAAACGTTATTTGGAGAGTTAAAATCTGTGCATTAATGTTTTCTAAAGTCGTTGCATGATCTCATTATTCATTGCTTGGTTACTACTTAGAAGGCGTTTCATCACTTAGTTCCAAATGCTAGAACTCATGCCCATTTCATTCAAAGCATGTCATTGATTTGCATAACACATATTCAAGATGAAGTTGTGTAGTGACCACCATCAAAGCCAAACAGCCATGTGCCCTTCACTCATTTTGTGTTTAAGTTTAACCCCATTGAGCCGTGTTAGCCCATGTTCTTTGTTAACCTACATTATCCTCACCTAGCCTAGAATAGGACCATCCGTATCCTTGTTCTTGAAGCATAGTAAGCATGAATGAATTCCCTTTTGATTAATGTGTTGCAGAAAATAAGTGTGGGGGAAAGAGTAATTATGTGAGTTGATGTGCCATAGGCACGGTTAAAAAAAAAAATAAAAAAAAAAATAAAAAAAAAAGAGAAGAAAAGAAAAAGAAATGAAAAAGAGTTCCAAAGTGTGGTTTGTTGAAGTAAGGGCCCAAAACAATGAATTAGGCCCTAAGAGTTGTTTGAATCTCCCCTATTTGTCTAACAGTTGATTTCTGCATTCTAAGTGGATTCTAAGTCTCAATTTCATTACTTTGCTTGCTATTGCTTAAGGAACTTTTGTTTATCCCTATCTTTCCTTGTTAGCCAACACCCCAAGCCCGTTACAACCCTTGACTTCTATCTTGAGTGTTGTGCATTTCAATTGTGGAGTTTGAATTTGGTATGAGCATATGGTGTCACTGGTTCTCGCATCTAAGTAGTAGCATTCCATTTATAAGATCATATCTACACATGTTTAATTACTCCAGAAATTGCGTTCTTTGTTATAACATATGTGAGTACTAGTCTTTCATGTTTACATCAATCTTCTCACATATAACTAGTGTAGGGTGTGTAGTCAGAAAATCTGAGTGAAAATTGAGTGCATAACTAGTGAGGAATTGAGGGAATTCTCTAAGGCATGTTACTACATTCAAAATGTGTTTTAATTGATTAAGTGTGAACTAGTGAATGGTGACTATGATTAAGTATGAGCTTGAGGGGAAAGAAGACTAAAAGCTATGTGAGTAATGATCTTTGAAATGTCATGTTTCATTGGAAATCCCTGAGGCAACGTTGGAAGGTTTAGGTTATGTTTTGTTTGTTTTGTTTCGTCTTGTTTTCTTTAGTTGTTTTGTTTTGCTCGAGGACTAGCAAAAGTTAAGTGTGGGGGAGTTTGATAGGAGCATATTCATGCGACTTAATTAGCTTGTTCTCGTGCATTTATGTTGTGTTTACTTAGTTGTTTTAGTGTTTAAGGCCACTTTTGTGTATTTTCAGATTATAAGGCCAAAGTGTGCAAGAAGATGCAAATTGGAGTCTTTTGGAGCGAAAGAGGAATGAATGAGTTGAAGACTCGAAGAAACGACGAATTCCTACTCCAACAATGAATTCTTACCAAAACGAGGAATCCTACTCAAACAAGGTTTCCTATTTTAGGAAAGTTAACCCTAAGTTTCCCGTTTTGGTAACCTTTCCTAATCTTAAACGTCCGTATTTTCTAGCCACTTTGAAGTCCTTGTAGGCGCTTTAGGACACAAAACGAAGGCCCTAGGGCCCTTAAAACCCTTTTGGCCGTGGGCTTTAGCCCAAGTCCTTCCCTTGCCGTGCAAGGGGGGGCACTTTGGTCCCATTTCATGCATTAAACCCTAACCCTAATCACCCTAATCACCCTAATTACCTTGCAGCCGCACCCATCCATATCAGCCACAAAAACCTAATATTCACCCAAAAAAACACCCTAAGCCGTGGCCCCCCCATTAGCCATTCACCATAATAAATTATTCAGCCATTGCATGCAATTCCCTTTTTCTAAACCGTGTCCCCCATTCATCCAAACCCTAAGCCTTCTAATTATTCTTCTAAGCCGTGGCCCCCCCCCCATATTTTTATTCTCTCCACTCTCCCAAAAGCCGTGCATCATTGACCCTAATTCCCTTCAGCCGTCACTCCACACATTCACCATAATAAACTCTTGAATAATTCACCCTAAGCCACCATCCCATCCATTCTCTCCAAAATAACCCGTGCATTCCATCTCCCAAAACTAAAAGCCGTAGCCACCATAACCCTAATTTCCCACCTTTGCCGTGCATCCCATCACCCATTCTACCCTATTTCTCTCCCAAAAACCGGGAAGCCGCAGCCACCATCTCCCATAATTCATTCTCTCCTTCAGCCGCACCTTTTTCCCCACAACTCCAGCCACTTCCACACCTTGCCGTGGCTTCCCTCATCATTCCACCACCTTGCAGCACCACCATATCACCATAAATCCATCCCTAAACCAGAAAATCATCCAAAAACACAATAAACCTTCTCTGCCGCAGCAAGAAGAAAGGAGAAAGAGGACTTTAAAACATGCAGAAATTCAAGTGGATTCCTTGGGCGTTTTAGGTGTAATCCATCCTTTGTGCTTTATGTTTAAATTCAATTGTATTTCTCTTTTTGCGAACATGAGAGGCTAAGCCCCTATTTAGCTAGGGGGTGATTCGAAACCATGTTTATGCTTGCAATATGAATTGATTACTTTTGGTTGGAATTTCATGAATGGTGAATTCAATTTGTTTAACTGCTTGATCGATAACTTATTTGTGTATGTTTATTGAGAGTGCACGCTTAATTTTCATGCATGAATATGACGCTAGAATATAAGTGAATTTCACCTAATAGTTATGAACTTATATTCAAAAGTAGTGGAGGTTGCTTATAAACAATCGCGTTAAATAAATTCTTGGCATAAGTTTCATGCAATCATAGTAACGAATGCCTCGTCAACACTTATAGTTTTCATGATGCTTAATGATTCTTGCTTGTATCTCTATTATGCAATTCATGTAGGGAACTTGTGGGGAATGCTTTGGGTTGTCGCATGCAATCATCCAATTCATTAACTTAAGGAAAACTTGACGGTTAATTTAAGCGGACCTAATTAACCCGGGGTGTTGAGTTTCATAATTCATCGAAGGACCAACTGAAAATCAAATTGTATGCAAGTGTGACATGTGTGGAGAAGAACCTTCTAGCTAGCATTCATCCATATTTTCATCACATTCATATTTACATTCTGCCTTTAAATTACAATCGTTGCATTTAGTTTAATTTCGTCAAAACCTCAATCCCCCTTTACTTTAGTGTTCAATTTAGTTAGAACGTGTCTTAGTTTGTGTTTTATTGTTTAGTTTTGCATTCTTTGAGTCTAGTTTATTGTTTTTAACGTTTGTTTTACGTTTTTGAGTCAGTCTCCAAGTGATTTAGTAATCCCTCCTAATCCCCGGTCTAGAACGATCCCTACTTGCATCTTTACTACAATTGTCAAAATAGGGTTTTAATTTTTGTGCTTAATTAGTTAGCATCAAGAATCTGTGATGGTGGCTGCGAATTCGAGAGGAATCAATTAGAGGGGGGTCACGGCTTAGAGAGGAATATGTGTGAAAAAGGGCTGAATTAGGGTTAATGGCTAATGGGAGGCCACGGCAGCATGTATTTTTGGGAGTATTAGGGTTTTTTTTTAATAATGGGAGCCACGGCTTATGGTGGAAAAATGGGTGAATATTAGGATGAAAAATCATGGAATGCACCGCAAAGGGAATAAAATAAATGGGATGGTGGCTGCGGCTTTTTTTAAGCCTTTTTGGTTTATTAGGGTTCATTCTTAATGGAAGGCCACGGCTAGAAAGGCCAAATAAGTTTTGTGGCTGAATGGAATACAATCATCCCCCTAAGGTACGGCTAAGGTGGTAAGACCTAGGGTTTTCTGAAATTTAAAACCTAATTTATTTTCTGTTAATTAAAATTAAGTTAAAAGCTTCTAGAATTAGGAAATAAAATCAGAAATTAAAACGGATTAATTAAAGGGTGCGGCCAGGGTTAGGTTAGGAGAGGGAAATAGGGTTTAATTTCACAACATTGGACAAAAGTGCCCCCCCTTGCATGGCAAGGGAAGGGAATTAGAGTTAAGGCACGGCAAGGTTGTGTAATTGGGCTAGGGCCTTGGTTTTGTGTCCTAAAGTGCCTACAAGGCCTTCAAAGTGGCTAGAAAATACGGACGTTTAAGTTTAGGAAAGGTTACCAAAACGGGAAACCTAGGGTTAACTTTCCTACATCAAGTAGGAAACCTTGTTTGAGTGGGATTCCTCGTTTTGGTAGGAATTCATCGTTGGAGTAGGAATTCATCGTTTCTTCAAGTCTTCAACTCATTCATCCCTCTTTCCCTCCAAAAGACTCCAATTTGCATCTTCTTGCACACTTTGGCCTTATAATCTGAAAATACACAAAAGTGGCCTTAAACACTAAAATAACTAAGTAAACACAACATAATAACTAAGTAAACACAACATAAACGCACGAGAACAAGCTAATTAAGTCGCATGAATATGCTCCTATCAAATTCCCCCACACTTAACTTTTGCTAGTCCTCGAGCAAAACAAAACAACTAAATTAAACAAAACGAAACAAAACAAACAAAACATAACCTAAACCTTCCAACATTTGCCTCAGGGATTTCCAATGAAACATGACATATCAAAGATCATTACTCACATAGTTTTTAGTCTTCCTTCCCCTCGAGCACATACTTAATCATAGTCACCATTCACTAGTTCGCATTTAATCAATTAAAACACATTTTGAATGTAGTAACATGCCTTAGAGAATTCCCTCAATTCCTCACTAGTTATGCACTCAATTTTCACTCAGATTTTCTGACTACACACCCTACACTAGTTATATGTGAGAAGATTGATGTAAACATGAAAGACTAGTACTCACATATGTTATAACAAAGAACGCAATTTCTGGAGTAATTAAACATGTTTAGATATGATCTCATGAATGGGATGCTACTACTTAGATGCGAGAACCAGTGACACCATATGCTCATACCAAATTCAATCTCCACAATTGAAATGCACAACACTCAAGATAGAAGTCAAGGGTTGTAACGGGGCTTCGGGTATTGGCTCACAAGGAAGGGTAGGGATAAACAAAAGTTCTTTAAGCAATAGAAAGCAAAGTAATGAAATTAAGACCTAGAATTCCCTTAGAATGCAGAAATCAACTTTTAGACAAATAGGGAAGATTCAAACAACTCCTAGGGCCTAATTCATTGTTTTGGGCCCTTATTTCAACAAACAATACTTTTCAACTATTTTCAACTCTTTTTTCATTTTTTTCTTTTCTTTTCTTTTCTTTCTTTCTTCTTTTCTTTTTTTTTTTTTTTTTTTTTTTTTTTTTTTTTTTTTTTTTTTTTTTTATCTAACCGTGCCTATGGCACATAAACTCACATCCATAATCCTTCCCCCACACTTATTTTCTGCAACACCATAATCAAAAGGAATTCATTCATGCTTACTATGCTTCAAGAACAAGGATACGGATGGTCCTATTCTAGGCTAGGTGAGGATAATATGGGTTAACAAAGAACATGGGCTAACACGGCTCAATGGGGTTAAACTTAAACACAAAATGAGTGAAGGGCACATGGCTATTTGGCTTTGATGGTGGTCACTACACAACTTCATCTTGAATATATGGTATGCAAATCAATAACATGCTTTGAATGAAATGGGCATGAGTTCTAGCATTTGGAACTAAGTGATGAAACGCCTTCTAAGTAGTAACCAAGAAAAGAATAATGAGATCATGCAACAACTTTAGAAAACAATGATGCACAGATTATTACTCTCCAAATAAACGTTTAAGCTCAAGTCTCACAGGGATGTAGCGTTTGTTAAGTTCCTTCCTTCAAGCATGTTACAAAAACTCATTTTTTCTTTGTGATTACATGTGAATCCGTAAACTATAACTACAACCAAGCATAAACCAAAGAGTATATCAAACGTCCATCCATGTTTATAACTTTCTTTAACCATCATGCAGTTAAAAACCAAATCCTCATCATTGTGTTGGAAGGTAACCTACGACACAAACAAACACACAAAAACAACTCTTTTTGGGTTTTTCAAAGCAATTTTTCAAATTTTTATGGGATTTTCGGATTTTTAAATCAACACACTCTAAAACACTCTAAAATAGCCTAAAAACACTTAAAAACAGTGGGAGACAAGTTTAGACATGTTAGGTGGTAAAACCCTACAATTTCATGCAAAAATATCTCAAAACAGAATGTTACCCCCCCACACTTAAACTAAACATTGTCCTCAATGTTTTAGACACAATTAAACACATTACACATAACATAAAGTAAGCAACAAAGGAAAGGGTTTAGGGACGCAAATCTGAGTGTGGAGCGATTCCCAAATTCTTCCTTTCTTGATTGCATGGGTTGCCTCCCAACTAGCGCTTGCTTTAACGTCTTCCAGCCGGACGAAACCTTCTTTTAATCTTCACTCTGGCTCACGGCATGGAGGGGTATGTCCTCCACGGTATACTTCTTGAAATTTCTCGTAGTATGGCTCACTGAATGGGCGGGGATAATGATCCTCCCTGATGGTGGTGTTTCGGTTCCGACAATCCATATAACTGCTCCCACCACCTTTATATCGATTGGGCTCATAGTGTGGTGAGGGCTAAAAAATGGCAGCCCTTTCAACAATGTTACTATGGCTACTTTCGGCCATATTGGGTGGTTGTAGACCAATCACTCCAAGTTCTTCTCCAGCGGTGGTTCCCGATACATCCTTCTTGATAGGTATGGATCCTTTCGGCCCCATGTCCTTACGCACATCTATGACAAAGCAAGAATGGCAATCGTTAGGATTCTTAATAGAGTCATAAACATTAAATTTAATTATATCACCACCAAACTCCATTGTTAGTGCTCCTTTGGCCACATCAATCTTGGTTTGGGCCGTTTTCATGAACGGACGGCCTAGCAAGAGTGGCAATGATGGAGCATCGCTCTAATCCTCCATTTCTAGGACATAAAAATCTGCAGGAAAGATGAGATGATTGACCTGCACTAAAACATCCTCAAGGACTCCCTTGGGATAAACATTAGATCTATCGGCCAATTGTATGATTACACCATCATTTTTCAATACTCCTAGGTTCATAGATGCATAAATTGAATATGGCATAACATTTATAGAAGCACCTAGGTCTAGCATGGCAGATTCAAATTTAGTGTTACCTATCACACAAGGAATTGTAAAACTACCCGGATCTTTGCATTTGGGGGGTAGTTTGCGTTGCAATATGGCGGAGACATTTTCACCTACCTTTACCACCTCCTTGGTCGACATCCTCTTCCTAGTGGTGCAAAGCTCCTTTAAGAACTTGGCGTACCTCGGGACTTGCTTGATTGCATCCAAAAGGGGTATGTTCACTTGCACTTTCCGTAACGTCTCAAGGATGTCCTTCTCGGCTTCTTCTTTCTTCGTTTGCATGAACCTACTAGGAAAAGGCACATTGAAAGGAAAAACATTAGTAGGTACCGAAATTGACCCATTCTTACCCTTTTTGGCCAAATTAGACAATTTTGGATCACTACAAACTTGCGGCAAAGGTGTTTCCACCTTTGCCGTGGGTTGGCCTATCTCCTCCTCTTCAATTCTCAGTTTTTCCTCCTCTTCGGGGCTTGATCGTGATGGTTTGGATGTAATGCCAACTTCTTTTCCACTTCTCAAGGTGATTGCGTTGGCCGTTTCAAACCCTCCCTTTGGGTTTGGAATGGTTGAACTAGGAAGTTGGCCTTGCTCACGAAACTTCCCTACAAAATCTGCAATTTGCCCAATTTGTCTCTCCAATTGCTCCACCCTCTTATCTTGGTTTTGCATGGCTTTGGCTTGATTTTCTTGCCCCTGAGACAAATTCGTTAGTAACTTAAGAAGTGTATCATTATCTAAAGTGTTACCTGAACTTGTTTGGGCAGATTGTGGAGGTGCTTGTGTGGGTGCGAATGGCTTGGTGAAGAAGCCCGGGGGTTGTTGCCTAAAGCCTCCTTGTTGTTGTGGTTGTTGGGGCTCCCTCCATTTGAAGTTTGGGTGGTCTCTCCAACCGGGATTGTAGGTATTGGAATACGGATCGTTCCTTGGTTGGTTTTGACCTTGAAACCCAATTGCATTCACACTCTCCCATCCGCCATTCTCGATGAGTTGAGGACACTTTTCGGAGGCATGTCCTTGGATAGAACATACGCCACATACCACAGGTCTTTGCATCTTCATTCCCTCGGCCATCTGTGAAACAATAGAAGTAAGATTAGCCAATTGTGAATGAAGATCGGACGTTGAACTTACCTCATGTACTTGGTGCCGTGGGGGTCCTCTTTGGCCTACTCCTTCGTACTGCTGAGCGTTCAACGCTCGGTTAGCGATCAAAACCTTAGCATCTCTGGGTGTCTTGTCCACCAATGCTCCACCCGCCGAGGCATCGAGCATTTGACGTTCGATAGGTAGGAGCCCCTCGTAGAAGTATTGTAGAAGCAACTCCTCCTTCATCTGGTGCTGTGGACACGAAGCAACAAGAGATTTAAAACGTTCATAATACGTAGGAAATGACTCACCTTGTTCTTGTTGAATCCCACTTATCCTTTTACGCAAAAGGATGATTCGAGAAGTTGGGAAAAACTTCTCCAGAAAAGCCCTCTTCATGCTCTCCCATGATGTGAAGGTTCCGGGAGCTAAGTCGTACAACCAATCCTTGGCTTTGTCCATCAAAGAAAATGGGAAAGCCTTCATCTTCAATATGCATCCGTCGACGTTGATGGGAGTCATGCTCGAACACACCACCTCAAATTCCTTCAGGTGCTTGTTCGGATCCTCCATGGACAACCCATGGTACTTCGGAATATGGTGAAGCAAGCTTGACTTCAACTCAAACTCATCGGTCTTCCCTTCGGCAAGTGGGGGATATTGGATACACAAAGGTGCTGCATTATCCAATCCCGAGGACGAAAGCTCCTTAAGTGTCCGGGTATCCACAGCCATGACTTGTGGTTCTTCAAATACCCTTGCCGTGGGTTCCTCAAATGCACCTGTTGTGGCCTCTTCTTCTTCAAGGTCAGATTCCGGACGTTGTGGACTTGGTTCGTGTGGCTTCCTCTTCCGTCTCAAAGTCCTCTCAAAATCGCTGTCAAAATCAGAGATATGCTCACGAATCGGTTGAGAACTCCGAGTCATGCACTAGTACCTAAACAAGGAAAACAAAACAAGGTCAGAATTCTTAACAAAAACTAAATTAAACAGAAAGTAACAATCCAAGGGATTAGCAAAGTTGCTAATCCCCGGCAACGGCGCCAAAAATTTGATGCGAACTAATTAAGCACACAAATTAAAACCCTCTTGTGACAATTGTAGTATAAGTATAAGTAGGGATCGTTCTTAACCGGGGATTAGGAGGGATTACTAAATCGCTTGGAAATTGACTCAAAAACGTAAAACAAACGTTAAAAACACTAAACTAGACTCAAAGAATGCAAAACTAAACAATAAAACACTAAAACAAATCAAAAGACTCAAAGAATACAAAACACTTATAAACACAAACTAAGACACTTTCTAACTAAATTAGACACTAAAGTAAAGGGGGATTGAGGTTTTGACGAAATTAAATTAAATGCACGAATTGTAATTTAAAGGCAGAATGTAAATATGAATGTGATGAAAATATGGATGAATGCTAGCTAGAAGGTTCTTCTCCACACATGTTACACTTGCATACAATTTGATTTTCAGTTGGTCTTTCGATAAATTATGAAACTCAACACCCCGGGTTAATTAGGTCCGCTTAAATTAACCGTCAAGTTTTCCTTAAGTTAATGAATTGGATGGGTTAGCGCAACGCAATTCAAAATATTCTCCAAAAGTCCTTTACGTGAAAGCACAATAAAGATACAATCAAAGATCATTAAGCATCATGAAAACTATAAGTGTCGACGAGGCATTCGTTACTATGATGAGCATGAAACTAGTGCCAAGAATTCATTTAACGCGATTGTTTATAAGCAACCTCCACTACTTGTGAATATAAGTTCATAACTATTAGGTGAAACTCACTTATATTCTAGCGTCATATTCATGCATGAAAATTAAGTGTGCACTCTCAATAAACATACATAAATAAGTTATCGATCAAGCAGTTAAACAAATTGAATCCACAATACATGAAATTCCAACCAAAAGTAATCAAATCATATTGCAAGCATAAACATAAAGCACAAAGGATTGATTACACCTAGAACGCCCAACGAATCCACTTGAATTGGTGCGCGTCGAAGCTCCTCTTTCCTCTTCTCCTTGCTGCGGCAGAGATGGTTTTAGATGATTTTGGGTGAGTTTCTGGTTTAGGGATAGATTTATGGTGGAATGGTGGTGGAAGTGGTTGGAATGGAGGGGGAGTTGCACGGGTTGTATGGAGAAGGGTGATGGAATGCACGGGTTTTTGGGGAGAATCTGTGATGGTGGCTGCGAATTCGAGAGGAATCAATTAGAGGGGGGTCACGGCTTAGAGAGGAATATGTGTGAAAAAGGGCTGAATTAGGGTTAATGGCTAATGGGAGGCCACGGCAGCATGTATTTTTGGGAGTATTAGGGTTTTTTTTTAATAATGGGAGCCATGGCTTATGGTGGAAAAATGGGTGAATATTAGGATGAAAAATCATGGAATGCACCGCAAAGGGAATAAAATAAATGGGATGGTGGCTGCGGCTTTTTTTAAGCCTTTTTGGTTTATTAGGGTTCATTCTTAATGGAAGGCCACGGCTAGAAAGGCCAAATAAGTTTTGTGGCTGAATGGAATACAATCATCCCCCTAAGGTACGGCTAAGGTGGTAAGACCTAGGGTTTTCTGAAATTTAAAACCTAATTTATTTTCTGTTAATTAAAATTAAGTTAAAAGCTTCTAGAATTAGGAAATAAAATCAGAAATTAAAACGGATTAATTAAAGGGTGCGGCTAGGGTTAGGTTAGGAGAGGGAAATAGGGTTTAATTTCACAACATTGGACAAAAGTGCCCCCCCCTTGCATGGCAAGGGAAGGGAATTAGAGTTAAGGCACGGCAAGGTTGTGTAATTGGGCTAGGGCCTTGGTTTTGTGTCCTAAAGTGCCTACAAGGCCTTCAAAGTGGCTAGAAAATACGGACGTTTAAGTTTAGGAAAGGTTACCAAAACGGGAAACCTAGGGTTAACTTTCCTACATCAAGTAGGAAACCTTGTTTGAGTAGGATTCCTCGTTTTGGTAGGAATTCATCGTTGGAGTAGGAATTCATCGTTTCTTCAAGTCTTCAACTCATTCATTCCTCTTTCGCTCCAAAAGACTCCAATTTGCATCTTCTTGCACACTTTGGCCTTATAATCTGAAAATACACAAAAGTGGCCTTAAACACTAAAATAACTAAGTAAACACAACATAAACGCACGAGAACAAGCTAATTAAGTCGCATGAATATGCTCCTATCAATATCATACATGTTCAACTTTAGGAATATGAATAACTCCTACTAATCTTTTGTAAACCTAGTAAACAAAAGATTCATTTACATCTATATGAGAAATCAAACAATTTAATCTTTCTCTCATAAGATGCTTATAGCTCCCACTAGCTTGCTAAGATTCATGATGGATGGATCTCTACACCTTACACATCTTGTGATTCCTAGTTTTAGACATATATTATCAAGACTATCTTGATAATAGTTTCGTAAACCCATATTATGTCCAAACAATTAATCACTGTTTAGTTGTAGCTAGCAATCTTCGAATTAATAGAAACCAAGACTACATCAAAGATGGTTTCTTCCAAGTCAACCAATCTCGTTGATTATAGTCACCTTAAGCTACCAATTAGCTATGAAGGTTTCATTATTTCGGGTCAAATATACTATACCATTTTCTTGAGTATATGTCGTATATACACTTAATGTAGTCATAAGGATTTTCATTCTTATTTCTTTCGAATTAAGAGGTGCAACTCTATGACATAGTCATAAAGTTCAAACCATTCAACTGAGATGGTTTATAAATCCTTCTCGACTACCTTAGAGCTTGTGGTGTAGGAACTACGTTGTTATATTTGTTGATCATCATCTTGTCTCTCAAAGAACCCATTCTTTGGGTTCTATCTCTCGTTCATTTCCTCTATCTTAGGCAAATCCTAATGTAGGATTACAATGAACTACCCAACAAACAACATTTGTTAGTTGGTTTATAGAAGTGATATCCAAAGGTTAATTTAAGGATATCCCACAAGATTGTTCCCAAACAAATATTGCTTATTAGCATACAACCCCAAATCTTCACATGATTAAGAGTTGTCTTTCTTTCCAACTACATCCTATGGAGTCATGAAAATTTTGGAAGATCTTCTAATTGACAATCATATTGTTTTAGAAATCCATTACCTTATGATGCTATTTTCCTTGATATCTTTCAAGGAAACTCATCTAAAGTGCTACTTTTCCTTGGATCAAATCTAAAGAGGTAAATACTTTAGACGTCTTACTCATCAACTTACATTCTTGAATTCTTTGAAACCTTTAGCAAAGTATTTGGACTTGTATTTATTCAAGATCTTCGGTGAATGTTATATAAGGCATTGGATCCAGATCTAACGATCCAAAGCATCCATCTATGACCAACTTGTAATTTATTTTTTACAGGTGTCACAACTCAGTAGGGTTAGTCACTACCTTGTAACCTTTTGGGTTTTAAGCATCATTGTATTCTAAACAGTTAATACTACCACATTATCTCGACATTATAGAGACAATTAATCGGATTACCATAATCCAATCATTCATTAATAAAGAACAATGTTTTGTCAAACAAAGCATTTATCCATCTCTTAAAACTATAATGATGGAATTAAGTTCCTTTATTCAAATTGAAATGTACAGACAATGTTTGTTTTCCATTTTCTTTGGTAGTTCATATGAGGAAGTAAGCACTATTTGCTTTCGCAGAGATCTATATTTGATTCACATTCCGAATGTGAAGTACCTTTTTCTTCTCTCATTAATCTTCTACTTCTTATTAGCCACACTTTTACAACGATTGTAAAACATAGTTACTAATATCTAATCAAGCATTCAAGTAGAAGAACCAACTATTTTGAACTATTCAAGAACAATTTACAACACTTTCGAAAGGTGTGTTCTTGACACTTGCAAGACATTTCTTGCAAATACCCCTTCCAATGTCTATCCTGTCATAAAGAAAGTTTGTTCCTTTGGAGTTATTTTGTCTTCTTCATTTGACTTCTCCATTGACTACAATAGTCATGGTCCCTAAACTCCCAATATCTCTCTTGAAACCAATTTCAATTGTGTTATACACATCAAACGATTTGGAGAGGTTATTGTTCACAATATAGCTTACAATAAACTTAGTGAACCATTTGGATAGGGACACAAAAGGTGAAGCCTTTGCCTAGTTTCCGTCTCTAGAAGTGGTTTAACACTTCAACACTCAATGATTCAAAATCATCATAAGTCCATGTTAATGGACTATTTTTGTCAACCAACCATTATGTTCTAAACATATTTACAAACTTTCAAGAGTTGTTCAAGGCAACTCTCATTTCTTCATACAACAATTTGTAAATGAAGAATCATGGCACATAAACTGTCCATGCCCTTGTGTATACTTCTCAAGTTCCTTGTTCATTTAACAAAGAAACAAGCACTAATGTTTGCATTAACTAAGGGTTGTTCAAAGCAACTCTTATTTCTTCATACAACGATTTGTAAGTGAAGAACTATAACACTAAAAGTGTCCATGTCTTTATGCTAATCTTCATAAGTTCCTTTATTCATACAATAAAAAAATAAGCATTGGTTGTTTGTGTTGTCCTCTTTATGATAGACTTATCTAACATGTTCTTCCAATGATACATTATCAATAGCAAGTTGTGAGGATGAGACTACTTAAGTACATATACAATCCATTCAAGACAATCTATGGGATTGTGGTACCAACTCCGGAAACTAAAGCATTCGGCTTTTCTTTGTCAAGTTTTGGATAGTGTTTGCAAATATATCGGTAAACTAATACATAACGAATATAAATTGATTGATTTTAAGCCATTTGATCCGAGTCTTTAAATCAAATAGCACCACCCACTGTTTTTGGCAAATTCGATATCCCTTGTCGAAATTCAAGAGTTTTGGAGGAAACTCTTAGTAGGGTATGGGAGGCTCACTATTACCAAGCCCACCTCACAATGATATGATGTCGGCTAGCATTAATAATAATGAGAGAGTACGCTTAGTCATTTGCATCTCTTGCAAGTACCCATCTTATTTGGCCTCTAGAGAATGATGCCTCAAAATGATATCATGTTGGCGTCATTGCACTTAGTTAAGTCATTCTCACCGTGCCTAGTTCATGTAGGGGTTCAAGCATAGCCTCAGAATGATATCATGTTGGCTAAACCTGTTGCCTACCTCACTTCATCGTGTATGTATATAGAACTCCTCCTGAGTGTAAGCACGTACTTTGTACTTCCCCATGATAAGGTGAAGTTGGTGCATGAGTCACAAACGATCGGAGCCTACCACGGTGGAAGGCCACAAAAGAGTGTTCAAAGCACTCTCATGCTGGTCAACTTAATAATGGTTTGGTTAAGGGTTTTCAGGTCTCATCACATATTATCATTCATTTTAATCACATTAAAACAATTTGGTCCTATTACAACTATTGGTCCATATGATTAATTTAGTAGTATATAATACTCCCACTATGTTTGTAAAACGGTTTTTAAAGAAAGAGAATATGGTACTACTAACATAAGTTTTGCATTCTTTGATGGACTATTCAATGGACTCATTCTCTATTGAGCACCTACATGCTTGTCTTGGTGTCAGTCACACCAATGACTCGAGACCAGTCACTCTCCCTAAGAAAAGACATAGCACGTACTAATCTTATAGGACTGTCAATGCCCAATTGGCAATCCCATGATCAGGAATGTTTAGGATATGTATACGAAAGAGAATGGTCTCATGTATCTAACTTTTTTAGATCACATTCTCCCAGTTGCATATTCCTTCTACTTATTGTTTAAGCATATAACATTTATATGAGACGGCTTAAAACAATAATCTTTGCCTTTTATATACAAGTAGATTACTTTAACGTGTGAAATGTCCATAAAGTATCATCATATGATTGGTTTTAGGGCACATTTCAAACATGAATGAATTGAGAAGTTCTTCAGCACAGAGTGGAAAACTCTTGGCATTTATGATGTTATCAAGCTCTTGACTATTGAGATTGCCATGGATCAGGAGCTTCTCACGGCAGCCCTGAGTTTTTGGTACTCGGCCACCAACACAATGGTACTTCCCCTTGCCCCCATTGGCCCGACCGTGCTCAACATATCGGCCATCCTTGGCACTTCTCCATATGGCCCTTCCAGTTGATGTTGTCCTTCCTAGGTATCAATTCAACTTAAACCTTAAATCATTATTCGACGAGCGTGCCGTTGAGGCCCAAAAGAAGAATGACCAAGAAGTCCCAAAAGAATGAGTCCAGAAGCTGCACAAGAATTTCTTCAACTATAACACTTTCATCCACCCCCAAAAGAATAGGTCCAGAAGCTGCACAAGAATTTCTTCAACTATAACACTTTCATCCACCATTTTGCTAGCCGAGGGGAGGAAGATCTACGAAAAGGGGACCATAAAGCCTTCCTATTCTACTAGTACAACAAATTTATTATTTGTAGCAAGTCAAATAAATGTTTAATCGAAAACATGCCAGTGGCTGAAACCCTGGCCAGTGGTCACCCTTTGACTCTTAGTTCAACCATCCTTGCCAACCTCATACACTGCTTGGCCAAAGCGACTGTCGCCAAAATTGTCCCATATTAGAACGGCCCACTCTGGGTTTTCCAGCTCTGGTTGCAAGTATACTTCGCCACCCTGAGGCCAGAAATCCCCAGCTTCAAGTCCTCCAAAGAGCTAGGTCTCCAATTGGCCTCTATGATGTGATATATTCTAACACACAAATTAAACCCTATAATTATAGTATATGTAAGTAGGGATTGTTCTAGGCCAGGGATTAAAAGGGAAGCTAATCTACACAATTTAAACTCTAAAACACTAAACAAGACTCAAAAACAGAAAACTAGACTCTAATAACTCAAAACAAGCTAAATAAACTCAAAACACACAAACTGAGTTAAATTGACTCAAAATAGATACTTGAAAGTGATTTGGACGAATTCTAACTTATGTTGACTCAAAACACTAAAAAGAAACCAATTTAAATAAATTCTAACTAATTTGACACAACAAAGTAAAGGGGATTGAGTTTTTGACGAATTTAAAGTAAAGACAAGTAAATTAAAGACTCTAAACAACTTTGGACGAAATTGGGTGTTTAAATGGGTGAATGGCTAGCTAGAGGTCCTTCTCCACACATGAAACATATACATATAAATCGATTTCCAGTTATTATTCCTATAAACCATGAATGACAATGCCCCAAATTAATTGTGAAAAGCACAAATTAACTTTCAGATTTTCCTAAATTCATTGAATTGGATGGAATCCGCATCGGCAACCAAATTACTCTTATTAAGTTCCCTGCATGAACAGCATAATAGAGATACAATCAAATATCATTAAGCTTTGTGAAAATCATAAGCATTGACATGACATTCATAACTATGAACTGCATGATACTCCTGCCATGGATTTACTTAACATGATTGTGACTAGCAACCTCCATTACTTATAAATATAAGTTCATAACTATTAGGTGAAATTCCCTTATATTTTAGCATCAAATTCATGCATGCAAACTAAGTGTGCACCCTTAATCCACATACAAGAATAAATTATCAATCAAACAAATAAGTAAATCGCATTCATGTTTTACAAAACAATAACTGGAGGAAATCAATTCATATCACATATATGTTCATGGCTTTGAATTCACCTCTAACTAAAAAGAAATTAGTTCTTCATGTTCGCAATTAAACAAAGACAATTAAATTTAAACATTGAAAACTAAGATAGAATACACCTAGAAACGCTCCAACAATCCAAGCTTGAATATGATGGCACGGCTAAGGTGGCTCCTCCTTCCTTCCTTGCTGCAGCACAATGGGGATTTGTGTGCATGATGGATGTGTGTTGTGAATTATGGTGAATGATGGGTGGTGCTGAATGAGTGCTGCAGCATCATGTATTTATAGGGACAAGGGAACGCACGACATAGGCTGAAAATGAGGGGAATTAGGACTCTAAACCAACAAAGAACAAGGACACTCTCAATCAGATTCCAAGGATGACAAGGAATGGTCCTTGTGGCAGGAAACATAGCTTCTATGAGGGATAGGTGCGGCAACAATGTAGGAGAAGGATAATGCTTCTAGAAACCTGATATTTAGGTGTTCTAATGTCATTTGGATGTCCCCCTTACAGCAGGAATTAAGGTAGCAAAAGATTAGGATAGGATAAGATAAGATAAGATTGGATAATGTTTGGATAAGATAAGGTTGTTTAGATAATGTTCCTTCTTTGTAGCTGCTTCCTTATCATCAATGCTTCCAAATTTGTTTCTCCAGATATTAGGCACATTCCTAGCCTCTCTTGATCTTCCAATTCATCCATCCACCTTGCTCCGTGCATGTGCAATCCATTCCAAGCCCAAAACTGCTCTAAATAGCTCCAAATTGCACTTTCTTGCCAACTTTGTCATTTAAACCTACAAACACACAAAAATAGCTTAAATCACTATAATAAATAGAAACTAACTTACTAAATGAAAATAAACAAGCTAACAAAGTTGCATAAATATGCTCCTATCACTCTAGACTAGCTCCTCCTCACTCGGCCGAAGAAGTCTTCAAGTACTTCTTCGGCCTAGAAGATATTTCTGACGACAAATTCCTAATTTGCCGTCGTCAGGAGTATCCCTTTTCCATCAAACTTCCATCCTCGGCATGGGATTTGACCGAAGACACCAACCTTCGACAAAATTGGGGGGCGTTCATGCTAGCTCGCGACCTTCCTCTCGGTTGTGATGCTCGGCGCGCGAGTTGGGAAGTCTACCACCCCCACTTTACTAATTGGCAACTTGGCTACCTCCAAGGCTACCATGTGCCTCTACTTAGCTCCTAATCTCTTCTAAGTCAAGAACGTCTCCCTGGTTCGTCCGAGAGAGTATGTAAAGAAACCCAGCGAGAATTTCAAGAGTGGTGCACGAAACTCCGCCTTCGGCCAAATATCCCTAAAACTCACAGTACCAGCACCTTCGCTGATTGGTGGGATGCATACATCCAAGAATTCTTTGGCATACTGGTCGAGGATATTGTCAAAATGATTTTTGACGATTGTCCAAGGAAAGCTCTTGCCCCAAAATCCAAAGAAACGGCCCAAGGTATACGTCTTTTACTTATTTCCGTTTCTAACTATCATCCTGACCCAAGTTTATTTTCAGTGGGTCATCCAATAAAGTGGGCCGACACGGCTACGACGGCTGCAGGCAAAAAATAGCATGCTCATCCAAAGAAGGCTACAACTGTTCAAGCTCATGCGACCTCTCCTACTCCAGTGGCGGCCACTACTGTGCGAGTCACACCAAGCAAACAGCCTTGCCTAGAGACAGGAATGGCTGGTAACATTGCCCCACCCTAAAAAATGCATAAAAAAGAAGGCAAAGAAAGGGGAACGAAAGATTCTTGTGATCTCAAGTCAAACCACAGGAGCAACTGCTCCTAACGTTTTTCTCCCTTATCCTATCGTCAAGGCTTCAACAAGAGGACTACAAAATCCTCCCTTGGACCAAACGACTGAAGTTTACCCTACATTTCTGGCCATGATCGAACCAGTCTAGGGTCCTGCAGCTTCGGGGACGGGCATTTCTCCTGATGTCGGTCCAGTAGTTGCTGCCTTAGAACTTTGTCTTTATAAATTGATCAATCAGTTCTACTTGTACACCTTTTTTTGCAAAAATTAATGAAATGAACTTTTATTCTTGCATCTCCCAAGTGACTGGATAATATATTTTTTTTAAATTTCCCATTGATTGGTAGTTTATGAATCAAAGCAGTTCGATCTCTGAGGTGGTATGCCCCCTTGCCGAGAACTTTGTGTACGATGAATGGTTCTTCCTAATTCGGCGACCATTTCCTAAATCTAGGTTTTTTAATCCCAACAGGCAACACGGTTTGCCAAACTAACTCTCCCTCGCCGAATGTTTTTTGTCTGACTCATTGATTATAGGCTCGCTCGGCAATCTTTTTCAATGCTACCAATAAATTATAAGCATCAAGCCAAACTTCTTTGAAGTCTTCTAACTCTTGTCTCATGGCCTGATTATATTCAACATTAAACAAACTACTTTGCTCAATTACTCGCAATGAATTTATACTTAACTCAACCGATATCATCGCATCATGTCCATAAGTTAATGCATACGGGGTTGTTCTTGTTGCTGATCAAAGCGAAGTCCGATATGCCCATAAAGCCTCGTTCAACTTCAAATGCCATATGCCAGGCTTTTTTTTATCATTTTTTCGAGAATGCCGATCAAAATTTTATTACTTGCTTCGGCCTGTCCATTTGCTTGTGGGTAATACGGCGTGGATTATTCAAGTCGGATTGTCAACTTCGCCGTATATTCTTTGAACCTATCGACTGTAAAGATTGTGCCGTTGTCAGTTATGAATTTGGTCACAATGTTTTCTTCTAAAAAATTGCAAACTTCCTTGGATGTTAATTCGGCATATGATTTTACTTATACCCACTTAGTGAATCGGTTGCCACAAGTATCCACGCATGTTTAGCTACTCCAGAAGATGGTGTAATTTTACCGATTACATCCATGGCCCATACTCTGAGTGGCCATGGTTTGGTGACCAAGTGGAGTAATTCGGATGGGACTCTCTGTATAGGTCCATGAATTTGACCCTGTACACATCCCTTTGTGTACTCAATACAATCCTTCAATATACTTGGCCAAAAATAGTTGTGTCGACGAAGCAACCAACGCATCTTACGTCTAGATTGATGAGCTCCGCAAATTCCTTCGTGTAATTCTGTAATTGCTTGGACAGCCTCATGCGGGCCGAGCTATAGTAACAATAAACCATCCTCATCTGTCCAATAAAACTCATTCTGGTATGACACGTAGTTGTGGCACAGACCCTTATCCTCCGGTCGTGTTTTTCACTAGGGTTATCAAGATATCGCATAATTGACCTTCTCCAATTGTCTGGTAATGTCTCAACAGCGCAAACATCTACAAAAACCTCATGTTCCAACAATGAAGGTAAAGACATAACTCATGTACAGGTCACGCGATCGTGTTCAAGAATTTGGTGATTAACCAGGGCTGGGTATAGTCGTTGTACTACTTCTATTGCCCGACCTAGTTTGCCCCCCAGAAGTTGTGCTCCGGAAGATATTTGTGCCAGCTAGTCCGCATCAGTGTTTCGAAAACGCGAGATGTGCTCAAATGTGATTCCCTCAAACGAGTCGGCCAAATAGTTGGCAACCATGTGATAGGGCGCCAAAGTACAACTCATGCAACAAAAAGTACCATTAAGTTGGTTAATCACAAGTTCTGAATCAATAAGGACGAGGACGCGGGCTGCCCTTAAGTTGTGAAGTACGTTAAGGCTGATGATAAGAGCTTCATACTCGGCCTGATTATTCGTACAATTGAAATCTAGCTTAAGGGAGAAACGCCAGCGGTAGTGATCTGGGGATTAAATGACGATGCCAACACTAGCTGAGGCCGAGGTATTATAGCCATCAAAGTACATCGTCCAATAATTATCACGTGTTGCGACCATGCCGATTTCGACTACATTGCCCCCGAAACCATATGGAAAAGGGTGTTGGGCCAAAAAATTGACTAGTGCTTGCCCCTTGACGGTTTTTTGGGGGACGTATTGTAAACTGAACTCAGACAATGCTACTGTCCATTTCCCAATTTGGCCTTTTACTATAGGCCGAGTGAGCATGTAACGAATGATATCTGTCTGGGCGATGACCTACGTAACCGATGGGAGCATGTAATGTTGAAGTTTTGACGTGGTGAAAAACAAAGCCAAGCAAAGCTTCTCGATGGGTGAATAATTGATGTCAGACGAATTCAGATTCTGGCTGAGATAAAAGATATCATGTTCACGCCCGGCATCATTGTTTTGCACGAGAAGACAACCAATGGATTCCTTGACCGTTGAAATATACAACTTGAGAGGCTCGCTGCGCCGATGAGGCACAAGTACGGGTGGGGTTGTGAAGGAAACCTTGATTTGTGTAAAAGTGACTTGGTACTCTTCACGCCATTCGAATGCGTCAAAATCCCTGAGTTTCAAAAGCGTGGAGAACACCTTCATCTTTCCCGCTGAATTAGCAATGAAGCGACAAAGAAAATTAATCTTGCCAAGTAAGGATTGTAGTTGCTTCTTGGTCATTGGGGGTGGAGCGTCGATGGTTGCTCATGCCTTGTTTTCGTCCACCTCAATGCCACGATGATGCACAAGGAAACCTAAGAAATTACTGGCTGATACGCTGAAGGCGCATTTGGCTAGGTTCATTTTAAGGATATGCTAGTGCATACGAAGGAAAGCTTGCCAAAGGTCATCTAAATGGGTTCGGCAGCGTTTCAATTTGACGACTACGTTGTCGATATATACCTTTATAATTGTACAAAACAAGTCATAGAAGATGGTGTTCATGGCACGTTAGTACGTGGCACTAGCGTTTTTATGGCCAAATGGCATGACTACCTATTCGTACGTCCCGAGTGCCCCCGGGCAACCAAATGCAGTTTTGTGAACATTGGCTTCAGCGATAAAGATTTGGTTGTAGCCAGCATAGCTGTCCATGAAAGACTATATTTCATGGTTGGTCACAGCATCAATTAACAAATCTGAAATTAGCATTGGATACTCATCTTTGGGGGTTGCCAAATTCAAATTATGAAAATTGATGCAAATGCATAGAGCGCCGCTTTTCTTTAGCACCGGTACAATATTCACCAACCATTCAACGTATCGAGTAGTCCGAATAAAGCCGGCCTTTAAAAGTCGAACCAGTTCATCTTTTATGCCAAGTTGTACTTCGGTTGAGAATCACCGAGAGGGGTGGCGAAAAGGTTTACAACCAGCTTTGATGCGTAATTCATGCTCGACGAGAGTTCGATCTAGACCAGGCATCTCATAGTAACTCCAAGCAGAACAATCTTTAAATTCATTTAGTAACTTACAAAGTTCGATTTTCATGGGTTAGGGTAACAAAGCACTAATAAATAATGGCCGAGGGTCATTGGCCATTCCAACATTGATTTCTTCTAATGGGTGTTTAACTTGGGGCCGACTATCTTCGAGCTCGGCCAGGCAGCTTGGACTTTATCAAGGGAAAGGACGGGACCATTACCTCATTCGACAAGAAACTCCATGAGGTTTACACCCGAATTTGGTTGTTTGGAAATAGTATACCAGTGGGCCAATAATTGTTCCATAGTAGATAAAACTCCTGCCTGGCTTTCGGCATGTTTGGTGTCAGACATTGGGATCGGTAATGAGGTCAGCCCACCCGAGTCTCGTCGAATCTTGGTGAACAGTCTCGGTGCTAACCTCGATGGTTTTTTGAACCGAAATCCTAGTCGGCCATCCTTCATCGTTAAGATCGTGTAAGGTGATGTAGCCGATGTGGTATTCGTAGTAATGCGCCTGGATCATGTTAACTTCGAACTGTTGATTTTCGGCTGGATGAACCACGACCAATTTACCGTCCTAGAAGATGAGAACTTGATATAACGATGAAAGGATACAGCTTATTTGACGGATCCAATCCCGACCTAGCAATGCTTTATATACGGTCTTTGAGTTGATTATGAAAAATGCAGTCATGTGATTACGACCTGCGATATTAACTTCTAATGGAAGTACCCCCTTGGTCTGGGATTTGTGTCTGACAAAGTTACTCATGGTGACCCCTAATGGAATAAGTTCATTGTTAGAGCAATGTAGTACTTTCATGATGGAGATGGGCATGATATTGACCGTTGCTCCACAGTCAACAAAAATTTTGGAGGCTAGATATCCTTCTATGTGAGCTGTAACATACAACAGCTTCAAATGATAGAGATTGGTTGAGGAAGAACGGGGAAACAGCTCGATCAGAGCTGCTCTAAGTTTGTCTTCTTTGCTTACTTGCTCATCATCCTCCATGATGACAAAGTTGATCTGCGTTTCTTCTTCGGCAAGAACGTCACCATCCAAGAAATTTGGTTGAGACGTGGTTGGTTGAAACTCAGTCGGTAGAACATGGACCATGTTAATTTCTATGTTGTCGAGAACTGAAAGGCCCATTGGGTCATAGTCGTCGTCTTTCGGACTATCGAGCAAAGTATCTTGTTTTTTAGTGTCCTCAACATGATCATTTTTCTTTTCAAGTAATTGTTCATGTGGTGCATCCACCAGATTTGTTTCATTCTGATTGCTATCCCCAAGCTCGCTCATTGTTGGCGACCGGTCTTGTCCCTATGACGCCTTATGGGAACACTTCTGATAGGCAATTCGGGCATCCCTCGTGTCTAAGTAAGCATCTAGTAGTGCCAAGCTCTATTTCTTGTCAGCTATTAGGCCGAAAAGAGACACGGTTGAGAAGACTTCAAAATGGTATTGTAAATATTGGAGGTCCTCGAGGGAGAAAGAAAGCTCGATGGTATCTATATCAGTATATGGATCGACCTTGAAGCCAAGAACTCAAGCTTCACGTATATGCTGGAACCTAACCTTCATCCCTGGATCAGTGGTCTTTTGAATAATTTGCTCGGCATCAGGGCAAGTTAGTGCCAAGTCGAGTGCCTCTTGACACACCTTTGGTAGGCCATATAGGTCATTAACGGAATATTTCTTATGAAACTCCCATATGTACTCCAAGGCTTCGCCGAGAAATAGGGGGTGTAGATTTTGTCAGACTTTTATTAATGGCTCTTGCGAAGGCAACGAAGGAAGTTTGCTTTCTGCTTCCTTCCTGAAGTGTTTAAAACAAGCCTTTATCTCCCCAGGACGAAGAAGGAGTTTAATGCGCTTCTCAGATTATTCTATTGTGGTCTCAAAATCGTGATTGATCGCCTTCTTTCCCTGAAGTAATTCTGTCATGATTGTCGGAGGCTATCGATCATCTTCGTTATCTGTTATTTTTTTCGGCTGCCATTTGGTAGCCGAGGTAGCCTGAGCCGCTTATCAACAGGCCATGCAGTCTATTTGCTGGCGTCGGCATTTCTGCGATTTAGAAAGTGCAGTATACATGCCGATAGTAGAATTATAACTATACCACCATTGGGCACATAGCTTAAGAGGTTTGAAGGTTTTCTAACTCGTGGAAGAACTTGAGCTGCTAGAGTTGTGCGCATTGTTGGAAATGTGCCCTAAAACCAATCATATGATGATACTTTACGGACATTTCACAAAGTTAAACTAATGTAGTTTAAATGTAAAGGGCAAAGATTATTGTTTGAGCCGTCTCATATAAATGTTATATGCTTAAACGATAAGTCCAAGGAATATGTGATTGGAAGAATGCGATCTAAAGAAGTTAGATTCATGAGACCATTCTTTCGTTGACACATCCTAAACGTTCCTGATCATAGGATTGTCAATTGGGCATTGACAGTCTGTTAAGATCAGTACGTGCTATGTCTTCTCTCAGGGAGAGTGACTAGTCTCGAGTCATTGGTGTGTGTGACATCAAGACAAGTACGTAGGTGCTCAATAGAGAATGAGTTCACTGAACACGATCAACGAAGAGTTCTCATATTCATGTCACATGAGAACTCATGGTTGGGATAATGCAAATTAGTCTTTTGACCTGAGGCATCACAGTTGTCTTGTGGTTAGGTCCTTAATCTTTGATTATGTCAAAGTCACTCCATCAGGAGGGTGTCCACGACATCGTTGGGGTTAAGCCACTTAGCCATGGAGGCAAGTGAATGCGCAACAAGGGATCTCTAACCTTCAAACTGTTTGAGGGAGAATACTCTATGATATGTTTAAGAATCTTTGGCCAAAGTATGAATGAGATTTAGGAATGTGTTCCAAATCACATTTAAGGTAATCATATAAGCACAAGACTCACATTGGATAGTAGACATGAATAAACTATCAAACCAAACAATGTGGTCAAGAGTATTGTATTAGAGAAAGACCGTATTGCATTTGTAATCCTAAAACTGAATAGGTTCTCCACCTCTTCTGATTAGCTTGGGTAACCATGACATGCTGCTAGGCGTCAACCATGGTTTGTGGAAGCCCTAAAAGTGTATTATCACTAACGGGAGAATTGAAAGTAAGTTTCAATTCACAATCGATTAGAAAGAGTTTTAATCGCCCACTGCCTCGCTACAAGGAACCTAATGGATCGTTCACCGAGTAAGGTAGAGTTTGAAGAAACAACGGAGATGAGTAAGAATAATTAAATGGTTTAATTATTTATCTAAGGCTAGGATTAATTAATATGTTAATTAATCAAACGAATAAGTTCGTTAAAGACCTCGGGTTAGTTTTGGGCCGCAAGGCCCAATGGGATTTGAATGTCAAGCCCATTAACTCAAGTTGTATGACAACTTGAATAAACAAAGGGCTTGAAAGCCCAATAAACCCTATAGGCCGGCCATGTTAGAAGAATAGGGCTTTTGGTCCATTAGGTCACTTATTTGAAGGGATTATATAAAGGACTTTATAGCCTAAAATTCATTAAGGGTTGTTTTTGGGAAAAGGATGAGAACACAAGCTCTCCTTTCTCTCTAAAATTTCGGCCATTGGAGGGATCATCTAGCAATCAAACTCCTCCAAGGTCACTCATTTCTTCTTCATTATGCCTTGGTGATGAATCATTAGAGGTTCTCAATTTTGGGAACTTTGGAGAAACCTTTTTCATCCATCCAAATCCATAGATCTAAGATGCAAGGAATGAAGGCCTTCTCTTTGGGTGATTAGCCTTTGTTTAAATACAAAGAGGAATCTACAAAGGTATATATTTCAACTCACTTTGTTTTGAGTTGATTATTGGTTCACCATTTTACTAGGCTTTGAACATTCATGGGTAATGTTTTGTTTTTAAGTGCATGCTAGCATGATTCCGCCTTTAATTTGTTAATTGCATGCTAATGATGTTGCTTAAATGAACATGTCATCTTCCAAAATAATCCTTCACGCATAATATTCTTCATTATATAACGGTGTGTCGAAATCAAGGCGCCGTCTGGCTGAAAGTGGCCCACTGATCCTTGTTTGAAGGTCAAGCCTATCGAAAACTCCCTGACATTAACCTGCGTCGAGCACCTTTGGGGTGTCATTATGGCCATAGGAGGTGATCGTTGTATTGTAGCCTAAGGTGGTTTCTCTTTTGGCTCGGTGAAGATGACGTTTGCCTTACACCGACTACATAAAATCACCGGCCCGTCCGCTTCCTTTGTGCTAGAGTCTGACATGGGTTCGACGATAGCTTGTCCTAAAAAATCTTTAAGTGGCTCATTTAAAAATAAATCAATCTTGAGCCGGGGTTGAGAGTTAAGCTTTAGGACCTGTTGCATTGTGATAGGAGCATATTCATGCGACTTAATTAGCTTGTTCTCGTGCATTTATGTTGTGTTTACTTAAGTTATTTTAGTGTTTAAGGCTACTTTTGTGTATTTTCAGATTATAAGGCTAAAGTGTGCAAGAAGATGCAAATTGGAGTCTTTTGGAGCGAAAGAGGAATGAATGAATTGAAGATTTGAAGAAACGACGAATTCCTACTCCAACGATGAATTCTTACCAAAAGGAGGAATCCTACTCAAACACGGTTTCCTATTTGATATAGGAAAGTTAACCCTAAGTTTCCCGTTTCGGTAACCTTTCCTAAACTTAAACGTCCGTATTTTCTAGTCACTTTGTAGGCCTTGTATACACTTTAGTACACAAGACCAAGGCCCTAGCCCAATTTCTAAACCCTAGCCGCACCTTGCCCTTTTTATTTCTGAATTAAACATATTTCTCTCCCAAATTCAATCCTAGCCGCACCTTTATATTTTTGATTTAATTTCCTAAGTTTGCAAGCCTTTGATTTAGTTTTAATAAGCTAGGGTTTTAATTTTTCTAAACCATATATAAACTTAACCTTGCCGCACCCTAGTTTGGTTCCCATTCATTCTATTATTTTTCACACACAAAACCTTGCAGCCACCATCCCATTATTGACTCCCAAAAGCCGAACTCCCATGCAGAAAACAAAAACCTAATTCCCTTAAAAAAAAGCCATGGCCCCCATTTAATTATTCACCCGAATTCACATTGATTCCGCAGCCACATTCTCTCCAATTATCTTCATTGCCGCACCCCCACATGGACCTAATTCATTCTTCAAACCGTAACCTAATATTCGCCCCCTTCACACATATTTTCACGCAGCCACCACCATTCCATAATTCCAGCTTTTTCCCATCTTCACGCAGCCACCAACACATCTCCATTCTCTAAAAAAAACAGCCGCATCCCACCATTCCATGATTCCAGCTTTTTCCCATCCTGCCGCACTTTCTCCCTGCCATTCCAGCCGCACTTCTCCCTGCCATTCCAGCAACTGCCGCAGCCACCTGCACCCATTTTTCTTCTCTGCCGCCAATCACCATCCATTCCAGCATCACCTTCTCAGCCGCACTTTGTTCTCCCTGCCACTCCCTAAGCCGTCACACACATCCACCCTATTTTTCCCTAAAACAGCCGCAATTCTCCCTCATTCAAACCGTGCATTCCCCTTCTAGTCCAGCCATACTTCCACCACCATTCCACCATAAATCTATCCCTAAACCAGAAACTCACCCAAAATCATCTAAAACCATCTCTGCCGCAGCAAGGAGAAGAGGAAAGAGGAGCTTCGACGCGCACCAATTCAAGTGGATTCGTTGGGCGTTCTAGGTGTAATCAATCCTTTGTGCTTTATGTTTAAATTCAATTGTACTTCTCTTTTTGTGAACATGAGAGGCTAAACCCCTAGTTAGCTAGGGGGTGATTCGAAACCATGATTATATATGTGAAATAAGTTGATTACTTCCAGTTATTGTTGCATAAGTTTTGAATACAATTTGCTTAACCGTTTGATTTAGAACTTATTCTTGTATGTTGATTGAGAGTGCACGCTTAATTTGCATGCTTGAATTTGATGCTAGGATATAAGTTTGTTTCACCTAATCGTTATGAATTTATATTCACAAGTAGTGAAGGTTGCTAGTCACGATCATGTTAAGTAGATTCCTGGCAAGCGTATCATGCTTTTCATAGTTACAAATGCCTTGTCGATGCTTATGATTTCCAAAGAACGTAATGATTCTAACTTATATCTTTATCATGCTGTTCATATAGAGAATTTGTTAGGAATAATTTGTTTGCGATGCATATTCATCCAATTCAATGATTCTAGGGAAATCTGAAGGTTAATTTAAGCGGACCTAATTAACTTGGAGTGTCGAGGTTCATAACTTATTGGATTGATAATTGGAAATTGATTTACGTTGCATATATTTCATGTGTGGAGAAGAACCCCTTAGCTATCCCATCATCCATTGATTCATCCAAATTTTGTCTTAAAATCTATTTTCTTTACAATCTGCCCATTTGGTTTAAATTCATCCAACCACAATCCCCCCATATTTTGTTGAGTCGTAGTCATTCGTATTTGTTTTATTTTGTGTTTTTAAGCATTTGGAGTCATAAACACTTTCAAATTCGACCAAATTAAATTTTAGTTTTTGTGTTTTTGAGTCAATTCAAATTAGATTAGCACCCCTAGTTAATCCCCGGTTAGAACGATCCCTACTTACTTCATTACTACAATTGTCACAAATAGGGTTTAATTTGTGTGTCAACATAAGTTACACATCACATTGGAATGAACTCGGCCTTTCCTTTTCCTTTATCCCCAGGCAGACGAGCATCTACCATGCTTATTCTTGTAATAGGAAATGGGTCGATGTCAACGCCCATTTTCTTTTCTGGAAACTTGAGTTTATTGTTGTCAATCTAGCTTTGGATGACATCTCGAAACACAATGCAGTTGTTTGTCTCGTGCTTGTTTGAGTTATGGTACTTGCAATATGTTTTTCCTTTCAATTCTTTGGCCTTGGGGATATTATGCCCAGGGCGAAGTTTGATAATTTTGGAAAGTAACAGTTGATCGAAGATGGCGTTAGCCTTAGTAATATCGAAAGTATAAACTTTTGCTATTTTGATGGTAGACTCTTCAAGGGCGGAGCGAGTTTTGGCATCTTTAGGATTGGCATGAGCCAACGCGTTAGATATATATGGTTTGTCAATTACTATCTCGGCCTCGTCTATACTGGCATATACTTCAGCTTTGCCCGACGCATAACTGACTGTGGGGTTTTTGTAGATTGCTCCTCGGGATGGGGACTTCAAGGCCTTTTCTTCTTAGAGTAAATAGTCATATTGCTCGACATGTTGAGCTAGTTCGTACATGTCACGGAAGTTTGCCCCCAAGAATTTCTTTTTGTATTCCACGTCTAGCCCATTCAAAACGAGCCTAACAAATTCGACTTCAGGGAGAAGTACTTGGCACCAGTTTCTGGCCGATTTAAACCTTGTAAGATAATCCATTGGTGACTCATCAGATGCTTGAGCCATCCTGGCCAATGAAGAAACTGACATTTCCATTCCCGGGCGATAAAATTGCTTATGGAATTTTTAGACTAGTTCATCCCAACTTTGGATGGAGTTTGGTGAGAGATTGATGTACCATGCGAATACCGAGCTTGTCAACGAGAAGTTGAATAGTCGCAGTTTATGGAAGTCACTATTAACATCTCCGCATTACGCAGTGAACCGAGCTACATGTTCTAACGAGGACATGGATGATTCTCTAGCAAAAAGGTTGAAATCTGGGATCTTAAAGCCTTTAGGATATTCGAACTTTTCTACATAAGATGGGTATGGATGGATGAATTTTGGAAACTTCAGCTCTTTTTTCAAGGCTGAATTGATCATTCTTTGGACCTTGATCATATCGACGAATGTTGTTTCTGGTCTCTGGTCAGATCCATCTTATCTACTGCTTGATCCTCCTCTTTTTTCCAAGTCGATCATTTTGAGCCAAGCAAATCCTATTTCGACCTGTATCGTTGATAACGGATTACTCTTAGGTGGAAGTTGTCAGGAACGATCGGCGGGTGCACCTTTGTAAGCTTTACTAACCAATAATTCGAGCAATCTGTTGTGTGCCTCACCATTACCGCGTATTACCTCAAGTATGCTTTTTACTTCTTGGCTAAAAATTTGAGATTGCTCTTCAAGTCTTCTCTAGAGAAACGATATAGTCGATGGATCAAAACCTTCACCATCATCCTCATCACAATCCTCTATTAAAACGCCCTTGGTTTTGTTAGGGGTTTCTGCAATGTGAGGCTGGCCGAGGTAAACTTCATTTTCTCGGTGTGTTGCAATTGTGTCCTTAAGTGTCACAGGACTAGAAGGATTATGTGCCTGTGACGAGTCTTCTTGTCCTGGGTCCTGGACTGGAAAGTTAGTCGTGGACTTTCCCATGACTGTTTTCTTTTTAACCGATCTTGTCTCAATGGTCATAAACTTCGTAGTTTTAGCATTGGGTCCCACCAGACGTGCCAAAATGTTGTTCCTAAAAACTATCAAGCCTACGTGGCACACAGGCTAAGTAATCAATAAACTAACTACGTCATTCGGTTGTGTGTGGAGCATGCCAACCCGTCGGCCGAGCTCGACTGGGGAGTAAAATATGTTGGTGTCCGTTGGGCACGCTGCTGACTTCATGATCTCGCGACTGCGGCCGAGGAAGGAACACATCTCAGCTTTTAGGTTCTAGAGCCTAAAGACAAGGCTGCTAAATCTACGAAGTTCAATATCAAATTCGGCTTTCAATGTGCCGAATGTAGTAACCTGTAACACCTCACTTGTCGAGAAGGCTAATGAGATAACCTCTGCCAATAAGGATTTGAAAATCCTTCTCGATCGAGACTTGGATAAATAACCAGTCAGCCTCGACGCAATGCTGTTTATCTAAACTGAAGGTGCTCCGCGATCGGCTGATTCTACGGCAACAGTGTTGTTTATCCAGACTGAAGATGTCACATGTTGCCTTCACAATGTTGTTTATCCAAACTGAAGATGTGTTGGTGGAAAAAGAAAATAAAAAAATCCCAAGGTTGTTGAGAGGTTTCGCATAAAGCGAGAGTTTATGTATGGCAGTTTGTGTGTTGAATTGGAGGGGGCTTGAATGATGCACTTCCTCCTTTATTTATAGCAGTGAACCTACTCCTGGCCAAACCAAAGATGTACTGAAACTAGAACTTCTTATCCCAATTTGATTATGATTCGGCTAGTCATAGTTCCAATGGGTTTCTGAACTAAGTTCTATAATGAACCAGATTCATTCCCTGACTTTCAGTGCCTTCAACTTTAAGACCCGTTATGGTATCAGGATTCAACATTCGCCTTTATCCAAATCAATCCTTCTCGCAAAAGGACTCGGCCGAAACTGGCTAGACAACTCTTGGTGCCTAGCCGGCCCATGATACCCCCGAAAGATTGCTGGGCCGAGAGTCTCGGCCCAAATTGTCATTTTGGGCCCAAACAGAACCTCAATGGAAGATGCAGCAAAATTTTACAGCATGAGCAAAATGCCCTTGTCCTATACAAAGGAGACGGTGCAGTTGTTCCTTATGAAAGATTTATCAAGAAACGTAAGCCACGACTTAAAGTAGAGCTTGACCCAGAAACAAGGAGGTGGATTGTCTGCCCTTCCATTTCCATACTCTCCCCATGCCCTCCTGTGATGTATGGTCACGGTTAAGCCACATCAACATTTTATATTAATTTTTTATAGAAACAATAAAACAAAAAGTAATAAAATATAAAATGTTGATGTGGCTTAACCGTGACCACACAAACAAAAAGGCATGGAAAGAGTATGGAAACAGGAGGGCAAACAATCCTCCTCCTAAAAACAAATAGGATATGGAATATTTTGATGGGCAAGGAAGGAAGAGGAGGCATTGAAGGAAATGATAAGAAAAAGGAAAAGTATTGGGAAGAGGAAAGAAAGGTTTTCCAAGGTCAAGTTGAATCATTCATTGCACGCATGCATCTTGTTCAAGGTACAGTACCTTATATTTTATTCCTAAATTGTATTGTCATGGATCCTCTCCTCACCTGAGCCTAATGAGAGAATCATCATGACCAACATTTGTGAGTTGTTTTGTGAGTTGTTGGATGAAATTGTATTGTCATAAACAGATTTGGATTCTCTCCTGAGCTTAATGAGAGGATCATCCGGACCAACACTCGTGAGCCGTTGGATAAAAATCCAACAGTTATAATTATTGTAACTTTAAAAGAACTTCTTATTTGTAGTCGTTAGATAAAAATTCAATAATCTACATATGTTGATAAGGAAGATCTTTTCCTTGAGTTCAAGAAAGGATCTAAATCCGTCATAAACTACCATGTTGCATATGATACAAAAATTATAACGTCAACATTGCCGTCTACACGCTTGAAAGCTCTTTAACTGATTTAATTGCAAAGTATTATTAAATATTAAAGCTCTGAACTAAAGAGGACAATGATCCTTAGATTCATTACTATACTGTACTGCCTGTCCAACTGTGAAACTGTGAAACTGTGAACTGCAAGTTAAGCCACCCACCTAGTAAGCTAGAAAAATAACATGTACTTCTTTCTTTTTATTCTTTTCTTTTCCTTTTTCTTTTTTTGTGGTGAAAAAAGAAGGGTTTTTCACACAATCACACCTGAAATAATGAGAAGGTAATAGAAGACTGAAACATTTTAGGGGTTAAAAGGTCTTTTGATTCCGTAGATGTCTTGAGAAACAATAGCTTTAGAGAAGACACAATACTATTCAATACAACATGAATGCTCTCCTAAGATCCTCTTTTTAAGAATCTATGAGGACCTCTTTTATTAAAGCCATAATTAATCTAGAGGTACAAAAACGAATGAGTTTATATAATCCTTGTACGTCTAAACAAATTTGTTACACGCCATAATTAAAAACAAGATTCACGATCAAGAACCAAGACTCGAAAATTGCGAGATCAAAAGTTTAATTGACTTATAAAAAATCGAATCCTGTTATAATTTTAAGAAATCAACTTCTGTGGTATCTTTTAATTTTGGTTTTCGTTTGGTTCGTGAGAAAATTTTGAAAAGAGAAATAGGGTTCAGGCTCATCCTCTGTCTCTCTCTACCACTTTGCTCCCACCCCTTCACTGTTTAGTGCGTGAAATTAAAGACCCAACAAATTTGATTTTTGTACTTACCAGATTAGCTTGTAAATTTCTTGTTAAAGTAGAAAAAATTGAAAAAATTGATTATTTTCATGCTTGAGTGGTGACGGTTTGGCAGTTGGGATAATAATAGGATCATGTTGAGGAATTGCGAATCTGGGTTGATTGTTATGTGGGTTTGCTTTATTTGTTGAAACTTGATAATAAATTGGTTTAATTGTCATTGACAAATTATGTATTTCAGAAAGGTGGTTTGATTATTTACATTGAACAAACAAAGGTGGTTTTAGATTTATAGACTGAATTTTTCATAAGTTGACTGTGATATGTTTTGTAAGTGCAGTCTTGCAACAGCTGGTTATGGTATTGCTGTGATCTGTTTACTTCATACTGTAGGAGTGTTAGAAAGGACATATTGTACGGAGATGCGCCCATTCAACCAAGTGAGAATGTAATTGCAAATTGATAGGAGCATATTCATGCGACTTAATTAGCTTGTTCTCGTGCATTTATGTTGTGTTTACTTAGTTGTTTTAGTGTTTAAGGCCACTTTTGTGTATTTTCAGATTATAAGGCCAAAGTGTGCAAGAAGATGCAAATTGGAGTCTTTTGGAGCGAAAGAGGAATGAATGAGTTGAAGACTCGAAGAAACGACGAATTCCTACTCCAACAATGAATTCTTACCAAAACGAGGAATCCTACTCAAACAAGGTTTCCTATTTTAGGAAAGTTAACCCTAAGTTTCCCGTTTTGGTAACCTTTCCTAATCTTAAACGTCCGTATTTTCTAGCCACTTTGAAGTCCTTGTAGGCGCATTAGGACACAAAACGAAGGCCCTAGGGCCCTTAAAACCCTTTTGGCCGTGGGCTTTAGCCCAAGTCCTTCCCTTGCCGTGCAAGGGGGGGCACTTTGGTCCCATTTCATGCATTAAACCCTAACCCTAATCACCCTAATCACCCTAATTACCTTGCAGCCGCACCCATCCATATCAGCCACAAAAACCTAATATTCACCCAAAAAAACACCCTAAGCCGTGGCCCCCCCATTAGCCATTCACCATAATAAATTATTCAGCCATTGCATGCAATTCCCTTTTTCTAAACCGTGTCCCCCATTCATCCAAACCCTAAGCCTTCTAATTATTCTTCTAAGCCGTGGCCCCCCCCCCCCCCCCCCCATATTTTTATTTCACCCTAATAATCCCATTGATTCTTATTCTATCATTCACCCTAATATAAGCCGCAGCCACTATATTATTATATTCTCCATTCTCCATTTGATATAAGGCAGCCACCTAAAAACCTAATAAAATCCCTGCTTGCCGCTGCCATCATATGAATTCCAGCATTCTCCCTAAGCCATATCCTCCCTTCACACACAAAACCCTAGCGGCTCACATCCATTCACACATCATTCAGCCGTTCTCTTCCAAAATTCCCTAAGCCGCAAGAATTCATCCATCCGCAGCCACCATCACAGATTCTTTCCTATTTTCTCTCCCAAAAACCGTGCAACATTCTCTCTAATTCTCTCCCAAGCCGTCACACATCATGGAGCCACATAACCTAATTTTTCCTCACTAAGCCGTAGCTTCCCATTCCATTATTCTTCCAGCCGTGCCTTTTCCCATCAAACTCCAGCCAATTCCCAGCCTTGCCGCAGCCATCCCCTCCACTCCAGCCACCTTCCACACCTCCATACACCTTCCTACCACCTTGCCGCACCACCACACTTCCCTAAACCCATTCCCAAACCAGAAAATCATCCAAAAACCACCCACACCATCTCTGCCGCAGCAAGGAGAAGATAAAAGAGAAGCTTGGACGCGCAGAAATTCAAGTGGATTCGTTGTGCATTCTAGGTGTAATCAATCTTTTGTTCTTTATGTTTAAATTCAATTGTATTTCTCTTTCTGTGAACATGAGAGGCTAAACCCCCTAGTTAGCTAGGGGGTGATTCGAAACCATGATTATATATGTGAAATAAGTTGATTACTTCCAATTATCGTTGCATAAGTTTTGAATACAATTTGCTTAACCGTTTGATTTAAAACTTATTCTTGTATGTTGATTGAGAGTGCACGCTTAATTTGCATGCTTGAATTTGATGCTAGGATATAAGTTTGTTTCACCTAATCGTTATGAATTTATATTCACAAGTAGTGAAGGTTGCTAGTCACGATCATGTTAAGTAGATTCCTGGCAAGCGTATCATGCTTTTCATAGTTACAAATGCCTTGTCGATGCTTATGATTTCCAAAGAACGTAATGATTCTAACTTATATCTTTATCATGCTGTTCATATAGAGAATTTGTTAGGAATAATTTGTTTGCGATGCATATTCATCCAATTCAATGATTCTAGGGAAATCTGAAGGTTAATTTAAGCGGACCTAATTAACTTGGAGTGTCGAGGTTAATAACTTATTGGATTGATAATTGGAAATTGATTTACGTTGCATATATTTCATGTGCGGAGAAGAACCCCTTAGCTATCCCATCATCCATTGATTCATCACAATTTTATCTTAAAATCTGTTTTCTTTACAATATGCCCAGTTAGTTTAAATTCGTCCAACCACAATCCCCCCATATTTTGTTGAGTCGTAGTCATTCGTTTTTGTTTTATTTTGTGTTTTTAAGCATTTGGAGTCATAAACACTTTCAAATTCGTCCAAATTAAGTTCTAGTTTCTGTTTGAGTCAATTTGATTGTTTTAGGCAAATTTGAGTGTCTCAAATCTGTTTTGAGTCATAGTAGTCTTGTTAAGAGTCTTTAAGCTTAGTTTTTGTGTTTTTAAGTCAATTCAAATTAGATTAGCACCCCTAGTTAATCCCCGGTTAGAACGATCCCTACTTACTTCATTACTACAATTGTCACAAATAGGGTTTAATTTGTATGTCAACATAATTCTCGCATCAAATTTTTGGCGCCGTTGCCGGGGATTAGCAAAGTTGCTAATCCCTTGTCTTGAGTCTTGTTTAAATTGTTTAGTTTCTGTTTTGTTTTAATTTTTTTTGCACCGTGTGTGTGTGTTTTGTTTTTGTGCCGTGTGTGGCACCTTATTTCCTTACTTGTGCCGTGTGTGCAGGTACTAGTTTATGACCCGTGGCTCACAACCTGTTCGTGAGCATATCTCCGACTTTGACGGTGATTTCGAGGGGATTTTGAGAAGGAAAAAGAAATCGCAAGCGTCTAATCCTCCTAGTCCCGAACCTGAATTAGAAGAGCAAGAAGTTGAAGTTGAGGTTGAAGAGGAGGCCACGGCAAGGGTTGAAGAGGAAGTACCAACCATGGCAGTGGACAATCGAACCATCAAGGAGCTTTATGCCTCGGGTTTGGCCAATGCAGCACCTCTTTGCATCCAATACCCTAGGGCAGCCCCTGAGAAGACTGATGAATTTGAGTTGAAGTCCAGCTTGCTCCACCATATTCCGAAATACCATGGGTTGGCCATGGAGGATCCGAACAAGGATCTAAAGGAATTCGAGGTGGTGTGCTCAAGTATGACACCGGTGAACGTGGACAGCAACATATTGAAGATGAAGGCTTTTCCTTTTTCTTTGGTGGAGAAGGCCAAGGATTGGTTGTATGAGTTGGCTCCCGGAACTGTCACATCATGGGAGAGTATGAAGCGAGCCTTCTTAGAGAAGTTCTTTCCGACATCACGAGTCATTCTTCTTCGCAAGAAGATTAGTGGAATTCAGCAAAGCCAAGGTGAATCTTTTCCTACGTATTACGAACGTTTTAAATCTCTTGTTGCTTCCTGTCCACAGCACCAGATGAAGGAGGAGCTACTTCTTCAATATTTTTACGAAGGCCTTTTACCACTTGAACGGCAAATGTTGGATGCATCCGCGGGAGGAGCTCTAGTGGACAAGACACCTAGGGATGCCAAAATTCTCATTGCTAATCGAGCACTCAATGCACAACAATATGAAGGTGTTGGGCAGAGAGACACCCCACGGCCACAGCATGTAAATGAGGTAAGTTCTATTTCTGAGTTACAATCCCAAATGGCTAACCTTACGTCTATGTTATCGCAGTTTGTTGAAGGCCCTAAAACGCAAGGAAGTACAATCTGTGGTGTATGCTCCATTCAAGGACACCAATCTGATCAATGCCCTCAATTAATTGAGAACGGAGGGTGGGAATCTGCCAATGCCGTGGGCTTTGGGAATCAGAACCAACCAAGGGGTGATCCTTTCTCCAACACATACAATCAGGGATGACGTGACCACCCCAATTTCAGATGGAGAGATGCACCACAATATGGCCAACAAAGTGGATTCCGACAACCCCCGGGTTTCTTTCCAAGGCCAATGCCACCACAACCACCTCCTCAAGCACAATCATCCCAAACCAACTCAGGTACGTCTATGAATGACGATAAAACATATCAGTTACTAACCACAATGGCGCAGGGAATGCAGAACCAAGCAAAGGAGGTTAATGAGCTAAAGAAGCAAATGGGCCAAATGGCCGAATTTTTGGGACAATTCCGTGAAAATGGTAAGTTACCAAGCACTACGGTGGTCAATCCCAAGGGTGGTTTCGAAACGGCCAACGCAATCACCTTGAGAAGTAGAAAAGAAGTTGGCATTACATCAAAACCATCACCATCAAGCCCCGAAGAGGATGAAAAACGGAGAATTGAAGAGGAGGAAGCAAGACAACCCACGGCGAAGGTGGACATACCTTTGCCGCAAGCTTCTAGAGATCCCAACTTGTCCATTTCGGCCAAAAAGGGTAAGAATGTGTCAAATTCGGTTCCTACTAATGTTTTTCCTTTCAATGTGCCTTTTCCTAGTAGGTTCATGCAAACAAAGAAGGAGGAGCAGGAGAAGGACATTCTGGAGACGTTTAGGAAGGTTCAAGTAAACATTCCTTTACTTGATGCCATAAAGCAAGTCCCAAGGTATGCAAAGTTTTTAAAAGAGTTATGCACAACTAGGAAAAGAATTCCAAACAAAGAAGTTGTGAAAGTGAGTGAAAATGTATCGGCGGTTTTGCAACAAAAGTTGCCTCCAAAATGTAAGGATCCAGGGAGCTTTACCATCCCATGCACAATTGGAAACACTAGATTTAAACAATGCATGTTAGATTTAGGTGCTTCTATTAATGTCATGCCATATTCCATTTATGCATCTATGAACCTGGGTGAGTTAAAACAAGATGGCGTTATAATTCAATTGGCCGATCGTTCTAATGTTTATCCCAAGGGAGTCCTTGAGGATGTTTTAGTGCAGGTCAATCATCTCATCTTTCCTGCAGATTTTTATGTCCTAGAAATGGAGGATTCGAGCGATGCTCCATCATTGCCACTCTTGCTAGGCCGTCCGTTCATGAAAACGGCCCAAACCAAGATTGATGTGGCCAAAGGAGCACTAACAATGGAGTTTGGTGGTGACGTAATTAAATTCAATGTTTATGACTCTGTTAAGAATCCTAACGATAGTCATTCTTGTTTTGTCGTAGATGTGCATAAGGATAAAGGACCGAAAGGATCCACACTTACCACGAAGGATGTGTCAAGCACCACCATGGGAAAAGAACTTGGAGTGATTGCCCTACAACCACCCAATATGGCCGAAACTTCAAATGGGGACATTGTTGATAGGGCTGCCGATTTTGAGCCTTCAATACAATATGTTTGTAAGTCACCAAGCCCAATTCCAATTCCCATTTCAACTAATAGGTTGTTACCTTCTTTGGTGCAGGTACCCAATCAATTTCAAGGTGGTGGGAGCAGTTATATGAATTTTAGGAACTCAACCACCAAAATCAGGGAGGATCACTATCCCCTCCCATTCATCGAGCCATACTACGAGAAATTCATGGAGCATGTTGTGGAGGAGATCCCATGGCATGCCGTGGGTCCTAAGTGAGAAAAGAAGGACTCGTCCGGTTGTACGACGTTAAAGCAAGCGCTACTTGGGAGGCAACCCATGCATTCAACAAAGGAAGACTTAGAAAGCACTCCAATTCCAGATTTGCGTTCCTAAATTCTTCTCTTTGTTGCTATTTCGTTTCTGCCATGTTAGGTTGTTTAGTTGTTGTTTTGTTTGTTTGTTTGTAAATCGTGTGAGTCTATGCTTAAAACATTGAGGACAATGTTTAGTTTAAGTGTGGGGGGGTAACATTCTGTTCTAAGATATTTTTGCATGAAATTCGTAGGGTTTTACCACCTAATATGTCTAAACTTGTTGCCCACTGTTTTTAAGTGTTTTTAAGCTATTTTAGAGTGTTTTAGAGTATGTTGACTTAAAAATCCGAAAATCCCATAAAAATTTGAATAATTGTTTTGAAAAACCCAAAAAGAGTTGTTTTTGTGTGTTTGGTTGTGTCGTAGGTCACCTTCCAATACAATGATGAGGAATTGGTTTTTAATTGCATGATGGTTAAAGAAAGTTACAAACATGGATGGACGTTTGATATACTCTTTGGTTTATGCTTGTTTGTAGTTATAGTTTACGAATTCACATGTAATCACAAAGAAAAAAAAATTAGTTTTTGTAACATGCTTGAAGGAATGAACTCAAACTAACGCTACATCCCTGTGAGACTTGAGCCTAAACGTTATTTGGAGAGTTAAAATCTGTGCATTAATGTTTTCTAAAGTCGTTGCATGATCTCATTATTCATTGCTTGGTTACTACTTAGAAGGCGTTTCATCACTTAGTTCCAAATGCTAGAACTCATGCCCATTTCATTCAAAGCATGTCATTGATTTGCATAACACATATTCAAGATGAAGTTGTGTAGTGACCACCATCAAAGCCAAACAGCCATGTGCCCTTCACTCATTTTGTGTTTAAGTTTAACCCCATTGAGCCGTGTTAGCCCATGTTCTTTGTTAACCCACATTATCCTCACCTAGCCTAGAATAGGACCATCCGTATCCTTGTTCTTGAAGCATAGTAAGCATGAATGAATTCCCTTTTGATTAATGTGTTGCAGAAAATAAGTGTGGGGGAAAGAGTAATTATGTGAGTTGATGTGCCATAGGCACGGTTAAAAAAAAAATAAAAAAATAAAAAAAAAAAAAGAGAAGAAAAGAAAAAGAAATGAAAAAGAGTTCCAAAGTGTGGTTTGTTGAAGTAAGGGCCCAAAACAATGAATTAGGCCCTAAGAGTTGTTTGAATCTCCCCTATTTGTCTAACAGTTGATTTCTGCATTCTAAGTGGATTCTAAGTCTCAATTTCATTACTTTGCTTGCTATTGCTTAAGGAACTTTTGTTTATCCCTATCTTTCCTTGTTAGCCAACACCCCAAGCCCGTTACAACCCTTGACTTCTATCTTGAGTGTTGTGCATTTCAATTGTGGAGTTTGAATTTGGTATGAGCATATGGTGTCACTGGTTCTCGCATCTAAGTAGTAGCATTCCATTCATAAGATCATATCTACACATGTTTAATTACTCCAGAAATTGCGTTCTTTGTTATAACATATGTGAGTACTAGTCTTTCATGTTTACATCAATCTTCTCACATATAACTAGTGTAGGGTGTGTAGTCAGAAAATCTGAGTGAAAATTGAGTGCATAACTAGTGAGGAATTGAGGGAATTCTCTAAGGCATGTTACTACATTCAAAATGTGTTTTAATTGATTAAGTGCGAACTAGTGAATGGTGACTATGATTAAGTATGAGCTTGAGGGGAAAGAAGACTAAAAGCTATGTGAGTAATGATCTTTGAAATGTCATGTTTCATTGGAAATCCCTGAGGCAACGTTGGAAGGTTTAGGTTATGTTTTGTTTGTTTTGTTTCGTCTTGTTTTCTTTAGTTGTTTTGTTTTGCTCGAGGACTAGCAAAAGTTAAGTGTGGGGGAGTTTGATAGGAGCATATTCATGCGACTTAATTAGCTTGTTCTCGTGCATTTATGTTGTGTTTACTTAGTTGTTTTAGTGTTTAAGGCCACTTTTGTGTATTTTCAGATTATAAGGCCAAAGTGTGCAAGAAGATGCAAATTGGAGTCTTTTGGAGCGAAAGAGGAATGAATGAGTTGAAGACTCGAAGAAACGACGAATTCCTACTCCAACAATGAATTCTTACCAAAACGAGGAATCCTACTCAAACAAGGTTTCCTATTTTAGGAAAGTTAACCCTAAGTTTCCCGTTTTGGTAACCTTTCCTAATCTTAAACGTCCGTATTTTCTAGCCACTTTGAAGTCCTTGTAGGCGCTTTAGGACACAAAACGAAGGCCCTAGGGCCCTTAAAACCCTTTTGGCCGTGGGCTTTAGCCCAAGTCCTTCCCTTGCCGTGCAAGGGGGGGCACTTTGGTCCCATTTCATGCATTAAACCCTAACCCTAATCACCCTAATCACCCTAATTACCTTGCAGCCGCACCCATCCATATCAGCCACAAAAACCTAATATTCACCCAAAAAAACACCCTAAGCCGTGGCCCCCCCATTAGCCATTCACCATAATAAATTATTCAGCCATTGCATGCAATTCCCTTTTTCTAAACCGTGTCCCCCATTCATCCAAACCCTAAGCCTTCTAATTATTCTTCTAAGCCGTGGCCCCCGCCCCCCCCCCCCCCCCCCCCCCCCCCCATATTTTTATTTCACCCTAATAATCCCATTGATTCTTATTCTATCATTCACCCTAATATAAGCCGCAGCCACTATATTATTATATTCTCCATTCTCCATTTGATATAAGGCAGCCACCTAAAAACCTAATAAAATCCCTGCTTGCCGCTGCCATCATATGAATTCCAGCATTCTCCCTAAGCCATATCCTCCCTTCACACACAAAACCCTAGCGGCTCACATCCATTCACACATCATTCAGCCGTTCTCTTCCAAAATTCCCTAAGCCGCAAGAATTCATCCATCCGCAGCCACCATCACAGATTCTTTCCTATTTTCTCTCCCAAAAACCGTGCAACATTCTCTCTAATTCTCTCCCAAGCCGTCACACATCATGGAGCCACATAACCTAATTTTTCCTCACTAAGCCGTAGCTTCCCATTCCATTATTCTTCCAGCCGTGCCTTTTCCCATCAAACTCCAGCCAATTCCCAGCCTTGCCGCAGCCATCCCCTCCACTCCAGCCACCTTCCACACCTCCATACACCTTCCTACCACCTTGCCGCACCACCACACTTCCCTAAACCCATTCCCAAACCAGAAAATCATCCAAAAACCACCCACACCATCTCTGCCGCAGCAAGGAGAAGAAGAAAGAGAAGCTTGGACGCGCAGAAATTCAAGTGGATTCGTTGTGCATTCTAGGTGTAATCAATCTTTTGTTCTTTATGTTTAAATTCAATTATATTTCTCTTTCTGTGAACATGAGAGGCTAAACCCCCTAGTTAGCTAGGGGGTGATTCGAAACCATGATTATATATGTGAAATAAGTTGATTACTTCCAATTATCGTTGCATAAGTTTTGAATACAATTTGCTTAACCGTTTGATTTAAAACTTATTCTTGTATGTTGATTGAGAGTGCACGCTTAATTTGCATGCTTGAATTTGATGCTAGGATATAAGTTTGTTTCACCTAATCGTTATGAATTTATATTCACAAGTAGTGAAGGTTGCTAGTCACGATCATGTTAAGTAGATTCCTGGCAAGCGTATCATGCTTTTCATAGTTACAAATGCCTTGTCGATGCTTATGATTTCCAAAGAACGTAATGATTCTAACTTATATCTTTATCATGCTGTTCATATAGAGAATTTGTTAGGAATAATTTGTTTGCGATGCATATTCATCCAATTCAATGATTCTAGGGAAATCTGAAGGTTAATTTAAGCGGACCTAATTAACTTGGAGTGTCGAGGTTAATAACTTATTGGATTGATAATTGGAAATTGATTTACGTTGCATATATTTCATGTGCGGAGAAGAACCCCTTAGCTATCCCATCATCCATTGATTCATCACAATTTTATCTTAAAATCTGTTTTCTTTACAATCTGCCCAGTTAGTTTAAATTCGTCCAACCACAATCCCCCCATATTTTGTTGAGTCGTAGTCATTCGTTTTTGTTTTATTTTGTGTTTTTAAGCATTTGGAGTCATAAACACTTTCAAATTCGTCCAAATTAAGTTCTAGTTTCTGTTTGAGTCAATTTGATTGTTTTAGGCAAATTTGAGTGTCTCAAATCTGTTTTGAGTCATAGTAGTCTTGTTAAGAGTCTTTAAGCTTAGTTTTTGTGTTTTTAAGTCAATTCAAATTAGATTAGCACCCCTAGTTAATCCCCGGTTAGAACGATCCCTACTTACTTCATTACTACAATTGTCACAAATAGGGTTTAATTTGTGTGTCAACATAATTCTCGCATCACAAATGCAGCAGTACAAGTTGCAAAGGCACTAATTTGGAGTAATGTATGGTGAATGTAATTAATCATCTATCAATGAATCTAAAAAGCTTGTCTAGCTTTATTGAATGTAAGCGATATTTATGCAAGTATGAAAAAACTTGGTTTGATTCCAATCTCAAATCATTTGTTAGTCATTTGATTCCCAATCTCACTAAATTAGTATTTGAACAACTCAGCTTAGTTTTCTAAATTGTCTCCAAAGTCTTCTTTTTTCTTTCTTTAGGTGAACAAATAGAGTTCTTGTCTCTGTTAGCTTAGTTGCAAATTTAACCAAGTCATGTCTTTTAGCCACTTCCGATGAATGGTGCTATCGTTGATCTTATGCTTTCTCAATAAAATTGAGGACAATTTTTTGTAACACAAGTAAGTAGTACCGAGTAATCAAATTTGAGAATTTCCTTATTGTATTGGGATGTACACCAAATAAATTACAAATGTTCAACATCTATTGAGTTCTTGTGATTATACTAAGAAGCTTGAGATTTATCTCAATGAACCATGGCACCAAAATATTAGAATGTACTTTTAAGAACATCTCTCCCTCTGCATTGAATTGTAGAACTTAGAATCAACATCAGTGATCTGGCAAAGAAGATAGAAGTGAATTGTAGGATTAGAACCAACTAAATCAGTGCTATTATGCCAAAGTAATATATAATTGTAACTTTACTATAAAACACTTACCATGCATACCAACAATATGTGGTGTTTCATTTGGTACACATGTTCTATCATGAGAAGCTTCGGCATTGTGTATGCTTGATCTATGAAATATATACTTGATATACAAGTACACATGAACTACAATCTTATGCAATGATTGACCAAGCAGAAGTCAATTAAAAAAAATAAGAATTTTACATACTAATTAAAATCAAATAAATTATTACCCATCTTTTGATATCGGACATTGTCTTATGGTGTGCCCGAGTGCTCCACGTGCCTTATACTTCTTAGCTTTCCCCATTGCCTTTTCTTTGGAAGACTTCATTCTTTTCCCACTTCCTTTGGCCTTTACTTGAGCTGGTTCATTGATCATATGTTTTTGAAGTTTTCTTTTTCTCCAACACCTAAATTGGAGCGTAATCCCTTAACTTCAATACGAAGCAATTCGATTCCTTTTCTTACAAGTTCAGTTGTTTCTTCCATAAGGGATGATTCATCAATTAAGCACTGTAAAAGTTGAGATAACGAAATATGCCTCATCATTAATGACTTGTATTGCACATCTTTTATTTCCAATCCATCTCCATCCCAAACTCTTTCAGTCTTCACACTTTTGGTCCATCTTTGCATGATGTATTGGCTTGGTAAATCTACAATATGAATACTTCTGAGAAAAAATACAATATGTCTGCATGGAATTCCTTCGAACTCAAATTTTCGACAGTTGCACCTTGCAAAACTAGAAACTTTATCGTGAACAATATGTCGCAATGTTGAGCTTTCTGCATCAGCACGTATAACAACATAAACACATTCCTTTTCGTCCTCCCTTATAGCAGTACTTTGAATCACTTCATCCTAAAACTTTAAAAATATTGTTTTTGTATATAACCGCACATCTGCTTTTCAATTGGAGATAATGTCTTCAACTTTGGCACTTCATTAACATCCACATGATCAAAAACCAACTCTTTATGTCTTTGGTGTCCAAGTGCCCTCTCAAATCGTGTAACAAAATCCCACAAAGAGTTGCGTTTTGAAACATATTTCTTGAAGAAGGAGTGTCCACTTTCAACTCTTTGACTACTTGACATTCCTGCAGAAATATATGCATTCAAAATGCAGGGACCCATTGCTTACGGAGTTTGTATATTTGTAGTAGCCATTCATGATTCTCCAATGCGCTATATTGCATCAATGCATGCTTCCAACTTTCTTCATATTCTTCTATAGTTTCGAAACTGTATACACTAGCGCTAAATTGTGGCATATAAACTAAAAGCATTGGGCCAAGCTTTTGTGGAAACTTATCCATTATATGCCAAATACAATACCGATGGAATGCAAGAGGAAAAACTTGAGCAATGGCCTTTGATATTGCTTGATCTTGATCCGTAATTATCAATTGAGGTGGACCGCTAGGCATAGCTTTCATCCATTACTCAAATAACCAAATAAATGACTCAATTTTCTCATCACTTAAAAACCCACATCCAAAAACAACTGTCTAATTGTGATGGTTAAGCCCTACGAATGGAGCAAAGATCATACTACACTTATTTGTGTTGTAAGTCGTATCAAAAGCAACTACATCACCAAAAAAGAAGTACGCTTTTCTTGCTGTGGAATCGACCCAAAAACAACGGCTCAACCTACTTTCCTCATCTCTATCAACTTCAAAATAAAAAGATGGGTTCTTTTCCTTTTCTGAACGAAAATATTCAAGAAGCATGTCAGCATCATGTCCCTTGATCTCTTTCAACGTTTCTCAAATCTTTGTCAATACATCCAACATTTGCAATTCCACCTGCCTCATTTTCCATTATTCTGAATTGTTGACTTTTAGGTACATTTGCACTACTAAGTGTTTCCATGTAAAGCTTCTTTGCTTTCGAAACTTTTCGGTGTGAAGGTAGTAAGTGTACGTTTGTAGGTGTTGAAGGTACATGATTATGACACTCTTCAAAGTTACAAATAGACCACTTCTTCTTTGACTTGTCACGAGAAATGCTTAACTTTGCCTTACAACCCACACGTGTTGATCCAACATTCCTTTCTTCCTTGGTTGATGTATTCTTCTTTGTTTTCTGATAAGTCTCATCCGGTTCACCTTCCTTTGAGCAAACAAATTGTTTCCAGGTGATTTCATTCGTTCCTTTTTTCTTCTTACTTGAACCCATTCTAACACTAAATCCAACTTCTCGAGCATATTGATTGTAAAAATCGTATGCTTCCGTTATTGATCCAAATTCTTGGCCAACTATGGGATTACGTTCACTTGCAACTTGTTTGAGGTGAGGTCCCTGGGAAGATTGTTCTTCCATCATAAAGCAATATGCAATTAAAATTAAAAGTGAAGAAAACAAAAAATGGGGCTAAAGGTTGAACCACCACCACAAAGGCAAATGCAATATAATCAATTTTTTGACGCACTAAACGGTGAGAGCGCGGGAGCAGAGTGGTAGAGAGGGAGGATGAGCGTGAACCCTATTTCTCTTTTCAAAATTTCTCACGAACCAAACGAAAACCAAAATTAAAAGATACAACAGAAGTTGATTTCTTAAAATTATAACAGGATTCGATTTTTTGTAAGTCGATTAAACTTTTGATCTCACAGTTTTCGAGTGCAACCAATTCGAAAAGCTGGGTAGGTCATTGACATTCTTCCCAAAAGGGTCGAACACAATATATAGTTATTAATTAATCATAAGAATCTGTTGGTTTGGAGACAATTACCTTGAAGGCGATCCATGGCGAAGATCTTGAACTCTTCAAACAGCAGCAGTCTTGGTTCTTGATCGTGAATCCTGTTTTTAATTATGTTGTGTAACAAATTTGTTTAGGTGTAAAAGGATTATATAAACTCATTAGTTTTTGTATCCTATGGCTCTAATAAAAGAGGTCCTCACAGATCCTTAAAAAAAGGACCTTAGGAGAGCATTCCTGTTCAACACAATGGTAACAAACAATTGCGCAAGTCTAGGCCTTTATTTTGTAATTGAGTGAATATGTAGACTGTAAATTAATCACCTTTAAGCACTTGATGTAGTCCTTTCTTAATCTATACTCCATTATAAACATTGATTAGTACAAGAGCCTTTTCATTACATTAAAATGACTGACTAGGAAGAATTCAAGTACAAAAATGACCAAAATACGAATAAAAAGAATTAGCATTGTTATGTTGGCAAAAACATATTTTTCCAAGTCAATTTGAAAATCTACTAAAAAAAAATGTTTAGTAAATTATCCAGAAGACCAGCGCAGCCTTGACCAAGTGGTTAAACCAGTGAACCATGACCTATTTATCAGAGTTGATGTTCGGTAAAATTTTGGTAATTATGCAGTGAGGTTCTATCTAGCAGAAAATCTTAAATGATCACAACAATCGTAATATATATATCTCTACTAATTAATGAAATTCTCTTTGTCAATCAAAATAAGCTGAAAAGACAAATTAGTTTTCTATCATACAAAAAAATTGTTGGGTAATAATGTAATTTCACAGGTCCAAATTTTACTATTTTTTATTAAAACCTCACCTACAAATGATGTTAAAATATCTTCAATATTAAAAAAAAAAAGGCCATAAACAAAAACCTCCCACACCCCCTCCCCCACGTTCTCTCTCTCTCTCTCTCTCTCTCTCTCTCTCTCCTTCTTATTTTCTAAAAAAATGGATTCATACACACAAAATGTGTAATCAAATGCTAATGTGTGTGTGTGTATATATGAAAACCAAGATATGAATGTTTTAAATTTCATACCACTTGCTAGGCTGACCCACGTTTCCTTTTCTCCTTTAGCAGCAAATTTTCTGGCTCACATAAACTACTTTAGTGGCAATCCGCAGCACAAAATACATTTTCACCTATGTCAAGATTCCACAAAGTTTCAACTTTATATTCAATATGGAAAACTTAATCTAACTTGACTACATATGAAACATATATAAACCAAGCTGATGCCATTTTTTGCAAAGAAGTTTTCATTGTTAAAGATTGCACAATTTGTATTTCTCTCAATTTGACAACGGATAAAAAGTACTACTTTGCTTCTCATGTACCATAAAGACATAAATTCATTATAATTTTCTCCAATTAGTTGATAGGTACTTCAAAGATAACATGCAGAAATAGGGGTGGAATTGTTTTCTGAAAATTCCGAACACGTTCCGAAATTTGACCGAAAAATGCTTGAACCAAATTTTCCAAAATTTGATACCCGAAACCGAACCGATCCCAAAAGTTCCGGTTTGGGATTTGGCCACATCTTTGAAAGTGTTCGGTAATCCCGAACAGAATCGAATATTTTATATATATATATATATATATATATATATATTTTTTTTTTTTTTAAATTATAATTAAAAATTACTTGAACCGTTGGATTGGTTAAGATTTAATCCAACTGTCCATGTGAGTTAGGTCTTTTGTATTCCTCACTTCCTCAGACTTTCTCTCAAACTCAGTCGCTCACTCTCACTCTCCCGATGCTGCACCCATCCTGTTGCTGCCGCCATCGTGTTGGTCCTGTACTTGGTACGGACTGGTCAAGCCATTTGGGTCACCTTACCTTCCTCCGGCATGAAGTGCGTCTCGGCGGAAATCTAGAACAACGTCATGGTTTTGGCCGATTACATCGTCATCCCCAACGATCACTCCCAGGTCTGCTCCAATTCCCCTCTTTCCTTTAATTCGTAATCGACGTCATCGTTTTGTCGTTTTTTATTCCTCATTTTGTTGCAATAGGCAGATACGTAGATTAGCAGACAATCCCAGTATTTAGTTTATTGAATTTTCTGCCCTTTGGGTAAAATTTAAGAAGAAAAGATGATCTAAAACGAAAAGTTTGGATCTTTGTATCCTGCTTGGATGTTTTTCTTGCTAAAATTAGTTGATTCGTAGATTTTTAAATGAAAATTGTTATTGGCACTTTAAAAATCTCGTTTTACATTTCAAAATTTCTATATTTAGAAGAAGAAAAAATACACTTGTGGGGAGTGTAACACTTCCCTTTCACATATGCCCTCTTATTAATTAAGTTCATAATAAATGAAACACCTATTGTAGATTGCGAACGGGAAACAGTTTCGGGTATCCCAAAGTCCTAAATAGTTTCAAGTATCCTGAATTTCGAGAATTGCATATTTTCGGTTCTGTTTTGGGATATAAAATCTCATCTCGAAATGTTTTAGTTTGGGATTTGGATTGGAGATTTCGGTTCAGGATCCCGACCTGAACCAGCCCTATGCAGAACCTTTGATAAAATTCTATTTATACTAAAAGAGTAACATTCTGTTATTAATAGGTCAAAGTTAGAGAAATAACCTTTGCTAAGGATAGAAGCGAGGCTATTGCAAAATATTGCACAAAATGATTGCAGATAAGAGAGAAATAAGAGGATATTGAAAATATTCTAACTTTTCTTTCTTTATCTTGTTTTTGTTCATATATTATTGTTCTTGTTTGTTGAACACTCGTAATGCTCTATTTATAGAGTAACTATCTTGCAAACAAACAAATTATACTATTAAGCATATGAAATGTTTACTGTATGCATGTGGGCATACATACCCACTATTTACAACTCCCTCTTGGATGCCCACATATCAACATCAGTTGCCTCGTTAAAACCTTGCTTGGATAAACTCAGTGGGAAAAAACCATAGCGAAGGAAAAAGAGTACAACTTTTACCCAGATTGTTGACATGGTGTTAAGCATGTTTGTGTTGCCTCGTTAAAATCTTGATAGGAAAAACCCAGTGGGAAAAATCCTAATCGAAAGAAAAAGAGTACAACATGCATGTATTATGGATGTTCCCCCTGAATTATATCTCTCCCTGATTCCACATTCTTCAAATTTGTAAGTCGACGTAATTCGATTCCATGCACTAACTTTTGAAATGTGCACTTTGGTAAAGATTTGGTAAACAAGTCTGCCAAATTTTCATTGGAACGGATTTGTCTAACCTCAATTACTTTGGCCTTCTGAAGTTCATGTGCATTGAAAAATCTTGGAGATATGTGTTCAGTTTTATCGCCCTTAATGAATCCTTCCTTCATTTGGGCAACACAGGCTGCATTATCTTCATGGATGACAGTTGGATAGTCTATCTTTGAAGGTAGACCACATGAATTCCGGATGTGAATGATCATTGATCTTAACCAAGACCATTCACGACTTGCTTCATGTAAAGCAATTATTTCCGAGTGATTGGAAGATGTAGCAACTAATGTTTGCTTTGTTGATCGCCAAGAAATTGCAGTATCTCCATTTGTGAACACATATCCATTTTGTGAGCGGGCTTTGTGTGAATCAGAGAGGAAACTCGCATCTGCATATCCAACAAGAATCTGGTCATTTGTGGATTACTCTGAGTAAAAAAGACCTATGTCTGTTGTTCCACGGAGGTATCGCAATGCATCTTTGATTCCTTTCCAATGACGAATTATTGGAGTAGAGTTATACCTTGCTAACAAGTTGACTAAAAAAGCTATATATGATCTAGTACATTGTACTAAATACAATAAAACACCTTTGCACTCAAATATGGTACTTCTGGACCAAGGACTAGTTCATCATTTTCCTTTGGATGGAATGGATCTTTCTTAATGTCCAAAGAATGAACGATCATTAGGGTGCTAAGTGGATAAGCCTTGTCCATGTCAAATTGCTTCAGTATTTTTTCAATGTAAGCTGATTGATGGACCAAAATTCCATTAACACAATGCTCGATCTGCAGGCCAAGGCAATATTTTGTTTTCCCAAGATCTTTCATTTCAAATTCGCTTTTCAGATATTTAGCAGTTTTATTGAGCTCTTCAGAGGTTCCAACGAGGTTCATATCATCGACATATACTGCCACTATAGCAAATCTAGTATTTGATTTCTTAATGAACATACAAGGGCAGATGACATCATTGGTATATCCTTCTTTAATCAAATACTCACTGAGACGATTATACCACATTCGTCCAGATTGTTTCAGCCCATATAATGATCACCTTAATTTGGTTGAGAACATGCCTCCTGGTTTGTTAGTTGCTTCAGGCAACTTAAGTCCTTCTGAGACTTTCATATATATGTCAGTATCTAATTCTCTATATAGATATGAGGTGATGACATCCATAAGTCGCATGTAATTTTTTTCTGAAACCACCAAACTTATTAAATAACGGAACGTAATTGCGTACATTACAAAAGAGTATGTATCTTCAACAGAGCGGGGCTCAATGTCATCACTTAATATAATTTCAGTGGCTATTGCAATTGCAAACATGTCATCGATAATTATTTCATTTCGATCCCATAATTCATTAGTACATGCATAATTTATGAATATTTCTTTGCTTTCATATACTTCTGTCTCTTCAGGGACAGATGTCTCATCAAGGACATTTTTTTTTTGGAAGTACAAAATTATGAATTGTTGATTTATCATTCATTTTCTTTTCCTGAATGATTTCATTTGGGTTCAACTGTGCCCTCATCTTTCTCTTTCGAGAGGCTGAATCTTTTGATCCTAGGGGCTTGCCACACTTCAGGCGTGCACTAGATGAATCATTCGCTGCCACTTTATTTTGTCCAACAGGGACATCAATTCTTGCAGGTGCATTTGCAGCTGGTATATGTGACTTTGTCACTTTCAAAGCATCATTAAATGCATCTGGCATTTGATTAGCAATACTTTGAAGGTGAACGATCCTTTTCACTTCATTTTCACATTGAATGCTTTGCGGATCAAAATGAGACAAAGTGGGAACAACCCATGTCAGCTCTTGCCATTCTTCTGGAACAGTATTTTCTCCCCCTAACGATGGGAAGACTGCCTCATCAAAATGACAATCAGCAAAACGAGCTGTAAACATATCACCTGTCAAGGGTTCCAAATATCTAATGATAGATGGTGAATCAAAACTAACATAAATTCCCAGTCTACGCTGAGGTTCCATTTTAGTACGTTGTGGCGATGCAACAGGCACATAAACAGCACAACCAAAAACTTGTAGATGTGAAATGTTTGGTTGATGTCCAAACACGAGGTGTATTGATGAATATTGGTGGTTGGCTATGGGTCTCAATCTAACCAATGATGCAGCATGTAAGATGACATGTCCTTATGCAGAGACTGGTAATTTCATTTTCATAAGCAAAATGCGGGCTATTAATTGAAGCAACTTGATAAATGCCTCTGCTAAACCATTTTGAGTATGGACATGAGGAACAGGGTGTTCAACATCAATGCACAGTGCCATACAGTAATCATCAAAGGTTTGAGACATAAATTCACCAGCGTTATCAAGTCATATTGACTTAATAGGATGGTCTGGGAACTGTGCTCGCAACTTAATTATTTGAGCAAGAAGTCTCGCAAAAGCTATATTTCAAGTAGATAATAGGCAAACATGTGATCATCGGGTAGATGCATCAGCCAAAACCATAAAATATCGAAATGGTCCACAAGGTGGTTGAATAGGCCCACAGATATCCCCTTGAATTCTTTGCAAAAGTGATGGGGATTCAGCATCAATCTTTAGTTGTGATGGTCTAGTTACCAACTTCCCTTGAGAACTAGCCTTGCAATGGATATCATTTGAGGTAGTAATGTGTCTGCTCAATAATGGATGTCCATTAGAGTTGGTAATGATCATACGCATCATAATGGATCCTGGATGACCCAGACGGTCATGCCAAAGCATGTAAACTTTTGAATCTATGAACTTCTGGTTCATGACAGCATGTACCTCAATTGTCCTTATGTATGTATAATACAATCCAGTCGATAAACTATGCAACTTCTCCAATATACGCTTCTGGGTATCATTAGAGGTAATGCATAAATATTCCACATTTTCTGCACTTTTCGTTTCAATGTGGTATCCATTTAGACGTATGTCTTTAAAACTGAACAAATTTGGAGTGGATTGAGTAGCGTACAACGCATTCTGTATGAACAATATTGTTTCATTTGGTAACATAATCTGGGCTTTTCCTGAGCCTTCAATTACATCTGATTGCCTTGATATTGTTATTACCTTTACTTTTGCAAGTACCAAGTTCGAGAAATACTTTCGATCTCGAAGTATTGAATGCGTGGCTGCGCAGTTTGCAAGACAAAAATCTCCACCATTGCTCTTGTTTTGAGAATAACCATAATTTTTATCCACGTTCTATGAGTAAAGAAATTACAGTTAAAAAGCAGTTTATTCATACTGGAATACTAGTTTTATTGAATTGAAAATACGAGCATTAAACCACAAGTACAAATACTAAGAGTACATTAAACATAAATGATTTAATCGGACCCATAAACTTAATTTCCTCTTTTAGTAATAAAGTTTGAAACATCCAGGTGGATTGTGTTCAACTATCTTGATAAATTGGACACTAGATCAGGTATTTCCATTGGTTGAGCCTAGTCGAGGAAATTGGTCTCGACACCCTTCTCCTTGAGGGAGGCTTAACATAGATCCACCAGATGTTTTGGGGTACGACAGGTACGCGCCCAGTGCCCATTGCCACCACACCTATGGCAAACTTCTTCAGGATTTCTAGGAGTGTTCATATGAGCTTTGCCTTTTTGGCGATTTGCATTCTTAAAGCTCGGGCCTGTATTATGCCTTGGAACCTGGTTGTGAAATTGGACACCATGGTTCTTGCCTTTCCCATTCCACTGGCCTCGTTTATGGCCATGTCCTTGTTTGTAATTATTACCACGAGAGGATGTGGTATTCCCTTCAGGGGAAGCAGCATTCACTTCTGGGAATGGTGCAGATCAAGTAGGTCGGGATTGATGATTCTTCATCAGAAGCTCATTGTTTTTCATGGTTATAAGGAATATAGATATCAGCTGGTTGTACTCAGTAAAGCCTCTTTCTCTATACTGCTGCTTCATGAGCACGTTGGAGGCATGAAATGTGCTCAAAGTCTTTTCTAGCATATCTTTCTCAGTTATTGTTTCTCCACATAGCTTCAACTAGGAACTAATTCTGAACATTGTAGAATTGTATTCAGCCACCGTCTTGAAATCCTGGATCCTTAGGTGAGCCCACTCATAACGAGCCCCTAGAAGAATCACCGTTTTCTAGTGATTATATCTATTTTTCAGTGCCTTCCAGAGGGTTAATGGATCTTCAACTGTGAGGTACTCGCTCTTCAGTCCCTCATCAAGGTGGGGACGGATAAAAATCATGACATTTGCCCGGTCTTGAGAGGATGCATTGGTATTCTCCTTGATGGTATCCCTAAGATTTCCTACCTTCAGACGGATCTTGGCATCCATTACCCAGGTAAGGTAGTTCTTTCCAGTAATATCCAGGGCAATAAAATCAAGTTTTGCCAAGTTCGTCATTTTCTGTTCTGAAAGAAAAATAAGGTGTGTAAGAACTTGCAATAATATGTATTCTGGATGAATATATTGTTAGAACTTCTGGTTCTTACAACTTTTGATCTTTAGGCCAAAATTATAAGTACTCGAAACTTCAGGCTCGAGATTTACATGATTAATGAGAAGAGCGATTGTACCACACCATTCTCATCTAAACAAATATAGGATGAGCGATTATTCTGCACCACTTTAAACAGCAGGAAAATGTAAATATGCAGAGCAGGGTGGACGATTATACCGCAGCACCTAAAATTGCGATAAAATTTAAATATGCAGAGCAGGGTGGGTGATTATTCCACACCACCTAAAATTGCAATAAAATTAAATAGCAGGCAAATTTAAATATGCAGGATATGGTGGACGATTATACCGCTTCTCCAATTTCGCAATTGCATGAGCGTTTGCTTGCACCTCTTGTTGGAACGATTGCTGCCCTTGTTGCAGAGCTTGCAAAATTTGAGAGCAAGTTTGTTGATATTGCGTATTAACTTGAACCATCAGCGCAAAAGTTTCTTCCCATGAAGGTTTCGTGGGTTCTACGGGTGTGGCTTCTTGTATAAACTCTGAGAATTGAGCACTAGGCCAATGTTCCATTGGAATTTGTTGATGCCAAGCCATCTGTTTCCGCCTACAAGAAACAAGTCAAAAAGTAAAAGGACTAACAACTTAAAAAGAAAACAAAAATAAATAAAAATAAAAATAATAACTGCCGACAAAAAACTATCAAGAAACTACGAAGAATAGAGTCCCACAAACAAAAGGAATCCTACAATGGTGTTCAAAACTAAACACTTGCGGCAAACCATTCATTTTTGGAAGTTTTAACGAAAAGCCCACGATACTATTCATTTTAATGAAAAATCACAATTTTACACTAAAAAGTCAATCCTGGTACTATTTAATTTACCCTTTATTTTGTTCTTATTGTTAAAATTTAAAGTTTTCAAGTCTTTTTCATTAGTTTTTCTTTCTTTCTTATTATTTTTTTTTTTAAACAAAACAGGAAAATAAGTGAACACAAAACAAAAATAGACTAGAAAGTCCAATTCCTAATAATTCACGGATTCCACTGCAAACAAAAGACTCCAACTAGCTAAAGGATTTCAACTAAGAATTGAATAGGACGACAAAGAAGACTACCATTTGTTTTTTTTTTCTTTTCGCTAATATAAAAAAGAAAATAGAAAGAAAGAAAGAAAGAAAAAAAGAACTACACAAATAAAAATAAAAATAAAAACCGAAAAATAAAATATAGTAAAGCGCAATCAACAAGCCAAATTAGGATTAAGGGGCAATCCCGGCAACGGCGCCAAAAACTTTATGTATATTTAAACTAACCTAAATAATAGATTAATCTAAATCAAATTAAACTCGCAAGCGCACCAATCAATTGTAGTAATATATGCAAATACGAGGTCGATCCCACAAGGATTGCTTTAACTCCAATTTAACCGATTAATCACGCTAAACGTAATTAAACAAACAAAGGATAAATTGAATTGAATAATTGATTAAGACTAAAATTAACAAGAAAAAGAAAAGACAATTAATTAAAATAAACACACGACACAAGAAGAAATTGAGAAACAATGGAAGTCTAAGGTTATGAATCCACCAATAACAATCCTATTTACTTTTCCTAGAGCCAATTACTATCCAATTACCATGCCAATGTTAAAGGTTGTTCTTTCTAAGGTATGAATTAATCCGTGGTCAGACATCAACTCTTGTATCTCTACATGATAATGATATCTTATTGGTTAGGCATAAAATTAAACACATAAAAACCCATTAAGCATGGAAGAATCATGTCAACCAAGTAGGACTAGCTTGATATTGGTCATCCTCATTAGTTTGTCTACTCTTCTTAATCTTAGTTCCAATAAACCTAATTGATTGGTCATCCTTGTAGATTTATCCAAATCTCTAGATGCAAAATTCCTAAAGGTGATCAGTCATTAGAAACCTGAATCTAGAATAAAATACCCACAAAGATTAAGAATATAACATGACATATAATCAGATAATAATTAACAAAGTACTTCGCAAGTATTCATGTCATGGCTTCATCATAAACCTTAGAAAATAACTTAGTTACACATAGAAGTCAAAATAAAAGAAAGATAGAACCCAGAATCCATGGCAAAGCACGTCCCTAAGCTCTTCTTCTCTTATTGCGGAGATGGTGAGTGGTAGTATGATGTTGCGGTATAGGTGGATGGGATGATGGATGGATGGATGGATGGATCTCTTAAATTAAGAGAGCTTAGGGCATTTATTTATACTAGAAAACCCTAAAAGGTCTGGGAGAAAGTCTCCTAAAATAAAACTAATTCCTAAACAATTAATGACACAAACTAGGAAAGAATCGGGAAAGCCTTCAAATCTTCATTCTCCTACAGCTGTGCAATTTTGACAGGAAAACAATTTATGCGGAATTGATTTGTAAAACTGGAATGAATGGCTTCATGGAAAATTATGAAATTTGGACACAATGGTCTTCAGCCTCTTAGCTTCCTTCTCCAATTAGCCTTGCATCAAAACTCCTCCGGAAAGTCGAATTATCACCAAAAACGTTCTAAGTGCGCAGATTGGTTGAAACAGAGAAAATGAAAGTAATAAGGCTCTTTTATAATCAATTCCTTAACAAAACTTAGGGATAATTAATATGAAAATATGATAAATAATGCACCTATCATTCACTCTTTCTTCCTCTACAGCCATTAATGCTGGAGTAGCTGGATGTTGCACTGGTCTTGCTCTTAGTTTTCCAGGTATCCATCATATTATAGAGTTCGATAATTTATAAATTAGCAATAAACTCATTGACTGTGCTATTAAAATTTAAATTCTTAATATCTATAGAACTCCCGATTTTTGTTCTCTCTCATTTTTGGATTGTTATAACGAGCAAGTCTTTTCCTCGCTAATAAATAAAGCAGTTTCTGTACAGATTGTATCTTTAATTTAGAATACCTTATTTAATTTGCAGGTGCACCCCAGGCTCTTACGAAGCTGTCTCACTTGAGTTCCAAATTCATATCTCGGCTTCTTGGAGACAGACATTTCGAAACCCTAGCTGGTAATCGCAAATCTCAAGTTCTGGACTGGCAACCAAATGACGTCTTTGATGTTGATGAAGCACTGATTTAAGACTCGGAGCCTAAAACGACCGCGTGGCTTGAAGAGACACCGCCGTTCTCATCAACGTCGTCTACGAGAAGGCCATTTCGACAATGATCGGTGAAAATCTCGGCAAATGCGATGAAATCGAATGCTGAAACGACGTCGTGGCTGTGTTGGCGGCCAGACGACCACGGAAAGGACGAGACTGGGTTGGAGAAAATGGGGTTTAGGGTTTTAGACAGAGAGAGTGGAGGTGAAGATTGTGGAGTTTTAGAGAGAGAAGTAGAGAAGAGAGAGAGAGAGGAGAAAGGGTCTCTGCAAATTCAACTCGCTATTAACGGTGGGTTGTAGTTTGGCTTCGACGGGAACGACGGCAGACGCCGTCATTGAATTTCTCCTTTTGCAGAAAGGAGAGGGACGAGAGAGTCGGAGAAAGGGAAAGGTTGAGAGAAAGATTTTTTTTTTTTTGAATTTTTAATTTTCATGTGGATCCTTTAATGACACGTGGCACTCAATTATTGTACAGATGGGTGCCACGTTATCAGTTAACGGGAGACTTAACAGTCAGACTAACAGATGTACGAGACTGTCTTAAAATTAACACTTTAGGTATGACTCTGGGACGAAAAAAACTTCATATACCAAATGTTGAAAACCAAGAAACTTAAGGGTAGTAAACTGAGATTTACCCTCATTTTTAATATCACGCACACCTTATATATTTCTTTATTTTTTGGTTATTCGACAACAATAATGTGTTTGTTTGTTAATTCTAAAACAAGCAAGTGACACTTACTCCAGTGGCGAAAGGGAATACTTCATATGCTTCCTTGGTGTGGGTTTAATCCTCATTGATCCCTTGTCCCCTAATATTTAACAATTTACTTCACTACCGCTTTCGTTTGTCAAAAAAAAAAATTCTAACATAGATATGATGTATGTATCAAAACAACACAAATATATACTTGTTTCTATATCATATATTAACTTTGCATTTTCTTTAAGGTGTGTTTTCATTATTTTATTTTCATTCTTTAGTCTGTCATGTAAACAAATAAGATCGAATTATACAACACAGATTCTTTAAAATATGCATGAAAGTCTATATGCGTATTCTTCTGCGTAAAAACAATTTTTGATAAACAATTTAGGAATGCTTTTAGTATTTAAGCTCAAAAATGGTTTTTGAGAAACAAAACATTAAAAATCTGTCTACTACCAATATCTAAGAGGAGAAATTAGGTTCCTATTTTTCCTTTTTTTTAATTTCATCAATTTAATGTACAATTAAACAGTAAAATTTGAATGGTTAGTTTTGTATCAAACAAAAAAAATTAAAAAATAGTAAAATTTGAACGTATGATTCCCCATAAAGCTCGAAACTGACCAGGTTAGCTATATATGTTGTGGTTGTGGAATTCAGTATTGTTGAATTTTAGCATCTTATGTGGTAGTATGCTTAGCAATTGAATCTCGATCTACAAGGCCTTAGGGACTTGGAGTTTGATTTAGTTTGGCTCTCAAACTGGTGGTGTTTTTTCTGTGTATATATACATGTGAATAATTCATGTCGAACAAAATTGCCGAAACGTCCCAGGTGCATGACAGTGAAACTCCTGAAGATAGGGTGGTCGAAATTCTGTCTACATTGCCGCCCAAGTCTCTGATGCGATTCAAATGCATACGCAAGTCTTGGTGCACTCTCATCAATAGTCCAAGTTTTGTGGTCAAATACCTCAGCAATTCCGTGGACAACAAACTCTCATCCTCCATTTGTATCCTTCTCAACCGTACTCAGATGCACGTTTTCCCGGACCAGAGTTGGAAATATGAAACTTTATGGTCCATGATGAATCTTTCCAATTATAGTGATGAGCACAACCTTCATTATGATTTTAAGGACCTAAATATACCGTTTCCAACGGAAGATCATCATCCTGTGCAAATTCACAGTTATTGCAATGGTATTGTATGTGTAATAACAGGGAAAAGTGTTCGTATTTTATGCAATCCTGCAACACGGGAATTCAGGCAACTTCCTGATTCATGCCTTCTTCTACCTTCCCCTCCGGAGGGAAAATTCCAATTGGAGACGAACTTTGAAGGATTAGGATTCGGCTATGATTACAAAGCTAAAGAATACAAGGTGGTGCAAATTATAGAAAATTGTGAGTATTCAGACGATGAGCGAAGATATTATCATCGTATTGCTCTTCCTCACACGGCTGAGGTATACACCACGGCTGTTAACTCTTGGAAAGAGATCAAGATTGAGATATCAAGTAAAACCTATCAGTGCTATGGTTCAGAATACTTGAAGGGATTTTGTTATTGGCTTGCAAACGATGGCGAGGAATACATACTTTCATTTGATTTAGGTGATGAAATATTTCATATAATACAATTACCTTCAAGGAGAGAATCTGGTTTTAAATTTTATAATATTTTTCTGTGTAATGAATCCATTGCTTCGTTCTGCTGTTGTTATGATCCAAAGAATGAGGACTCTACATTATGTGAAATATGGGTAATGGATGATTATGATGGAGTTAAGAGTTCATGGACAAAACTCCTAACTGTTGGACCCTTAAAAGGCATTAATGAGAATCCATTGGCATTTTGGAAAAGTGACGAGCTTCTCATGGTTTCCTGCGATGGAAGAGTCACCTCTTATAATTCTAGTACAAAAAATCTCACCTATCTTCATATTCCTCCTATTCTCAATGAGGTTAGAGATTTCCAAGCTGTTATTTATGTGGAAAGTATTGTTCCAGTCAAATGAGTTGAGCGTAAATTAAGTTCCATTTTCTCCTATATATTTGTATGCATGTTATAAGATACATCGATGGAACATTGTTTTGTTGAGATTAGATCCACAGATGTAGTACTCATATCCTAGCGCCGTTCAAAATTTCATCTTGTGTTACATTTAACTTTCATATATGAATTTTTACTGTGCCCTTCCCATGCAGTTTTATTTTATATTATTGCATTTTTTTTCTTGGTCCCTTAATCTCAATTCATGTACATAATAAAGTATTATTTTAATTAATTTCCACAACTCATATTTTTCTACGGTCAAGTGCTATTTCTCTTCACTTATAAGTGAGAGGTTTTAGGTTCGCTTCTTACCAAAGGCGAATTTGAATCACATTATTAGTAGCTCATTGTGAGGCTTATCTCACTCTTCTACCCCTTAGTATAAATAATATCGTTTGTTAAAAAAAAAAAATCATTAGCTGTTATAAACTTCTTATTTAAGTCTGACTGTGTAAATCCTAGATTTGATTTGATTCTAGTTATTATTTCCTATTATGACTAGTATTCCTTGGAGGAGAAGGATTTCCACTCTCTCTTATTACTATAAAGAAAGGCACTGCGTACGGGGGAATAACACATCCTCTACACAACCCTACAAACACATATCTCTCTCTCTTTATATTTTCTATGTGCCGCCGGCCCCCTTTCCCCTGTTAGTTAAATATAGGCCACAACACGTTATCAGCATGCTCCTACCATTGCGCTTAGGAATTTGACGTGAAAGTTTTTTGCATCAAACCAGTTCACCAATATTTTCACGCAATAAGGTTCTTTCAAAACAACGATTTTTATCTTGATATTTTTGCAGCCCTAATAGCGTGAACATTCACCATAATGCATGACCCAACTTAGCATTTTTCGAATGTTAGATTCTACATAAATTGCGTATGCATTATATTCATAATTGTTGAATTATGTGAATTTGATATTTGCCATGAATTGCATCAAATGTATATGAAGGAAAAATTGTGAAGAACAAGTTCGTTTGAGCAACATCTACAACATGCAATTAACAATTAAAGGCGAAATCATGCTTGTATGCACTCAAAACAAAACTTTACCCATGAAATTCAAAGCCTAGTAGTTATGATGAACCAATACTAAACTCAAGATCTAAGAGAAAGAGTTGAGATTTGTTTATACCTTTGAAGCACCTCTTTGCTTAGCAAAGGTTAATCACCCATGTGAAGGCCTTCTTTCCTTTGTCACCTTGCTCCTTGGCTCCATGGATGTGGATGGAGGAACTTGGCTTCTTGGCTCCATGTCTTCTCGGATATGGATGGAAGAATTAGGTTCTCCAAAAGTCCACAAAGTTGGAGACCTCTAAGTTTTGACACCAAGGATGGTTGAGGAAGAAGATGAGTGGCCATGAAAGAGTTAGATGCTAGTAAACTCTCCCATGGTGGCCAGGTGTTCTAGAGAAAAAAGAGAGAGAGAGAGGTATTCTCCCATCCTTAGAAAACCCTTATGAGGATGGAGCAAAGATACCCCTTCTATGCTTTCAACTTTTGTGTGCATCTTGGACCAAAAGGCCCTTCCTTTCCCTATGGTCAGTTTTCCCAAGCCTTTGGGCTGTTTTGGGCTTCTTGAATTTGGGTTGTTAAGTTGTCATACAACTTAAGCTAATGGGCTTGACGATTCGAAGCCCATTGGGCTTTCAGGCCCAACACTAACTCAAGGTTTAAAACGAACTTATTTGTTTAATTAATTAACATATTAATTAATCATTTCCATAAACAATTAAACCATTTAATTGTCCTTACTCATCTCTGTCAAATCCTTCAATCATTACCTTACATGGCGTGCGATCCATTAGGTTCCTTTTAGCGAGGAAGTGGGCAATTAAAACTCTTCAAATCGATTGTGAATTGAAGCTTACTTTCAATTCTCCTTTAGTGATTATACACCTTTAGGCTTCCACAAACCATGAGTGCCACCTAGCATTATGTTATGGCTATCTAAGCTAATCAGAAGAGGTTGGAGAACCTATTCAGTTTGGGATTACAATGCACTATAGTCTTTCTCTAATACAATACTCTTGACCACATTGTTTGGTTTAATAGTTTATTCATGTCTATTATCCAATGTGATTCTCTTACTTATATGATTACCTTGAATGTGATTTGGAACGACTTCCCAAATCTTATTCATACTTTTGGCCAGAGATTCTTAATCATATCATAGAGTATTCTCCCTCAAACGGTTTGAAGGATAGAGATCCCTTGTTTTGCCTCCATGACTAAGTGGCTTAACCCCAACTATGCCGTGGACACCCTCTTACGGAGTGACTTTGACATAGTCAAAGGTCAAGGACCTAACGACAAGACAACTATGATGCCTCAGGTCAAAGGACTACTTTGCATTATCCCAACCATGAATTCTCATGTGACATGAACATGAGAACTCTTTGTTGATTATATTCAGTGGACTCATTCTCTATTGAGCACCTACATGCTTGTCTTGGTGTCAGCTACACCAATGAGTCGAGACCAGTCACTCTCCCTAAGAGAAGAAATAGCACGTACTGATCTTGACAGACTGTTAATGCCCAATTAGCAATCCTATGATCAGGAACGTTTAAGATATGTATTCGAAAGAGAATGGTCTCATGAATCTAACTTCTTTAGATCACATTCACCCAATTACATATTCCTTGGACTTATTGTTTAAGCATATAAAATTTATATGAGACGACTTTAAACAATAATTTTTGCCCTTTATATTAAACTAGATTAGTTTATCATATGAAATGTCAGTAAAGTATCATCATATGATTGGTTTTAGGCCACATTTCCAACAATATGTCCATGCATTGAATTATTTAATTAAATGTGCATTGAATTATTTAATTAAATTTCCATACATTTCCAACAATATGATTGGTTTTAGGGTTCTTCGAACCCATGACCCGAGCCTACACCGAAGCTAGAAGCTCCACCCGAGCCTAAAAAATCGAAATTTTTAGGGTTCTTCGAACCCATGACGTCGTTTTGGCATTGTCCACCTGCCAAACTCTTACACACTTCATGGTGTCCCACGCATGGCCTGTAATCCCTGAGGACTTTGATTTTGGCTGAGATTCGTCTGAATCTCCATGGATTCGAAAACCCTAAATTCGAATCCAAGGGTTTTTGGTTTATGAACATCGAGATTTCCCCTTTTATTTTTCTCCATCACACCATCGAATTCCATGTCAAACCCTTAACTCGTATAGAGTTCTTTTGATAGAACACAGCCATTTGAAGCAGCGACGCCGGGCTTCGTCCTCGGTGACCACACCCAGCGATGATAGGGTGTTTTTTTTGTTGAAATCCTAGCCCAATTGGGCTAGCCTTCTCGGCCTGGAATGGAAATTTGTTCAAACTGGGCTTGCTTAATGCTGCCCAAGTCCACGAATTGACCCAAAGCGTAACACCAGCCCATAGGGCTATGGTGTCCTTACACCCGCATGCACGTGATCCCAGCCTACAGCTAGTGCATTGATACACCTGCACTACGCTACATTTGATTAGTGCCCATCTAGGCCTCTGTTTTTGGGCCCGGTTCTTGTAGCCCGTTTGCTACTATTGGGCTTACAGCCTAGATTCTGTTTGTGGCGTAATCAGCCCGTGTCTATCTAAGCCCAGTTTTTAGGCCTAGACCATAGTACAAATTTGCTCAGCCTACTTGTGGGCATTGGTCCATGATTTTTGGGCCCTGAGCTTAACAATTTGGGTTTTATAACTTTTTCACCCACACTTTAAATTTGGCCCAAAGTCCAAAAATAATTAATTCAATTATAATCATAGACCTGAAGTTCATTATTATTTCGAAACCTGAAGTTTCTAGAAATATGCCTTGTTTGAAAAACAGAAGTTTTCCTTAAAAACATCACCCATGAAAACCCAAAGTTTTTCATGTAAATTTAAACCAATACATGACTATTAGAACCTAATTGTTCTACTCCTATGTGAATGGATTGATTTTTTTATCCATTACACTAGCCACATATTGTCCATTTATTTTGTGATAGGAACATGTCAAATTTGAACAAATTCGACTTTGTTGAAGATATGCCCTGAAAGTCAATATTTGGAAGAAACCTTTCAGGACAATGTCTGTATGTATAAATGACTCTAATACAGCAACAGGCCAAGTGACTCATTAGGACTATCTTAATAAATGATATACGTCCTAAATAGTGAATCCATGGACAATGGATCGATGGAAGAAGTAATCTAATGATGTTAGATTGCACAGACCTTTTTCACATAACCGTAATATCCAAAAGGTTCATGGTCATAGGATTGTTAGAGGGATATTGACAATACATAGACCAGTACATACTATGTCCCCTTTAAATGGAAGGATGGAAAGTCTCATGCCATTTGTGTAGTGACACTAAGACAAGTATGTAGGTGCTCATTAAGGGAATGAGTTCACCGAACATAATCAAACGAGAGTACTTGCATGGAGGTCTACTCACATGTCAAGCAAGTAACTCTACTGGTTGGAATAATGTAAGTAATCCTTTGACCTAAGACATCATAGTTGTCTTGGGGATACGTTGCTAATCATTTGATAATAAGACGTGACCACATCTCATCTTGGATGTGTTCTATGCATTGTTGGGGCCAGTGATTTATTCTCAGAGGCATGTGAATGATCAACAAGGGATCTCTAATCCTCGTTATGAGAGGATGAATACTCTTAGATATTATTCTGGAATCTTCGACCAAAGTATCGAGTGTAATGGTGGAAAGTGTTCCTATACGACTCAATAGAATCGTATAACTTGATATAATCACATTAGGGGTTTGACATTAAGTATCCATACCCTAGTAATGTGATTGTGAGTATTGTATTAGAGAAGGATCAAATTATATTGTAATTCCAACTGAATAGTTTCTCCGAACAAATTCTACATTAGCTTGGGTAGCCATGATATATGATTAGATGTTACTCATAGCTTGTGGGTTCTTCTAGATGATTAAATAAGTATTCATCAAAGAAGAAGGAGAAATAAAAGTAAGTTTTAATTCACTAAGTGATTGGATTAATACTAATCAATTGGATTGGTACCAATCACCTCACTGCCTTGCTAATTAGAAACTAAAATGATTGTACACCGGAACACCGTTGTGGTGAGACTACTAAAAGATGATGGAATTAATTAAATGGATTAATTAAGTGTTATGATTAATTAGAAAGTCTAAAGAAATCATAGAAGAGATGAAAGATTGTTTAGGACTTAAAGAAAAGTTCGGGTTCATTCGGGCCCATTGGGTCCTTTTATTCAAGCATAGAATGACTTGAGATGATAAAAGCCCAAAGTCCAAACCCACACTAAGGGGCCGGCCATTACTAAAGAAAGAAGAGAGAGAAGGAGTCAATTTGTTGACTCACTTCTTTGACATTTATAAAGAAAGTTTAATGAAAAAGTTTGATTAGGGTTTTGTGTGTTCTTTTCAACAAGAGAAAACAAGTCTCTCTTTCTACCTACATGCAAGGCCGGTCACCAAAAGGGAAAATTAACTAATCATCTTTTCTCCCTTATGGTTATTCCAACATCCATCTCACTACATTAGTGGGTGTGGATCTTTAGAGGTCTTCTACCTTGGAGAGTAAAGGAGAATCAAAGGAGTTCCAAATCTATCAAGGTGGAGGAAGTAGGAGGGAGGCTAGACTCAAGGAGTTCCAAGAACAAAGAGCTTGGAGGTGATCCTTCCTTGGTCTAAAGTCTAGATCAAGAGGTATAAAACTGAACCTTCACTTTGTTCTTCAATATTTTGTTTGATGCATCATATATGAACCTATGCTTCTTGAAGGGGATTCGCATAACTATAGCTTTGATAATATGTGATAATATACTTCAGTTGCTTATGTATATACTCATTAGAATTGTATATGCATGCTAGTCACTTGAAATCCCACATAAATCTCATTATTTCCCTTCAAGTGGTATCAAAGCCAAAGGTTTATATGTGGAAGCCCTAAAGGTGTATAATCACTAAAGGGAGAATTGAAACTAAGTTTCAATTCACAATCGATTTGAAGAGTTCTAATCGCCCACTGCCTCGCTAAAAGGAACCTAATGGATCATACATCGTGTAAGGTAGAGATTGAAGAAATAACGGAGATGAGTAAGGATAATTAAATGGTTTAAATATTTATATATAAGATTAATTAATATGTTAATTAATCAAACGAATAAGTTCGTTATAGACCTCGGGTTAGTTTTGTGCCTCAAGGCCCAATGGAATTCGAATGTCAAGTCCAATAACTCAAGTTGTATGACAACTTGAAAAACACAAAGGGCTTCAAAGCCCAAAAAACCTACATGAAGGAAAAAATTTGTCCTAGCTAAGAACATATGAGAACATTTGAACACATAAGCAAACTAATAATACTTTAAAGTAGGCATGCATTAAAAAACCCATGACTTTCAAAGCTTGGTGAATGGTGAACCACAAGACTCTTTAACAACATTAAAGATAAGAGAGATTTTGAGATTCATTACCCTTGAAGCTCTTCCTTGTTTACACAAGGGATTCACCCAAATGGAGGGCCTTCAAGTCACCTCCTAGCTCCTTGAATCTTCCTTGTGATTTTTCTTCCTTTTGAATCTCCTTTGCTCCTTGAGGATGTGAGTAAAGGAACTCCAAAAAGTACCAAAGGTTTGGTACCTCTAAGTCTCCACACCAAAGATGTAGTGTGAAGAGAAGATGGATGACTTAGAGAGATTTTAGATGCTAGTAAAAGCCTCCCTTAGTGGCCAGCCTCTATAGAGAAAAAAGGAGAGAAAAAGTTTATGTTCTTTGACCCAAGGAAAACCCTAGTGAGAAAAGCTATAAAGATGACTTTATACTACCTCTCATGTGAGTGGCAAACTTGAAATTAACCCAAGTTTGCTACCACTCACCCTTGGCCGGTTTTGACTTTGTTTTTGGGTTAATTTCCATTTAGTTTTAGTTGTCACACAACCTAAACTCAATGGGCCTTGTGGACCGAAAACCCTTTTGGGCCCCGAAACCCAAAACCAACGTAAAAGCCCAATACGAACCTTTCGTAAGATTAATTAACTACTTAATTAATCTTGACCATTTTCAATTAAACTATTTAATTAATTAATCTTGACCATTCTCAATTAAACTATTTAATTGCTTATCCATCTCATTTATATTTCTTCACTTTCATCCTTACTCGCCTTACGATCCATTAGGTTCCAATTAGCGAGGCAGTGAGCAATTGTTACTCTTAACGATCGATTGTGAATTGAAACTACATTTTAATTCTCCCTTTGATGAAGATTAGTGTTTGCTAATCCTCAGGGCTTCCACAAACCATGAGTGACACCTAGCAGTATGTCATGGCTACCCACGCTAAGTAGAAGTGGTTGGAGAACATATCCAGTTACAATTACAATGCAATACAGTCCTTCTCTAATACAATACTCTTAATCACATTGTTTGAGTGATAGTTTGTTTCATGTCTACTATCCAATGTGATACTTATCTATATGATTCAATTGAATATGATTTGGAACAAGCTTTCTATGTCATATTCGTATGCTTTGGCCAAAGACTCCCGAATCATATCTCAGAGTATTCTCCCTCCACCATGGAAGGTTAGAGATCCCTTGTTGTACATTGATATGCCTACATGACTAGATAGCTTGACCTCAACAATGTCGTGGACATAGTAGATCAAGGACCTAACTATTAGACATTTATGATGCCTTAGGTCAAAGGACTACTTTGCGTATTGCAACTTACAAGCTCTTACATGACATGTATGTTTGAACTCTCTTTTGATCGTGGTTCGGTGTACTCGATTACCTTTTGAGCACCTATGTGTTTGTCTCAGTGTCCAACACTAAATGACTTGAGACTAGTCATACTCATGCTTGAGTTAACATAACACATACTAACCTTAGTGGATTGTCAATGCCCAATTGGGAATCTATGGCTAGGAATGTTTTAGGAATGAACATAAGAGAAATGTCTCATTAATCTAACTTACTTAGATCACTTATCTCTTAGATTATATACATTCCTTGGATTCCCTTATTGTTTAAACACATAATACAATAAATAGTGATTAACAATAAGATTTGCCCTTCATTAAACATATAATAGTTTAACACAATAAGTATTCCAAAAACTATTACATTAAATGAGTGGCTTTGTGGGCATACTTCCAACACTACAATGGTCGGACAAATAGAGAGGGGTAGTGAACTTGACTTAATTGCAAGTTTTCCACTCCATTGTGAGGTGGTATAAAGGCAACTTTATAGACATTTCATCCTAAAGGTTTCTTTTGGAGAAAAGATGAGAACACAAAGCTTTCTTTTCTTTCTAAGAGGCCGGCCACCCTAGAGGAACATAGCTAGCAATCTTCCTTCCTCTAGGTCACTTATTTCTTCCTCAATGCTCTCCTTGGTGTGGAGGCTTAGAGGTTCTTTATTTTGGGAACTTGGAGAATCCATTCATCCATCCTTCTCCAAGAAATCATGGAGCTAAGAAGTAAGGAATGAAGGCCCTCTCTCTTAGGTAATTAGCCTTTGCTGATGCAAAGAGGAATCAACATAGGTATACTATTTCTGAACTCACTTTATTCTTGAGTTGAGTCTTGGTTCACCACAACTACTAGGCTTTGAATTTCATAGGTAAAGTTTTGTTTTTGAGTGCATACAAGCATGATTCCGCCTTTTAATTGTTAATTGCATGCATAGATGTTGCTCAAATGAACTAGTTTTCACAAATATTTCCTTCAAGTGGTATCAGAGCCTATGTTAGATCCTACATCGCCCAGGGGAGTGATCCTTATATGTATATTCCCATCCTTACCTAGCACGAGGCTTTTTGGGAGCTCACTGGCTTCGGGTTCCATAGGAACTCCAAAGTTAAGCGAGTAGCACGCGAGAGCACTCCCATGATGGGTGACCCACTGAGAAGTTCTTGTGTGAGTTCCCAGAAACAAAACCATGAGGGTGTAGTTGGGGCCCAAAGTGGACAATATTGTGCTACGGTGGTGGAGCGGGCTTGGGATGTGGTGGACCCCAAGTCAGGATGTGACAATTTGGTATCAGAGCCTAACCCTGATGCGACCTAATTAAGCACACAAATTAAAACCCTCTTGTGACAATTGTAGTAAAGATGCAAGTAGGGATCGTTCTAGACCGGGGATTAGGAGGGATTACTAAATCACTTGGAAACTGACTCAAAAACGTAAAACAAACGTTAAAAACACTAAACTAGACTCAAAGAATGTAAAACTAAACAATAAAACACTAAAACAAATCAAAAGACTCAAAGAATACAAAACACTTATAAACACAAACTAAGACACTTTCTAACTAAATTAGACACTAAGGTAAAGGGGGATTGAGGTTTTGACGAAATTAAACTAAATACACAGATTGTAATTTAAAGGCAGAATGTAAATATGAATGTGATGAAAATATGGATGAATGCTAGCTAGAAGGTTCTTCTCCACACATGTCACACTTGCATACAATTTGATTTTCAGTTGGTCTTTCGATGAATTATAAATACTCAACACCCCAGATTAACCGTGAATTGCACTAATTAACCCTCAGTTTTTCCACAAGTTATTAAGTTGGATGATTGCATACGACAACTCAAAACATTCCCTACAAGTTCCCTACATGAATTGCATAATAGAGATACAAGCAAGAATCATTAAGTTCTATGAAAAACATAAGCATTGACGAAGCATTCATTACTATGAATTGCATGAAACTTATGCTAAGAATTCATTCAACGCGATCGTTTTCAAGCGACCTTCACTACTTGTGATTATAAGATTGTAACTATTAGGTGAAACTCCCTCATAATCTAGCATCATATTCATGCATGAAAACTAAGCGTGCACTCTCAATCAACATACACAAATAAGTTATCAATCAAATAGATGAACGAATTGAATTCACCATTCATGAAATTCCAACTAAAAGTAATCAAATCATATTGCAAGCATAAACATGGTTTCGAATCACCCCCTAGCTAAATAGGGGTTTAGCCTCTCATGTTCACAACAAGAAAAATAAAATTGAATTTAAACATAAAGAACAAAGGATGGATTACACCTAGAACGCCCAACGAATCCACTTGAATTTCTGCGCGTCTAAGTCCTCTTTCCTCTTCTCCTTGATGCGGCAGTGAGGTTAAATGGATGATTTTGATGTTATTTTGGGTTGGGGATGCATTTATGGAGGTTTAGTGGTGCGGCAATGGTGGGGAAGGTGTGGAAGAATGGCTGGACTAGAAGGGGAATGCACGGTTTGAATGAGGGAGAATTGCGGCTGTTTTCTGGAAAATATGGTGGATAATGGGTGACGGCTTATGAATTAGGGTGAATGGATGCACGGGTTTTTGGGCGATGGGATGCTGGAATTGATGTATATGCAGCGGCAAGGATGAATGAATGGGATAATGGGATGGTGGCTGCACAGTTTTTAGGAGAGAATTAGGGTAAAATAATATATGGGGGGCCACGGCTTTAAGTGAATGGGGTGTAAAGGTGGCTACGGATGGAAGAATGAATTAGGGTGAATAGCTGAATAAAAAATTAGAATGAGAGGTATATGGTGCGGCTTATGAGAAGAATAAAAAAATGAAAGAGAAGCTAGGGTTAAAAATAAAAGGTACGGCCCAGATTAGAAGTTAGAAGGCTTACGGTGAATGGATGGGGACTTGCGGCTAATATGGATTTTGTGGCTGAAAATTGAAAGAATTAATGAGAGGTGAATAGGGTGCGGCTGCATGTAATTAGGGTGATTAGAGTTTAGGGTTTAATGCATGAAATGAGACAAAACTACCCCCCCCCTTGCACGGCAAGGGAAGGGAATTGGGCTAGGGCACGGCATAGGTTGGAAATTGGGCTAGGGCCTTCGTTTTGTGTCCTAAAGCGCCTACAAGGACTTCAAAGTGGCTAGAAAATACGGACGTTTAAGATTAGGAAAGGTTACCAAAACGGGAAACTTAGGGTTAACTTTCCTATATCAAATAGGAAACCTTGTTTGAGTAGGATTCCTCGTTTTGGTAAGAATTCATCGTTGGAGTAGGAATTCGTCGTTTCTTCAAATCTTCAACTCATTCATTATTCTTTCGCTCCAAAAGACTCCAATTTGCATCTTCTTGCACACTTTGGCCTTATAATCTGAAAATACACAAAAGTAGCCTTAAACACTAAAATAGCTAAATAAACACAACATAAATGCACGAGAACAAGCTAATTAAGTTGCATGAATATGCTCCTATCAAATTCCCCCACACTTAACTTTTGCTAGTCCTCGAGCAAAACAAAACGACTAAACTAAACAAAACGAAACAAAACAAACAAAACATAACCTAAACCTTCCAACGTTTGCCTCAGGGATTTCCAATGAAACATGACATGTCAAAGATCATTACTCACATAGCTTTTAGTCTTCCTTCCCCTCGAGCACAGACTAAATCATAGTCACCATTCACTAGTTCGCACTTAATCAATTAAAACACATTTTGAATGTAGTAACATGCCTTAGAGAATTCCCTCAATTCCTCACTAGTTATGCACTCAATTTTCACTCAGATTGTCTAACTACACACCCTACACTAGTTATATGTGAGAAGATTGATGTAAACATGAAAAACTAGTACTCACATACGTTATAACAAAGAAAGCAATTTCTGGAGTAATTAAACGTGTTTAGATATGATCTCATGAATGGAATGCTACTACTTAGATGCGAGAACCAGTGACACCATATGCTCATACCAAATTCAAACTCCACAATTAAAATGCACAACACTCAAGATAGAAGTCAAAGGTTGTAACGGGGCTTGGGGTGTTGGATAACAAGGAAAGATAGGGATAAACAAAAGTTCTTTACGCAATAGCAAGCAAAGTATTGAACTTAAGTCCTAGAATTCCCTTAGAATGCAGAAATCAACTTTTAGACAAATAGGGAAGATTCAAACAACTCTTAGGGCCTAATTCATTGTTTTGGGCCCTTACTTCAACAAACAATACTTTTCAACTATTTTCAACTCTTTTTTTTTCACCTTTTTTTTTTTTTTTTTTTTTCTTCTTTTCTTTTTGTTTTTTTTTTTTTTTTTTTTTTTTTTTTTTTTTTTTAGCCGCCCCTATGGCACATAAACTCATATCAATAATCCTTCCCCCACACTTATTTCCTGCAACACATTAATCAAAAGGAATTCATTACTTACTATGCTTCAAGAACAAAGGTAAGGATGGTCCTAATCTAAGCTAGGTGAGGATAATGCGGGTTAACAAAGAATATGGGCTAACACGGCTCAATGGGGTTAAACTTAAACACAAACTGAGTGAAGGGCACACGGCTATTTGGCTTTGATGGTGGTCACTACACAACTTCATCTTGAATATGTGGTATGCAATTCAATAACATGCTTTGAATGAAATGGGCATGAGTTCTAGCATTTGGAACTAAGTGATGAAACACCTTCTAAGTAGTAACCAAACAAAGAATAATGAGATCATGCAACGACTTTAGAAAACAATAATGCACAGATTTTAACTCTCCAAATAACGTTTAGGCTCAAGTCTCACAGGGATGTAGCGTTAGTTTGAGTTCCTTCCTTCAAGCATGTTACAAAAACTAATTTTTTTCTTTGTGATTACATGTGAATTCGTAAACTATAACTACAACCAAGCATAAACCAAAGAGTATATCAAACGTCCATCCATGTTTGTAACTTTCTTTAACCATCATGCAATTAAAAACCAAATCCTCATCATTGCGTTGGAAGGTGACCTACGACACAAACAAACACACAAAAAACAACTCTTTTTGGGTTTTGCAAAACAATTTTTCAAATTTTTATGGTATTTTCGGATTTTTAAGTCAACACACTCTAAAACACTCTAAAATAGCTTAAAAACACTTAAAAACAGTGGGAAACAAGTTTAGACATGTTAGGTGGTAAAACCCTACGAATTTCATGCACAAATATCTCAAAACAGAATGTTACCCCCCCCCCCCCCACACTTAAACTAAACATTGTCCTCAATGTTTTAGACACAATTAAACACATTACACATAACATAAAGTAAGCAACAAAGGAAAGGGTTTAGGGACGCAAATCTGAGTGTGGAGCGAATCCCAAGTTCTTCCTTTGTTGATTGCATGGGTTGCCTCCCAAGTAGCGCTTGCTTTAACGTCTTCCAGCCGGACGAAACTTTCTTTTAATCTCCACTAGGGCTCACGGCATGGAATAGGATCTCCTCCACAACACGCCCTTCAACACTTCCATAATACGGCTCAATGAATGGGCGGGGATAATGATCCTCCCTGATGGTGGTGGTTCGGTTCCGACAATCCATATAAATGCTCCCACCACCTTTATATCGGTTGGTCACCTGCACCAACGAAGGTAACAACCTATTAGTTGAAATAGGAATTGAGGTTGGAAATGAAGACTTACAATCATAGTGTGGCGAGGGCTCAAAAATGGCAGCCCTTTCAACAATGTTACTATGGCTACTTTCGGCCATATTGGGTGGTTGTAGACCAATCACTCCAAGTTCTTCTCCAGCGGTGGTTCCTGATACATCCTTCGTGGTAAGTGTGGATCATTTCGGCCCTTTGTCCTTATGCACATCTACGACAAAACAAGAATGACTATCGTTAGGATTCTTAATAGAGTCATAAACATTGAATTTAATTATGTCACCACCAAACTCCATTGTTAGTGCTCCCTTGGCCACATCGATCTTTGTTTGGGCCGTTTTCATGAATGGACGACCTAGCAAGAGTGGCAATGATGGAGCATCGCTCGAATCCTCCATTTCTAAGACATAGAAATCTGCAGGAAAGATGAGATGATTAACCTGCACTAAAACATCCTCAAGGACTCCCTTGGGATAAACATTAGAACGATCGGCCAACTGAATTATAACACCATCTTGTTTTAACTCACCAAGGTTCATAGATGCATAAATGGAATATGGCATGACATTAATAGAAGCACCTAAATCTAACATGCATTGTTTAAATCTCATGTTTCCAATTGTGCATGGGATAGTAAAGCTCCCTGGATCCTTACATTTTGGAGGCAACTTTCGTTGCAAAACCGCTGATACATTTTCACTCACTTTCACAACTTCTTTGTTTGAAATTCTTTTCCTAGTTGTGCATAACTCTTTTAAAAACTTTGCATACCTGGGCACTTGCTTAATGGCATCAAGTAAAGGAATGTTTACTTGGACTTTCCGAAACGTCTCCAAAATGTCTTTTTCCTGCTCCTCCTTCTTTGTTTGCATGAACCTACTAGGAAAAGGCACATTGAAAGGAAAAACATTAGTAGAAACCGAATTTGACACATTCTTACCCTTTTTGGCCGAATTAGACAATTTGGAGTCATTTGAAGCTTGTGGCAAAGGTGTTTCCACCTTTTCCGTGGGTTGGCTTGCTTCATCCTCTTCAATTCTCCGTCTTTCATCCTCTTCGGGGCTTGATGGTGATGGTTTGGATGTAATGCCAACTTCCTTGCCACTTCTCAAGGTAATTGCATTGGCCGTTTCGAACCCTCCCTTTGGGTTTGGAATGGTGGAACTAGGGAGTTGTCCGGGATCTCGAAACTTACCTACAAACTCGGCAATCTGCCCAATTTGTTTCTCAAGTTGATCCACCCTCTTATCTTGGTTTTGCATAGCCTTCGCTTGATCTTCCTGCCCATTAGACAACTTAGTTAGTATCTTAAGAAGTGCATCATTGTCAAGAGACGTACCTGAGGCACTTGGGCCGGATTGGGCTTGATTTTGGGGTGGGCCGTAGGTTTTGGGAAAGAACCCCGGGGGTTGTTGTCTAAAGCCTCCTTGTTGTGGTGGTTGCCGGGGCTCCCTCCACTTGAAATTTGGGTGGTCTCGCCACCCCGGATTATACGTGTTGGAGTATGGATCATGTCTTGACTGATTTTGGCTTTGAAACCCAATGGCATTCGCACTCTCCCATCCGCCATTCTCGATGAGTTGAGGACACTTTTCGGAGACATGTCCTTGGATAGAACATACGCCACATACCACAGGTCCTTGCATCTTCATTCCCTCGGCCATCTGTGACATAATGGAAGTAAGATTAGCTAACTGTGAATGAATATCAGGTGCGGAACTTACCTCATGAACCTGCTGCCGTCGGGGTCCTCTTTGGCCTACTCCTTCATACTGTTGAGCGTTCAATGCTCGGTTAGCGATCAAGACATTGGCATCCCTGGGCGTCTTGTCCACCAATGCTCCACCCGCCGAAGCATCAAGCATTTGACGTTCTAGATGTAGGAGACCCTCGTAGAAATATTGCAAGAGCAACTCCTCCTTCATCTGATGCTGTGGACAAGAAGCAACAAGTGATTTAAATCGTTCATAATACGTAGGAAAAGACTCACCTTCTTCTTGCTGGATTCCGCTTATCTTTTTGCGTAGGAGGATGATGCGAGAAGTTGGAAAGAACTTCTCCAAGTACGCTCTCTTCATACTCTCCCAAGAAGTGACAGTGCCAGGAGCTAACTCATATAACCAATCTTTGGCTTTATCCATCAAAGAGAATGGAAAAGCCTTCATCTTCAAGATATTTCCGTCAACAGTGACGGGAGTCATACTAGAGCAAACTACTTCAAATTCTTTCAAATGTTTGTTAGGATCTTCCATGGACAAGCCATGGTATTTAGGAATATGATGAAGCAAACTTGACTTTAATTCAAACTCATCCGTCTTACCTTGGGCAGCCGTGGGGTATTGAATGCACAAGGGTGCGGCATTATCCAAACCTGAGGCGGAAAGCTCCTTGAGTGTACGGTTGTCCACCGCCATGCCTTGGACTTCTTCAAATATCCCTGCCGTGGGTTCCTCAAATACACCTGTCGTGGCCTCTTCTTCTTCAAGGTCAGATTCCAGACGTTGTGGACTTGGTTCGTGTGGCTTCCTCTTCCGTCTCAAAGTCCTCTCAAAATCGTTGTCAAAATCCGAGATATGCTCACGAATCGGTTGAGAACTCCGAGTCATGCACTAGTACCTAAAACAAGGAAAACAAAACAAGATCAGAATTCTTAACAAAAACTAAATTAAACAGAAAATAACAATCCAAGGGATTAGCAAAGTTGCTAATCCCCGGCAACGGCGCCAAAAATTTGATTCGACCTAATTAAGCACACAAATTAAAACCCTCTTGTGACAATTGTAGTAAAGATGCAAGTAGGGATCGTTCTAGACCGGGGATTAGGAGGGATTACTAAATCACTTGGAAACTGACTCAAAAACGTAAAACAAACGTTAAAAACACTAAACTAGACTCAAAGAATGTAAAACTAAACAATAAAACACTAAAACAAATCAAAAGACTCAAAGAATACAAAACACTTATAAACACAAACTAAGACACTTTCTAACTAAATTAGACACTAAGGTAAAGGGGGATTGAGGTTTTGACGAAATTAAACTAAATACACAGATTGTAATTTAAAGGCAGAATGTAAATATGAATGTGATGAAAATATGGATGAATGCTAGCTAGAAGGTTCTTCTCCACACATGTCACACTTGCATACAATTTGATTTTCAGTTGGTCTTTCGATGAATTATAAATACTCAACGCCCCAGATTAACCGTGAATTGCACTAATTAACCCTCAGTTTTTCCACAAGTTATTAAGTTGGATGATTGCATACGACAACTCAAAACATTCCCTACAAGTTCCCTACATGAATTGCATAATAGAGATACAAGCAAGAATCATTAAGTTCTATGAAAAACATAAGCATTGACGAAGCATTCATTACTATGAATTGCATGAAACTTATGCTAAGAATTCATTCAACGCGATCGTTTTCAAGCGACCTTCACTACTTGTGATTATAAGATTGTAACTATTAGGTGAAACTCCCTCATAATCTAGCATCATATTCATGCATGAAAACTAAGCGTGCACTCTCAATCAACATACACAAATAAGTTATCAATCAAATAGATGAACGAATTGAATTCACCATTCATGAAATTCCAACTAAAAGTAATCAAATCATATTGCAAGCATAAACATGGTTTCGAATCACCCCCTAGCTAAATAGGGGTTTAGCCTCTCATGTTCACAACAAGAAAAATAAAATTGAATTTAAACATAAAGAACAAAGGATGGATTACACCTAGAACGCCCAACGAATCCACTTGAATTTCTGCGCGTCTAAGTCCTCTTTCCTCTTCTCCTTGATGCGGCAGTGAGGTTAAATGGATGATTTTGATGTTATTTTGGGTTGGGGATGCATTTATGGAGGTTTAGTGGTGCGGCAATGGTGGGGAAGGTGTGGAAGAATGGCTGGACTAGAAGGGGAATGCACGGTTTGAATGAGGGAGAATTGCGGCTGTTTTCTGGAAAATATGGTGGATAATGGGTGACGGCTTATGAATTAGGGTGAATGGATGCACGGGTTTTTGGGCGATGGGATGCTGGAATTGATGTATATGCAGCGGCAAGGATGAATGAATGGGATAATGGGATGGTGGCTGCACAGTTTTTAGGAGAGAATTAGGGTAAAATAATATATGGGGGGCCACGGCTTTAAGTGAATGGGGTGTAAAGGTGGCTACGGATGGAAGAATGAATTAGGGTGAATAGCTGAATAAAAAATTAGAATGAGAGGTATATGGTGCGGCTTATGAGAAGAATAAAAAAATGAAAGAGAAGCTAGGGTTAAAAATAAAAGGTACGGCCCAGATTAGAAGTTAGAAGGCTTACGGTGAATGGATGGGGACTTGCGGCTAATATGGATTTTGTGGCTGAAAATTGAAAGAATTAATGAGAGGTGAATAGGGTGCGGCTGCATGTAATTAGGGTGATTAGAGTTTAGGGTTTAATGCATGAAATGAGACAAAACTACCCCCCCCTTGCACGGCAAGGGAAGGGAATTGGGCTAGGGCACGGCATAGGTTGGAAATTGGGCTAGGGCCTTCGTTTTGTGTCCTAAAGCGCCTACAAGGACTTCAAAGTGGCTAGAAAATACGGACGTTTAAGATTAGGAAAGGTTACCAAAACGGGAAACTTAGGGTTAACTTTCCTATATCAAATAGGAAACCTTGTTTGAGTAGGATTCCTCGTTTTGGTAAGAATTCATCGTTGGAGTAGGAATTCGTCGTTTCTTCAAATCTTCAACTCATTCATTATTCTTTCGCTCCAAAAGACTCCAATTTGCATCTTCTTGCACACTTTGGCCTTATAATCTGAAAATACACAAAAGTAGCCTTAAACACTAAAATAGCTAAATAAACACAACATAAATGCACGAGAACAAGCTAATTAAGTTGCATGAATATGCTCCTATCAAACCCTAACCATCGTGTGTCGACGAGGACGTCGGCCCCGTAAGGAGGGTGGATTGTTAGATCCCACATCACCTAGGGGAGTGATCCTTATATGTATATTCCCATCCTACCTAGCACGAGGCCTTTTGGGAGCTCACTGGCTTTGGATTTCATGGGAACTCCGAAGTTAAGCGAGTAGCGCACGAGAGCACTCCCATGATGGGTGACCCACTGGGAAGTTCTCGTGTGAGTTCCCAGAAACAAAACTGTGAGGGCGTAGTCGGGGCCCAAAGTGGACAATATCGTGCTACAGTGGTGGAGCGGGCTCGGGATGTGGTGGACCCCAGGTCAGGAAGTGACAGCCTAGGTCTAGTAGTTGACGAATACTTTTGGGTTTTGTAGTTGATAGTCTTTGATTTGAATGTTGTAATTGTTACAAGCTTTATTCTTACTTCTTTGAATGTAAATTTTGTTAGAAAATTTGCCATCTCAAATGTTGTAGATGTAGTTCATATGAGCATGAATTTTGGAGCAAAAATTTGGTGCTATGTTTATGGGGAAATTCGGCCAAATCCAAGGGGTGGATGTTTGTCTTGTTGAAAGTGTTTTAAAGTGACTTTTGCAACCCCTAAGTACCCTAGTATGGTAATATGTTATTTCCCTTAAGTTTGAGAGTTTTTGGGGTGTCTTTGGGTGAAAAATGTTCATGGAGCTCTTATGGGTTTTCATGGATGTTCTTCATTGTTCTTGTTATGTTCTTGGCAAGAACAAAATGGTTGGGAATTTTGATTCAAAGGTTTTTGGTTGTTTACATAAAGTCTTGTTTTGTGATGGTTGGTGTGACTTTTCCATCGACAAGACACTTTCGAAAAGTGTGTTTGAAATTATGTTAGTCATGGTTGGTGTACATGATCGGTACTTTGCTTTCACACCCATACCTATTTTCTTTCAACACCATACCCATCAACTTTTCAACCTATTTCAAGATTTTGTTTTCAACCCATCACCTTTCACTTTGTTGAAAAATTTCAAAAGTTTTATGACACCACTCTCACTAAAACCAGCCACCCTACAAGTAGGGTACTATTGGGGCTTTTATGTCATTACAAAAAGTTTTGATACTTTTATGTATTTGCACTTTGACCAAAAAATTTATGTTTTTAAGTAAAGGCCCAAAAATCACTAAAGGACAAATTGTTTTGCTCCTTTAATGAAGTTTTTGTGTTTGGTGAAATTTTTAGGTTCTAGTTGTAATTACATGAAGTAGTGGACTTTTGTGTTTTTACAAAATGACCTCCAAAGTTTATGTTTTGCAATATAGCCCAATAGTTGAGAACAAAAAAGTTTTGTATCTTCAAATGAGAATTGGATTTTCATTTCATTTAGCTTCATCTAAATCAATTCTATGAATACAAAAAACAAATGGCAATGTTGCATTCAAGTTTAATTAGTTAAAGTGTTAATTAATTAAATAAAGGGTGATTATGAACCTAAGCCTATGATAATTGAGCTATGTGAAAGGCCATCTATCAAATTTGTTTGAACCATGGGAATGCGTAGATTAGATTTTGGTTGTAATTTGATATGATCAAATGTTGTAAAAGTGCATCAGCTCTTCTTTATTTTAAAGTAATTTGTTTTGATCAAATGTTGTAAAAGAGCATAAGCTCTTCTTTACGTACTCCTTTCTTATTTTATTTGATATGCATGAATTAGAGTGGTAGAGTCCAACGCCTAATAAGAAAACACGTCTTAATATGATTAAACACGTAACTAAAATCAATCACCATCCCTAGACTGAGATCCAACACTAGGCTCGTGTTGGATCAAATCAAAAGGTTCATAGTCATCCTAAGGCCCTAAGGCAACTATATAGTCCATCAATGAATGCAATGCTTATATTAGTAGTACCATATACTCTTGCTTTAAAAATCATTTTACAAGCTTAGTGGGAGTATCATATACCACTAAATCAATCACATGGACCAATAGTTGTAATAGGACCAAATTGTTTTAATGAGTGATAGGATTAAAAGCACACCACAAAGTAGCACACAAATGTCCTATTGATTTTCCTTATTAACACTAAGATTTGTCAATTGTAGCATATGAAAATAAGGGTCTTTCCCGCATAAGATTGTTTTATCTAATTACTTAAAATGTCACAAAAACTGGGCTGCTGTCACTACTGACCAGCCACCGAAAAATAATTATTAAACCGACTTACACTTATCTAAAGTCTACGAAATTTTATATGCAGATACTAGACACATAGAGCTACACTCACACAAATTTTTGGGATTTTTGGAGTTAATTTGATATTTAAATTAAATCGAACAAAAACAAGACAGAGACAGATTTTTAAGTAATTCACAAATTAAGAAAAACGAGTTAGGGGAATTGCTATCCACCACCAAATAATCATGCAAACATGTTATGTTTCATTCAAATTCCTTTCATTTTTCGGATGAAGATGCTCAAGTTGGCTCAATGTTAGAACCCAACCTATTACTCTTTCTTATGTAGTATGTTAAGAGAATGGCGTTTTCAACTTAACTTAGTCCCTAACATGCAATCTAGAAGGGTGTGTTCATAGATTTAACAAGTAGAAATCATTAAGAACGAAAAGAGTTTGAGTCATCACAAGGCATCGTAAGTACTAGCGTTGTCTTACTTATCCTAGAAATTGATTCACATGTTAATCGCAATTAACAAGTACTACTCTAGAACATATGTAGGTCCTCATTCGACAAGGGCAGGCACACACATATTCATAGCATTAGAATCCTAGATATGCTTACTAAGTATGGATCTATAGAAAACACAAAAAGAATTCATCAATGAGACAAGTAGTGAACCAATTTTCATCCATTCGTAAAAGTAATTCAAACGAAATGTCATAACAAACTTGCAATCATATTCGGGGCTTCAAAACAGCCCCTAACTACTAAAAATTAGTTACACATAATTCTCAAATTAAACCAAAAGAAAGACATGAGTTTGAGAAGATAAAACCGAGAGAAGAGAACGCCAAGATTTCCTCCTTCCTTTCCTTGCTTCCCCAACGCAGCAGCCTTGCCTTTTTTCCTTGCTTTCCTTCTTTTTTTTCTATATTTTTTTCACACTTTTTCTCCCTCTTTTTGTTGCTGCAACCTGTAGGTCTTTCTTTCTTTTCTGCTGCCACAGTTTTTTCTCCATAACTCACCCCACTAACAGCCATTTAGTGATGACAATAAGTGGGAGGAAATGCTAAAACAATTGTAACCCTTTGGGCAGCCTTTATGCCCATTACTCTCACTTAATTTTTCATTTCCTCTGATATTTGAATAGGTGTCAGCTGGCTTGTTCTTGGCTGCATCAGTTTTGGCTGTTAGTTTTATGGGATTTATTGCTTTCAATGCTTTCTTGTCAGTTACAAACTGCTCAGCCTCCTGGGAACCTTTCAGTGTTAGAACGACCGTAACTTTTTCTAAAAAAATGATATTAACAATCCGTGAAATGCTCCAGAAAATAGACATCCGTAGCTTTCCAAGCATATAAGGCTCATTCTCTAATTCATTCTGAGCTGTCCGCAACTTGCTTCCAAAGTCAGCTGACCTGCACAGGCAGTTTTGACGAATTTATTACTTAAAATTCCACTTGTGTTATTTTTCTTTTCTTTACTTGACAAATCCTACAAAACACAAAAACAAAGTAAATAACTCAAAAATATACGGAACTAACTAAGAAAAGACAAGTGAATTTGATATAAAATATATATAAATATGAGCTTATCAATGAGATTAGAATGCATGATAATATGTGATGAGACCTAAAAAATCTCAACCAAACCACTATTAAATTGACAAGCGTGAGAGTGCTTTGAACACTTTTTCGTGGCCTTCCACCATGGTAGGCCCCAATCGTTTGTGACTCGTACACCAACTTCACCCTATCATGGGGGAATACATGAAGGAAATATTTGTGAAAACGAGTTCATTTGAGCAACATCTATGCATGCTATTAACAATTAAAAGGCAGAATCATGCTTGTATGCACTCAAAACAAAACTTAACCCATGAAATTCAAAGCCTAGTAGTTATGGTGAACCAAGACTCAACTCTAAACAAAGTGAGTTGAGAAACTTTATACCTTTGAAGAACCTCTTTGCTTAGCAAAGGTTAATCCCCCATGTGAGGGCATTCTTTCCTTTGTCACCTTGCTCCTTGGCTCCATGGATTTGGATGGAGGAACTTTTCTTCTTGGCTCCATGTCTTCTTGGATATGGATGGAAGAATTGGGTTCTCCAAAAGTCCCCTGATGTGTTATAAACTAGCACTCAAATTAGACCGTCTTATTGACAATTGTAGTAAAGATGTAAGTAGGGATCGTTCTAGGCCGGGGATTAGAAGGGATTGCTAATCTACTCTAAACTGACTTAAAAACACAAAACTAAACTTAAAAACAAAAACTAGACTCTAAAACTCTTAACTAGACTTATATGACTCAAAACAAACTAAAAACACTCAAAACAGCACAAAACAATCAAATAGACTCAAACTAGACTCTAAAGGGTGATTTGGACGAATTTTAACTTAACTTTGACTCAAAACACTTAAAAACACAAATTGGATAGATTCTAACTAATTTGACACAACAAAGTAAAGGGGATTGGATTTTTGACGAATTTAATGTAAAAACAAGTAAATTAAAGACTCAAACAAGTTTGGCACGAAATTGGGTGAATGGATGGGTGATAAGCTAGCTAGAGGGTCCGTCTCCACACATGACACACTTGCATACAAATTGATTTCCAGTTGCTTTTTCAATAAACCATGAACCTCAACGCCCCAGATTAACCGTGAACAACACTAATTAACCTTCAGATTTTCTTTAAGTCATTGAATTGGATGGAATACGCATCGGCAACCAAATTATTCTTCCCAAGTTCCCTACATGAACTGCATAATAGAGACACAAGCAAAGATCATTAAGCTCTTTGAAAGTCATAAGCATTGACAAGGCATTCGTAACTATGACATCATGATACTCATGTCAGGAATTTAACTTAACACGATCGTGACCAGCGATCTTCACTACTGGTGAATATAAGTTTGTAACGATTATGTGAAACTCCCTTATATTCTAACATCAAATTCATGCATGCAAACTAAGTGTGCACCCTCAATCAACATACAGGAATAAGTTCTGAATCAAATAGTTAAGCAAATTGCATTTATGATTTATGAAATCACAACTGGAAGTAATCAATTCATATTGCAAATATAATCATGGTTTCAAAGTCTCTTCTAGCCAAAACTAGTTTAGCTCCTCATGTTCACAGCAAAACAAAGAAAACTTAAATTAAACATTGAAATCAACATATTGAATACACCTAGAAACGTCCAGCAATCCAACAATCTTGAATGGCAAGCACGACTCCAAGGGGTCTTCTCTTCTTTCTCCTTGAAAAGTTGCGGCACAAGGGTGGTTGTGGCTGGAATTAGGTTGTGGTGTATGGGTGGTTCGAATTCTTGTGATGGAAGGATGAATGTATAGTGCAGATGTGGGTGTGGAAGGGGTGAATGGCTGAATGATGGGGGACGATTCTTTTGTGCGGAAAATTGTGTAAAATAAAGGGAGAAAGGGCAAGGCATTAATTAATTAATTTGGGAAAGATTTAAGACTCCAAGTCCTCCAAGAAAAGGGTAACAAATCAGAATTCCCAAGAGGAAAAGGGTAAGAAGGGTGCGGCAAGGAATTGGGAAAGGGAAAGGGGCTTCCTTGCATAACAAGGAAGGGAAGGAAACGGATAGTGATGCGGCAACCCCTCTTGGACCAGGATTAGGCCTTCTAGAACATCTATTTAAGTGTCCCATCTTTGATGTAGTCTTGGTTTCTGTTAATTCGAAGATTGCTAGCTACAACTAAACGGTGATTCATTGTTAGGACATAATATGGGTTTCCGAAACCATTATCAAGATAGTCTTGATAATATATGTCTAAGACTAGGAATCACAAGATGTGTAAGTTGTAGCGATCCATCGATCATGAATCTTACCAAGCTGGTGGGAGCTATAAGCGTCTTATGAGAGAAAGATCAAATCGTTTGATTTTTCATAAAGTTGTAAATGAATCTTTTGTTTACTAGGTTCACAAAAGATTAGTGGGAGTTAATCATATTCCTAAATTTGAACATATATATGATATATTAATTTTGGAAATGAAAAGAATTCTTCTTCGTTAAAGTTATGACTTTAAACATTCTATATACATAGGATGGAAATCTATAATGATAGATTTCAAGATATAATTGGATTATCTCAATCCCCATTGATAGACGATAGATGTAGGAAGTTGTTATTCTAAAAGAGAATGTACCCTTTTGACTCCCAAAGAAGCATAAAGCGTAAATAGAATCTTTTATGCATACGCAGAAAGGTGATTTACGTATTTCATATTGTCTGAAAAACATTGATATGAGTTGTGCCAAGATCGTTACAAGATGATATATGTGCAAGCCTAGGATCAGAAACATGGCAACTGTGAAGTGAATCCTTAAGTATTTAAGAAATACTAAAGGATAGATTCCTCAAGAATGAGGAAGAATTAGAGTAACGCAATGGAAGCGTAAATGTATTAGACTATGAATTTATTATCATATCCATCATTGGATGTCTCTTCATTATGAATGAAGAGATAATTGGATATGTCTTTATTATGTCTAAAGAGATATTTGGGTGGAAACATTATGTAATGATTTTAGTGTATTCCATCATGCAAAATATATCGCCATATAGAAACTTACAACAATGTTGTTTGGATGGGAAAGTTCATTTATGAACTCTCTATTCAGTTCCAACCAGAAAGTGTCTCTAGTGTACCTATACTACGACACTAATGGGGCGAAAGCTCAAGCCAAGGAATCAAGGTCTCATCAAGATCCAAACTCAACTGAGAGACTGAACCACATGATTCAGAATCATGTATAATGGTGATGTTGTTATTCTCAAGGTTGCTTCTATGGATAACATATAGATATCCATTGTTTAGGGCCTACTACCCAGCCATTTTTGAAATGAATTTAGAAGAAATATCATCACTGATGACCAAGCTGATTGGCTCTAGTGCAAGTGGGAGATTGTTGGAAATGTGCCCTAAAGCCAATTATATAATGATACTTTATGGACATTTCACATGTTAAACTAATCTAGTTTAATGTAAAGGGCAAAGGTTATTATTTAAAGCCATCTCATATAAATGTTACACACTTAAACGATAAGTCCAAGGAATATGTAATTGGGAGAATGTGATCTAAAGAAGTTAGATTCATGAGACCATTCTCTTTCGTATACATATCCTAAACGTTCCTGATCATAGGATTGCCAATTGGGCATTGATAGTCATTTAAGATCAGTACATGTTATGTCTTCTCTTAGAGAGAGTGACTGGTCTTGAGTCATTGGCGTGACTGACACCAAGACAAGCATATAGGTGCTCAATAGAGAATGAGTCCATTGAATACGATCAACGAGGAGTTCTCATACTCATGTCACATGAGAACTCATGGTTGATAATGTAAAGTAGTCCTTTGACCTGAGGCATCACAATTGTCTTATGGTTAGGTCTTTGATCTTTGACTATGTCAAAGTTACTCTGTCAGAGGGTGTCCACGACATAGTTGGGGTTAAGCCACTTAGCCATGGAGGCAAGTGAATGCGCAGCAAGAGATCTCTAACCTTCAAACCGTTTGAGGAAGAATACTCTATGATATGATTAAGAATCACTGGTTACAGTTTGAATGATATTTAGGAAGTCGTTACAAATCACGTTCAAGGTAATCATATAAGTAAGTGAATCACATTGGATAGTAGACATGAATAAACTATCAGACCAAACAATGTGGTCAAGAGTATTGTATTAGAGAAAGACCGTATTACATTGTAATCCTGAACTAAATAGGTTTTCCACCTCTTATGATTAACTTGGGTAGCGATAACATACTGCTAGGTGCCACTCATGGTTTGTGGAAGCCCTCGAGGTGTATAATCACTAAAGGGAGAATTGAAAGTAACTTTCAATTCACAATCAATTTAAAGGGTTCTAATGGCCCACTGCCTCGTTAAAAGGAACCTAATGGATCGTACACTGTGTAAGGTAGAGATTGAAGAAATAATGAAGATGAGTAAGGATAATTAAATGGTTTAATTATTTATGGCTAGGATTAATTAATATGTTAATTAATCAAACGAATAGGTTCGTTATAGACCTCGGGTTAGTTTAGGCCTCAAGGCCAAATGAGATATAACTCAAGTTGTATGACAACTTGAAAAGCACAAAGAGCTTCAAAGCCCAAATAAAGGCACTCCATCGTGAACTTGCCTTAATTGCAAGTTTGGCACTCCATCGTGAGGTGGTATAAAGGCAATTTTATAGCCATTTCATCCTAAGGTTTTCTTTTGGAGAAAAGATGAGAACACAAAGCTCTCTTTCCTCTCTAGGAGGCCGGCCACCCTAGAGGAACATAGCTAGCAATCTTCCTTCCTCTAGGTCACTCATCTCTTCGTCAATGCTCTCCTTGGTGTGGAGACTTAGAGAATCTCTATTTTGGGAACTTAGAGAATCCATTCATCCATCCTTCTCTAAGAAATTCATGGAGCTAAGAAGTAAGGAATGAAGGCCTTCTCTCTTGGGTGATTAGCCTGTGCTTATGCAAAGAAGAATCAACAAAGGTATAATATTTCTCAACTCATTTTTTTCTTTAGTTGAGTCTTGGTTCACCACAACTACTAGGCTTTGAATTTCATGGGTAAAGTTTTGTTTTTGAGTGCAGACAAGCATGATTCCACCTTTTAATTTATAATTGCATGCATAGATGTTGCTCAAATGAACTAGTTTTCACAAATATTTCCATCACTTGTTGATTCTTCAAGGGAATGCTTCAGCTTTTGTTCAAAGAAAGCTTCGGCTTTGGTTGCGTGTTCTTTGAAAAGAGCTTTGGCAGCGTATTAATCTTCAAATATTTGTGCAGTGGTTCTTTTCGATGTAGAAATTTCTGCCCTTCAATGTAGAAATTGTCGACCTTATGCTTGTCTTGGGACCTTCTATTTATAGTCTTCCAAAGCCATGCCTTTAGGTGGATTTGGCTTTGATTTGTGTCTTGATTCGTCCCTGGGAGAAGTTAGGCATGTTTTGTGTCTTAATTTCAGCCACTTTCCCTTACCTTGGCTGAATTATAGGGCTTGTTACCTATTTTTTGAGCAATCTTCAATTCTTGCTTGTTTTATGAAGATGTTTTAGCTTTCTTTTCGGTTTTGGTAGCAATTTGGACCCCTTGTCGATTTTAAGAGGGATTTTGTTCCTCTTGCCGAGTTTTGGGGAAGTCTTGAGCTTCCTTCCTTTGCTTGATTTGTGCCACATGTCATTGATGACTTGTCCATTTGTGATGAGTCATATGCCATGTGGAGCTTTGTGATGCATATTTGTATGCAACGAAATTTACATGTCTACAAATGTCCCCACTTCAAGGCGCTTTGTAGGCATGTGCTTGTCACATGTATGAAATGTGTTTTGAAGTCCTGCAATGTGAATGTTCTAACTCAAGGGTCGTTGAGACTTGATCTTGAATTAGTTTGCTTCTTCAAGGGCCATAGAGGCGTATTTCTTGAACGAAACATTTCTTCAAAGGCCGTTGAGGCATATTTTTTGTTTCATCAAGGGTTGTTGAGGCATATTTCTTGGATGAAACATTTCTTCAAGGGCTATAGAGGTTTGATCTTGAATAAAATGTAAGTTTGCTTCAAGGGCCGTAGAGGCATGATCTTGAATGAAATGAAATTTTTTCTTCAAAGGCCGTAGAGGCTTTATCTTGAAAGAAATGAGATTTTTTTCCTTCAAGGGCTGTAGAAGCTTGATCTTGAAAGAAATTTTGGAAATAGATAAATCGGCACCTACTTATTGTGTGTATTGATTTTCCATAATTTTGACAAACTACATTTGGTGTATTTTGATTTTTTTTTTCCTTGTGGTTGTGGGAATTTTTTTTTTCTTAGGTAGGAACCTGTTACATTTGGTGTATTTTGATTTTTTTTTTTCCTTGTGGTTGTGGGAAATTTTTTTTTTCTTCCTTAGGTAGGAACCTGTTTCAATTTTGGTAATGAGGATGATTTCCTTCAAAGTGTTGGAAAGCTTTGGTGATTCCTTCAAGGTTTTGGAAAGCTTTGATGATTTCCTTCAAGGTTTTGGAAAGCTTTGATGATTTCCCTCAAGGTTTTGGAAAGATTTAATGCTTGTCCTTGGGTAAGTAGGATTTGCATTTTTTTTCCTTTTTCCCTTTCCATTTTTTCGGCCAAGGGGGTGTTTTCCCTCTTGGATTGGGAAACTTGAAAACTTGTTCTTGCCTTGGAGGGATTCCCTTTTGTATTTTGGCAAGGAAAGGTACTTTCCTTTGATGTTTTGGAAGTTTCAAAGCCCGTTCCTTATTATTATTATTTTTTTTGTTTCCTTTTCTCTTCTTTGCTAATTTTGTTGCAAAAAACAGCATGTTTTTTCTTTCCTTGTGCCAAAATCTCCTAGCCCTTTTTTGCTTGGAATTTTCTTCCTTCTTTTTGTTGGAATGTGCTTCCCTCTTTTAATTTTACTTTAGCTATTTGGTATGTATTCTCCCTATAACATTAGGAAACAATTGACCCCTATTTATAGGACAATTGGGTGTGTGTTTTTTCCACAACACACCCTTGCCGTGCACTGCCACTGTGGGCTTTTCTTTTCTTTTTTTTTTTTTTTGGCTGCTGCTGCCGTGAGTTTTGGTGTTTAGAGCTTGCTGCTGCCACTGTAGACTGCAGCAGTGTTACACAATGTAGTGCTTTTTTATCACAGTTTTTCCTCAGTGGTGACGTTGCCATGCAATGCAAGAAATTGCTCGTCTAGTGTAATTGCGTAGCATTTTGGTTTTCTTTGCTACTGTTGTGTGCTTTGAACAACCGTCTTGTAGCTGCCCTCCTTGCCATGTTACTCAAACTTTGTGGCTGATTTCTTTTTGTCATTGTGACTTTGTCATCGTCATCATTCAACGTTCACGAGGTTTGTCTCGCATGTCTTTTGAGTTAGTGAAGCAATTTTTTTTTCTTGCCGCCCCACTCTTATGCTTATGTTGTCTTTTCTTTTCTTTTCTTTTTTTTTTTTTTTTTTTTTTTTTCCGTTGCAGCCATTGTATTTTTCAAGTGCTTTAAGAGCAATACCATCACCATTTTTGCGAAGGAAAGCGACTCGCAAGATAGGGGAACGACGTTGAAGTTTTGTGCATCGTTGACTAGCCCTATGGCGCTTGTTCTTCCTGCAAAAAACAGCTCAATACATATCAAGTCCTGGTTTTCTGAAGTATCTAGGGAGGTGACAGATTTTGGTCGACCAAAGAAGAAGAAGAAGGCGTGCACGTCGAGGATTCTTATCGTGAATCTTTCGCACCATGTTCGTGACAATTCACCCGCTTCGTTTGAGCTTCTTGGTGATCGCAACCGTAGTGGAGCTGTGACTTGGAATGGAGTCTTGTCCACTACTAGAGAGGCTGTCTTTACTGAGTTTTATTAGGAGTAGCTTGAAGATGTCTTTAGCCGATCCAGAGATGTGCTTACCAACTTGGGCCTTTATCATACCGTGTACGCATCTTTTTTTTATTTATGATCGCCATTCTTCCGTCCTACGTGTGTTCTTTGAGCATTGGTGTTTAGCGACCAACACACTTCACACGTCACAAATGAAGATGTTGATTTCACTTTGGGATCTCCACAAGATAAGAGGGTTGCCGATCTAGGGTAAGTTTTACGACGAGGTTGTTCCTAGCGTGGAGGAATTTCTCTTCGCAATAGCCGAGGATTGCTTGCGAGTTGCCGCTATTTATTTTCGGCATATCACAAGCTTTCCCATGAGGCTCAAGGTAAGTCAGGCGTGAAGATTTCTTCATGGATCGGATTTTGGTATTGGGATGCCATGAAGTACAAGAAGCCTTCAAAGAAAAGTGGTCACAATATGACCACTAAGCCAAAAGGAGACTCAGACCCGTCAGGTGTCATTGGTTCAGCTAGGCACCATGCTCCTGCTAAGTTGACAGCATTTGAGGATCTTGGCGTAACGTCAGAGCACGTGGAAGAATCTTACCTAGCCATGCTGCGATACTTCCCTACCACTATGTGTATGGTTGGTTGGGTGAGTACTTTGGCACTCATTTTTCTTCGTCAATTTTAGAAAAGTCGGTGCCTTCTTCATCATCTTCAGTCAAGCAGAGGGCTTTGATGACAAAGTACTCTGGCGTGCTTTCTGCAAAAAGCCTTGATGATTTGCAAGCGCAAGCGTTGTTTAGAAACTGCGAAAGTTTGAGAATAAACCATTTGCCAAGGGTTGGCTTGGCACGGCGAGGCCTCATAGATGATTCACACCTTTATTTCTCAAACTTTCTTATTTTACAAGTCTACGCTCGGGGTACGTTTCTTTGTTGTAAGGAAACCAATGTATTGTTTAGCCGTATAGTCCTCACCGCTTCAACAGGCAATTTCATTTTGTTCAACATGTGTCAGGAAAGCTGAAGGAAAATGTACGGCCGGTATCATTGCAAGCCATGTATATGCATTGGGAGTCTTGTTCCCGTTCATGCATAAATGCTTCTATCACCCTGCCGGCCAAGGATGAGTTCAAGAGCAATTCGGTGTCCCGTGCCTACATATGTTGGTGGTCAAAGGTACACCATGAAAACTTGGGGACGGCAAGTGTTAACAATTCTTCTCATTCACATAATGATGCGCCAATAGAGGGTTGTTCTGCAGTTCTTACGCAGCTGGCACATTTTGATTGTGTGAGTGCAGCTCCTTTGTGAGATGGGCCTATGGCTTTAGCTCCTCAACACCTATGCCTGTCTTCTCAACATTCGGATGCTTCTGAAGAGGTGGGTGAAGAAGTTAACTCGCATGAAGATGGACTTGTTTAATGGCAGTGTCAGCAAGTTTTGAATAAGAGACCGCTTAAGGGTGCTCAGGGTGACAGCAACGTCAATTTTCGTTATAAGAAGAAGAAAATGTTTAGTCCTCGTTAGTTTGACAGCTCCGTGTCAGTTGAGAAAGATGTATGTATTTCTTTCTTTCTTGTGATTCATTTTTCTTTCATTGGTTTAGCTTTTGTTTCTAACATATTTCTTTGTCTTCTTTAAGCTGGGCCCTTTTCTTCCTTTGATTTGGTGAACATGGGCGTTCATTCCTTTACAGAAATGCTATTTGAAGGCAATCTACCTATTGATGAGGAGATTGGGGATCCGCCCGGTGCAGAGCTTATTACAAATCTACCAAGTTGCCCGAGTTTTCTGTGTGTAGGTGAAGGTATGCGAGAGCTTGTCATGCGTCCATCACCTTTGCCAGCTAGCTCCAGATCTCTCTTAAAAGGCCAAACCTTAGTGGCACTGAGCAGCCATCGCTCAACCTTCGCACGGCCATGGATATCAAAAGCCATATGGAGAAGAAGATTTCAAAGTGCCCATTGGAGGACCTTGCATTGGTCAAGAAGGACTTATGGCTACCTCAAGTAAGTATTCTTCTTTGAATGTTGTTTCTTTGAAGAAGTTGAATCCAGAGGTTAGAGCTTAGCAACTTGCAGCAATAAACTTATCAATTGCCTAAGTTCGGTCTTCTCAGCAAGCTGCTTCGGAAAGTAATCAAGCCACAGAGACTTCTTTAGCTTTAGTCTAGGCGCCTTTAGAAGTGTTGGTGCAAGAGCGAGAGTAGTTAGAAATCAAAGAATCACAACTTCAAGGTGTTCTCTCAGAGTAGGAAACTACATTTTCCAGCATCAAGAGGAAATTTTACGCCTAAAGCAAGAGAAAGGCATGGCCATGGAAATGCCCACCATGTCTCACACCTATGTAGAGACTTTGAAGACTTTGGAAGACTTTCTTAAAGGCCATCGCCGTAGTTTTAGGGACACAGCTTTCAAGTAGTGTCTTCCATTTTTGTGCAATAAGTCTTCTTTGTTTTTGCTTACTTTGTAATAAGCCTTTGTAGCCGAAATCTTCCTTTAAAGAAATAAAGTATTGACATTTTGAATTTTCTCTTTATCCTTCAAAGTGTTTCCGTTTTGTTGGTGATGTGACTGTAGTTGAAGTTTTATGAAGTTTCAAGTTACCTACGTACCTGTTGACATGTAAATTTCGTTGCATACAAATGATGCATCGCAAAGCTCCACGTGGCATATGACTCATCACAAATGGACAAGTCATCAATGACATGTAGCACAAATCAAGCAAAGGAAGTACAAAAGCTTCCTTGAATTCGGCAAAGGGAGAACAAACTCTCCTAAATTCGACTAGGGGTCCAAATCAATCCTAAAAGTAGAAAGAAAGTTAAGGCATCTTCATAAAACAAGCAAGAATTGAAAATTGCTCACAAAATAGGCAACAAAGCCTATAAAATTCAGCCAATATGAAGAAAGTGATTTAAATTAATACACAAAATATGCCTAAATTCTCTCATGGACAAATTAGGACACAAATCAAAGCCAAATCCTCCAAAAGGCAAGCCTTGAGAAACTTATAAATACAAGGTCCTTCCACAAGCATAGGGGTCGAAAAAAATCTCTACACAGAAGAACCTCTGCAAAACCTTTCAAGACTAATATGCTTCCAAAGCTTTCTTCAAAGAACATTCAACCAGAGCCGAAGCTTTCTCTAGACCAAAGTCGAAGCACTTCCTTGAAGAATCAACAAGCGATCGTGCCGATTCATTCAAGACTTTGTTGCAAGCTTATAAACTTGTAGCAACGTTTGTTTCAAGATCAAGTCACCAAGACCCTTGAAGCAACGAAATCCCGCATAAAACACTGCCTTTGTTGCACCCTTGAGGTAAAGATCATCCATGCATTGTTTTCAAGTTCAAAACAGCACAAAACAATCAAATAGACTCAAACTAGACTCTAAAGGGTGATTTGGACGAATTCTAACTTAACTTTGACTCAAAACACTTAAAAACATAAATTTGGACATATTCTAACTAAAAGACACAACCAAGTAAAGGGGGATTGGATTTTGGACGAAATTAAGGTAAAACAAACAGATTTAAAGACTTAAATAACTTTGGACGAAATTAGGGAAAAATATGGCGATAAGCTAGCTAGAGGGTGATAGCAGCATATTTATGCTACTTAGTTATGTTGTTTCCTTGCATTTAGTGAGTTAATTACTATTTATTTCAGTCTTTTAAGTTATTTTCGTATGTTTTTAGGTCCTAATTGCAAAAGGAGCGAGAAAGTGCATTTTGAGGCTATTTGGAGCAGTTTTGGGCATGGATTGGATAGCTTAACTATGGAGCAATGTGGATGGACGAAATTGAAGTCAAGAATTGCTAGGAAAGGCTAAAAATCTGGAGAAAGAAGTCCAAATGCAAAGAAGATAAGGAAAGAGCAAGAAATAAGGAACCTTATCCAAATTTCCTTATCTTATCCAAACCTTATCCAACCTTATCTTATCTTATCCTATCCTAATCTTTTCCTACCTTAATTCCAACTTCAAAGGGGACTCCTTTTCACATTAAATCACCTAAATATCAAGTTCTAGAAGCCCTATTTTCGTGCATTAAGTTTATGCCACATGTAACCCTTCTAGAAGTTCTAGAATCTGCCACAAGGACCATTCCTTGTCCTCCTTGGAATCTAATTGAAAGTATCCTTGTTCTTTGGTGATTTGGAGTCCTAATTCCTCTCCTTTTCAGCCCAAATTCGTGCCTCCCCTTGACCCTATAAATACTTGATGCCACAACACTCAAAAACGACCACCCTCTACCACAAATTCACACCACACCATCCACCACACCTCAAGAGCCTAAATTCACACAAATCCCCATTGTTGGCAGCAAGGAAGGAAGGAGGAGCCACCTGGAGTGTTTCTAGGTATATTCTATCTTTGTTTTCAATGTTTAATTTATATTCTCTTTGTTTTGTTGTAAACATGAGGAGCTAAACTTTTTTTAGCTAGGGGAGACTTTGAAACCATGATTATACTTGCAATATGAATTGATTAATTCCAGTTGTTATTTCATACATTGTGAATGCAATTTACTTAACCATTTGATGGATAACTTATTCTTGTTTGTTGATTAAGGGTGCACACTTAGTTTGCATGCATGAATTTGGGGCTAGAATATAAGGGAGTTTCACATAATCGTTACAAACTTATATTCACAAGTAGAGGTTGTTTTCACAATCATGTTAAGTAAATTCCTAGCATGAGTATCATGATGTCATAGTTACAAGTGCTTTGTCAATACTTATGATTTTCATAGAACATAATGATCTTTGATTGTATCTCTATTATGATGTCATGTAGGGGACTTTTGAAGAATGCTTTGGGTTGTTGTATGATGTCATCCAATCCAATAACTTAAGGAAAATCTGAGGGTTAATTAGTGATGTCACGGTTAATCTAGGGTGTTGAGGTTCATGGTTTATCAAAAAGCAACTGGAAATCAATTTGTATGCAAGTGTGTCATGTGTGGAGACGAACCCTCTACCTAGCTAATCACCCATCCATATTCCCCAAATTCGTTCATAACTTTGTCTAGTTTAGTTTCTGTTTTGTTTTAATTCAAATTCGTCAAAACCAAAACCCCTCTTTGTTTTAAGTGTCAATTAGGTTAGAATCTGAGCTATTGTGTGTTTTTAAGTGTTTTGAGTCAAAACTAATTCAATTTTCGTCCAAAGTAAGTCTTAGAGTCTAGTTTGAGTCTTTTTTATTGTTTTGTGTTGTTTTGAGTCTTTTGAGTTTGTTTTGAGTCATATAAGTTTAGTTAAGAGTCTTTGAGTTTATTTAAGTGTTTTTAAGCATATTTTTGTATCTTTGAGTCAGTTTTCATTAGATTAGCAATCCCTCCTAATCCCCGGCCTAGAACGATCCCTACTTATATCTATACTACAATTGTCAAAAAGAGGGTTTTAATTTGAGTGTTAGAATATTTCACATCAAATTTTGGCGCCGTTGCCGGGGATTAGTAAAATTGCTAATCCCTCTGTTTGTTTGTTTATTTTTCTTTTGATATTTGATTTAGTTTTATTTCTTTGATTTCAGGTACTAGAGAAGCAAGACATGGCAATTGCTAATCTTCAAGCTCAAATAACGAATCTTACGTGTCAGTTATCACAGTATGCCGAAGGGTCCACAATGCAAAGTGTCCCTACATTTGGTGCTTCTTATAGGCAAGAATATCAAACAAATCAATATGCACAAAGAGTTGGAGTGATCGTTCAAATTCTATGTGGTGGGAATTTCAACAAGTTGAACACAAAGGATATTGGCAGCCATATAAGGAGTTCTATTCAACGCCTATGCAGCCAGCACAACCTCATATACAATATGCCCAACCAAACTCAGGTTCGTCAATAGATTATAATCAAATTCTTAATCAATTAATTTCTTTGGTGCAGGGCTCACAAAATCAAGTCAAGGAGGCTCAACAAGGAGAATATTGGCAGCCATATGAGGAGTTCTATACAACACCTATGCAGCCACCACAACCTGCCCAAACAAATTCAGGTACGTCTTTGTATAATGATACGGTTATTAAGTTACTCACCAATTTGTCTCAGGGGCAAGAAAATCAAAACAAAGCAATGCAAAATCAAGACAAAAGGTTGGACCACTTGGAAAAGCAAATTGGGCAGATAGCGGAGTTCGTAGGACAATTTCGAGACCAAGGCAAACTCTCTATTTCAACCATTGCAAATCCGAAGGGAGGATTTGAAACTGCCAAGGAAATCATATTGAGAAGTAGCAAGGAGGTTGGAACAGACCCTAAACCATCAAAATCAAATTACAAGGAAGATGAAAGATTGCAATTTGAGGAAGTGGAACACACCCAACCCACAGAAAGGGTGGAAACACCATTGCCGCAGGCACCTATTGCTCCTACGCCATCCAATTCAGGTAAGGTTGTTCCAAATTTCATTATTTCTAACCCCGTTCCACCAAATGTCCCTATTCCTTGCAGGTTCATGAATTCCAAGGAAGAAGAAAGTGAAAAAGACATCTTGGAAGCCCTTCCAAAGGTGCAAAGTATGGAATATCAAGAATTCGTCAAAGAGGATGTTCTTGAGGCAAACAACCCCAAAGAAGTTGAATTTTATGACACAGGACAAGGACCAATTCTCACACCGAATCTGGGCGAGTGCAAAGTCCCTGAAACGTTCAAAAATGGGTGTTTATTCTTGAGTTCATGTTGGAGCACACAGGTAAGCCACATCCCCGAATTTCAATTTTGTTTTATACTAACAGGTTGTTGATGATTCAGGCACCCAATCTTGAATTTAAACCATTACCGGATCATTTCAAGTATCACCTCCCATTCAAAGATCACCTCCATGTCGGGGGCACTAGAGGAGCATAAAAGGAGGTATCGTCCGGTTGGAAGACGTTAAAGCAAGCGCTTCTTGGGAGGCAACCCATGCATTCCAATAAAGAAGACCTAGGAATCTCCAACATCCCACAACCAGATTTGCGTTCCTAAACCCTACTCTTTATTGCTTTTACTTTGCCATTATTGTCATGTTTGTTAGTTGTGTTATTTGTTTGTTTGTTTGTGAGTCTATGCTTAAAACATTGAGGACAATGTTTGGTTTAAGTGTGGGGGGGGGGGGGGGTAAACAAAGTGTTTTCATGCAAATTCATGGGATTTTATCACCCATCATTTCTAAAGTTGTTTTTCACTGTTTTTAAGTGTTTTTAGTGTATTTTGAAGTGTTTTTATGTGTCTTAAACAAAAAATCCGAAAATTTGAAAAAATCGAAAAAGAGTGTTTTAAAAACCCAAAAAGAGTTGTTTTTAGAGTTGTTTTTGTTTTTGTGTTTGTTTGTGTCTTAGGGTACCTTCCAACACAATGATGAGGATTTGGTTTTTAATTGCATGACTGTTGAAGAAAGTTACAAACATGGATGGAAGTTTGATATACTCTTTGGTTTATGCTTAGTTGTAGTTGACATTTACGAATTCACATGTAATCACAAAGGAAAAAAATCAGTTTTTGTAACATGCTTGAAGGAAGGAACTCAAACTAACGCTACAACCCTGAGAGACTTGAGCCTAAACATTCTTTGGAGAGTTATTAATCTTGATGTTTTTGTTTTCTAAAGTCGTTGCTTGATCTCATCATTCTTTGCTTGCTTACTACTTAGAATGTGTTTTATCACTATAGTTCCAAATACTAAAACTCATGCCCATTTCATTCAAAGCATAAAATTGAGTGCATAACATAAAACAAGATGAAGTTGTTTAGTTAAAACGAGAGCCAAAAAGCCTTACCCTTTGCATATGTATTGTATGTTAACCCCTTTGAGCCTTAGTTAGCCTAATTTTCTTTGTTAACCATATTATCCTTACCTAGCCTAGAATAGGACTATCTACCCTTGTTCTTAAAGTATAGTAAAGCATGACTTAAAGGGAATTCCTTTTGTTCTAAAAATTGCAGAAAAACAAGTGTGGGGGAAGGATTTTCGTGGGAATCTAGGGGGATGGATGATTTATGTGCCAAAGAAAAGAATAGGGCACGGAAAAAAAAAAAAAAAAAAAAAAAAAGGTGAAAAAGAAGGAAAAGAAAGAAAAAGGAGTTGAAAATAAGTGAGAACGAACTCACAAGTGTTGATTGTTGAAGAAAGGGTCCAAAAGTTTGAATTTGACCCTAAGTTTTATGTGAATCGTCCATTGGTGTTCAAAGTTGATTTCTGCATTCAAAAGTGAATTCTAAGTGTTTATTTCATTACTTTGCTTACTATTGCTTTAAGAACTTTTGTTTATCCTTACCTTTCTTTGTTAGCCAATACCTTAGCCCCGTTACAGCCCTTTGACTTCGATCTTGATTGTTATGTGTTTCAATATGTGGAGTTTAAAATTGGTTTGAGCATATGGTATCCCTGGTTCTCGCGTCTAAGTAGTGGCATTCCATTCATGAGATCATATACATGTTAATAATTCCGGAAATTGCCTTCTTTGTTATGACATATGTGAGTATTAGTTTACATGTTTACATCAATCCTCTCACATATACCTAGTGTAGGGAGTGTAGTCAGAAAATCTGTGTGAAAATAGAGTGTATCCAGTGAGGAATTGGGGGATTCTCTAAGGCATGTTACTACATTCAAAATCATGTTTTAATTGATTAAATGGGAGCTAGTGTGTGGTAACTATGGTTAAGTATATGCTCGAGGGTAGGGATAACTAAAATCTATGTATGTGGTGTTCTTTAATGTGTGATGTTCATTGGAAATCCCTGAGGCACATGTTGGAAGGTCTAGATTGTGTTTTGTTTGTTTTGTTTATTTCGTTTTGCTCGAGGACTAGCAAACGCTAAGTGTGGATGAGAGGGTCCTTCTCCACACTTGACCCGCTTGCATACAAATTGATTTCCAATTGCTTTTCCAATAAACCATGAACCTCAACACCCCAGATTAACCGTGAACAGCACTAATTAACCTTCAGATTTTCCTTAAGTCATTGAATTGGATGGAATACGCATCGGCAACCAAATTATTCTTCAATAGTTCCCTACATGAACAGAATAATAGAGATACAATCAAAGATCATTAAGCTTTGTGAAAATCATAAGCATTCACAAGGCATTCGTAACTATAAACAGCATGATACTCCTGCCAAGAATTTACTTAACACGATTGTGACTAGCAACCTCCACTACTTATGAATATAAGTTCATAACTATTAGGTGAAACTCCCTTATATTCAAGCATCAAATTCATGCATGCAAATCACAACTGAAAGTAATCAATTCATATTGCAAATATAATCATGGTTTCAAAGTCTCCTCTAGCTAAAACAAGTTTAGCTCCTCATGTTCGCAAAACAAAGATAATTAAACTTAAACATTAAAAACAAAGATAGAATACACCTAGAAACACTCCAGGTGGCTCCTCCTTCCTTCCTTGCTGCGACACAATGAGGATTTTCTTAATTTAGGCTCTTGAGGTGTGGTGGATGGTGTGGTGTGAATTTGGGGTAAAGGGTGGTGTTTTATGAGTGTTGCAGCATCATGTATTTAGAGGGTGAAGTGAAGGCACAAAATTGGGCTGAAAAGGAGAGGAATTAAGACTCCAAATCACCAAAGAACAAGGACACTTTCAATCAAATTCCAAGGAGGACAAGGAATGGTCCTTGTGGCAGATTTTAGAACTTCTAGAAGGGTTACATGTGACATAAACTTAGGGCATCAAATTAGGGCTTCTAGAACCTGATATTTAGGTGATTTAATGTGAAAATGAGTCCTCTTTGCAGCTGGAATTAAGGTAGGAAAAGATTAGGTTAGGATAAGATAAGATAAGGTTGGATAAGGTTTGGACAAGATAAGGTAATTTGGATAATGTTTCCTTCTTCATGGCTGATTCCTTATCCTCCAAGTGTTTGATTAAATTCTTCCAGACATTAAGCACATTCCTAGCCTTTTTTGATCTTCAATTTTGTCCATCCACCTTGCTCCATGCATATGCAATCCATTCCAAGCCCAAAACTGCTCCAAATAGCACCATATTGCACTTTCTTGCCAACTTTGTCATTTAAACCTACAAACACACGAAAATAGATTAAAACACTATAATAATTAGAAACTGACTTACTAAATGCAAAGAAACAAGCTAACAAAGTCGCATAAATATGCTCCTATCAAGATTGTAACCCACAAATTCAACTCAATACAAATCTACTTTATACACGTGTTCTCGTTTCATTCGATACATAATTTTTGTGTTTACCAATTTGGCATGCCTGATAGGAGCATATTCATGCGACTTAAATGGCTTGTTCTCGTACATTTACGTTATGTTTCTTTAGTTATTTTAGTCCTTTATGCTTCTTTTGTGTGTTTTCAGGATCGAAAGACGTGTTTGACGAAAGGATGCATTGTGGAGTGTTTTGGGGCCTTTTGGAGCACTATTGGGCTAAGGATGGATAGCTTATGCTTGGAGCCCAAGTGTTAGATGAAATTGAAGGCCTTGTATGCACTTGAGGACACAAAACAATGGCCCTAACCCAATTACATAACACCTTGCCATGGGCTTAACACAAACACCATTCCTTGCCATGCAAGGGGGAGCAATTTGGGTCCATTTCATGCACTTAAAAACTAGCCCAATTACACACCATTGCAGCCAAATCCATTCTTTGACATGCACATTCACCACCAATTCAACCACATGCACTTATTCCTCCATCATTGCACAACAATTCAGCCACATGCACCTAAAACTACCCAATGCCGTGCACTTCCCTTGCCATTTTCAGCCATCACACTTCATCATTGCAGCCACCATTCACCCTAGTTGTCAATCACATACTTTCCCATTGTATAATACATCCACATGCATCTTTAACCAACAAACATTGCAGCCACAACACTCAAACACACTCAATGCCGTGGGGTACCATGCAATTCCAGCAATTCCAGCTTTCCAACCTAGCCACATTCACATGCATTCACTCATAATCATTCACCAAACTTGCAGCCACATTTCCACCTATTCCTAGATGTCATGTTCCCTCTCATTTACCTATAAATAAGCATCCATTGCAGCCACAATTGATTCATTCACTCCCCATTCAATTCACATCTCATTTTTCATACACAACACACCACAAACACATCCCATTCTTCCATTGCCGTGAGTCCCACTTCCATTTCCTGCATCTTTTCTTCCATCTCCAACCACTCCCCACTCCATTCCACATACACCTAAAAGCCCTAAACATCTCCTTAGACCTTGTGCCACAACGAAGAGGAAGAGAAGAGTGCCTAAACGTTCATACAATTCAAGTTTGAGTTGTTGGAATGTTTAGGTGTTTCTTTGATTTCAAAGTTATGAGGAACTAAACCCCCTTTAGCTAGGGGGTGATTCGAAACTATGTTTATGTTTGCAATATGAATTGATTAACTTTCGTTGGAATTTCATAAGTTGTGGATTCAATTTGTTTAACCGTTTGATTGATAACTTATTTATGAATGTTTATTAAGAATGCGCGCTTAATTTTCATGCATGAATATGACGCTAGAATATAAGTGAATTTCACCTAATCGTTACGAACTTATATTCACAAGTAGTGGAGGTTGCTTATAAACAATCGCGTTAAATGAATTCTTGGCACGAGTTTCATGCTCATCATAGTAACGAATGCCTCGTCAACACTTATAGTTTTCATAATGCTTAATGATCTTTAATTGTATCTTTATTGTGCTTTTCACGTAAAGGACTTTTGGAGAATGTGGTGAATTGCGTTGCGCTAACCCATCCAATTCATTAACTTGAGGAAAACTTGACGGTTAATTTAAGCGGACCTAATTAACCCGGGGTGTTGAGTTTCACAACTTATCGAAAGACCAACTGAGAATCAATATTGTATGCAAGTGTAACATATGTGGAGAAGAACCCCTTGGCTATTCCATCATCCATATTTTCATCACATTCATATTTACATTTTGCCTTTAATTATATTCTGTCCATTTAATTTAATATCGTCCAAACACATTTCCCCCATATTTCGTTGAGTCTTAATCATTCGTATTTGTTTTATTTTTGTATCTTTAAGCTTTTGGAGTCATAAACACTTTCAAATTCGTCTAAATCAAGTTCTAGTTTCTATTTGAGTCAATTTGATTGTTTTAGGCAGTTTGAGTTTTTCAAAGCCATTCTGAGTCATAGTAGTCTTGTTAAGAGTATTTACATTTAGTTTTTGTGTTTTCAAGTCAATTCAAAATAGATTAGCACCCCTAGTTAATCCCCGGTTAGAACGATCCCTACTTACATCATTACTACAATTGTCACAAATAGGGTTTAATTTGTGTGCGCATGATAGGAGCATATTTATGCGACTTAAATGGCTTGTTCTCGTACATTTACGTTATGTTTCTTTAGTTATTTTAGTTCTTTATGCTTCTTTTGTGTGTTTTCAGGTTCTAAGGGCAAAGTATGCAAAAGGATGCCTTTTGGAGCCTTTTGGAGCAAATTAGAGATTGGAATGGATATCATATGCTTGGAGCCAAAAGGATGGACGAAATTGAAGACTTGAAGTAGGAAAGTTAAATCCTAAAAAGACCTCATGTTTGAGCATCATTGAAAACTCCTACGCATTTTAGAACACAAAAACAACATTCCTAGCAACCTTAGGACATTGTCGTGTGTTTCCTTGTGTCTCCCTTCCTTGCCATGCAAGGAAGGGCTTTGTTCCCTATTTTAAATACTTAAACACTACCACTTATCATTCACCACATATCATTCACCACTTATCATATCATACATTCATTTATCACTTATCATAATCATTCACTTATCACTTAACATATCATACACTTATCACTTATCACTCATAATCACCTACAACATCCACCTACTTCACCTACAACATCCACCTACTTCACCTATAACATCCACCTACTTCACCTACAACATCCACCTACTTCACCTACAACATCCACCTACTTCACCTACAAATGACATAGCCATATGTTCCCTCCACTACTCCTATAAATACCCTTGCATTCATTCATTCAAAAACATCTCATTTTCATACACAACACATTACAAACACATTCTCCCTTCCCTAGCCGTGAGCTTCCCATCTCTCCCCTTATAATCCAAACACCATTTTTCCATTCCCCTTCCACTTCTACACCACTCCTCATCCATTTCCATAATCCCCCAAACCTCACCTTAGACCTTGTGCTACAACAACGAGGAAGATAAGAGGGCCTAAACGTTCATACAATTCAAGTGTGAGTTGTTGGAATGTTTAGGTGTTTCTTTGATTTCAAAGTTTAAATTTAATTCTCTTTGTTTTGTACGTATGAGGAATGGAAGAGAAGAGTGCCTAAACGTTCATACAATTCAAGTTTGAGTTGTTGGAATGTTTAGGCGTTTCTTTGATTTCAAAGATATGAGGAAATAAAACCCCCTTTAGCTAGGGGGTGATTCGAAATTATGTTTATTACTTGCAATATGAATTGATTAACTTTCGTTGGAATTTCATAAGTTGTGGATTCAATTTGTTTAACCGTTTGATTGATAACTTATTTATGTATGTTTATTAAGAATGCGCGCTTAATTTTCATGCATGAATATGACGCTAGAATATAAGTGAGTTTCACCTAATCGTTATGAACTTATATTCACAAGTAGTGGAGGTTGCTTATAAACAATCGCGTTAAATGAATTCTTGGCATAAGTTTCATGCGTATTCCATAGTAACGAATGCCTCGTCAACACTTATAGTTTTCATAATGCTTAATGATCTTTGATTGTATCTTTATTGTGCTGTTCACGTAAAGGACATTTGGAGAATGTTGTGAATTGCGTTGCGCTAACCCATCCAATTCATTAACTTAAGGAAAACTTGACGGTTAATTTAAGCGGACCTAATTAACCCGGAGTATTGAGTTTCATAATTTATCGAAAGACCAACTGAGAATCAATCTTGTATGCAAGTGTAACATGTGTGGAGAAGAACCCCTTGGCTATTCCATCATCCATATTTTCATCACATTTATATTTACGTTTTGCCTTTAATTACAATTTGTGCAATTTAGCTAATTTCGTCAAATCAAACCCCCCCTTTACTTTCCTGTTCTTTAGTGCTTAGAATCTGTTTAGTTTATGTTTTAAAGTATTTTTTTGTTTTTTTTGGTTTGTCTTAGTGTTTTAAACTTTAATTTTGCATTCTTTGAGTCTAGTTTAGTGTTTTAAACTTTATTTTACGTTTTTGAGTCAGTTTCCAAGAGATTTGCAATCCCTCCTAATCCCCGGTCCAGAACGATCCCTACTTATACTTATACTACAATTGTCAAAAGAGGGTTTAATTTGTGCGCGTATAATTCTCGCATCAAATTTTGGCGCCGTTGCCGGGGATTAGCAAATTTGCTAATCTCTTGGATTGTTTGTTTCTGTTATGTATTTTAGTTTTAGTTTTTGATTTTTGTTTTGTTTGTTGAATTCAAATACTAGAGAAGAACAACATGGCACTTGATAATGCTTCTCTTTTGTCACAGCTCATGGAAAGGTCTCAAATGCAAAGAGTTGATATATTGAATCTTCAATCAAGGAATAACGTGTTTTCCAATAAATTATAATCAAAAGCTTGATGAATTAATTTGTTTGGTGCAGGGCTTACAAAATCAAGACAATGAGGCTCAACAAGAAGGATATTGGCAGCCGTATGAGGAGTTCTATTCAACGCTTATGCAGCCACCACAACCTGCCCAAAGTAATGTAGGTAATTTAAATGATAATGATACGATTTTTCAATTACTTACTACTCTGGAAAAGCAAATTGGGCAGATAGCGGAGTTCGAAGGACAATTTTGCGACCAAGGCGAACTCCCTAGTTCAACCATTGCAAATCAAAAGGGAGAATTTGAAACCACCAATGCTATCATGTTGAGAAGTGACAAGGAGGTTGGAACGGACCCTCAACCATCAAAATCAAATCACAAGGAAGAGGAATACACCCAACCCACGGAAAGGGTGGAAACACCTTTGCCGGAGGCACCTATTGCTCCTATGCCATCTAATACAGGTATGGTTGTTCCAAATTTCATTATTTTTAACCCCGTTCCAACAAGTATCTCTATTCCTTGCAGATTCATGACTTCCAAGAAAGAAGAAGGTGAAAAAGACATCTTGGAAGCCCTTCCAAAGGTGACAAGTAGGGAATGTCATGAATTCATCAAAGAGGACGTTCTTGAAACCACAAAATCCAAAGAAGTTAAATTTGATGACATTGGACAAGTCATAACCATCACTTGCAATCTGGCCAAGTCCAATATCCCTGAAACTTTCAAAGGAGTGGTGTTTGTCATTGAGTTCTTGTCGGACAAAACAAGTAAGTTTTTTTTTCCAAATTCCATTAGATTTTATACTAACTTGCTATTTTTTTTTAATCAGGCACCTGCACTAGAATTCAAACCAATGCCGGTTCACTTCAAGTATCACCTTCCATTCAAGGACCAATTCCATGCCGTTTGATTTTATTTATGTAAATAAAAAAAAAATAAGAAAAAAAAAAAAAAAAAAAAAAAAAAAGATATTAAACATGGAGAAAGATGGAGCTTCACAAAGGTTGTTTGCTTGAGGCCCCACTACGTGGCTTTACTCTTGAAGCGGAAGGCGTAGGAACAGAAGGCATCGGAGCGGAAGGCATCGGAGCGGAAGACATCGGAGCGGGAGGCATCGAAGATAGAGCATTCCAGGCCTCAATACTTGGCCAAGCGCTGGATGAGCCAGGAAAAAGGTGCCTCTGGAGGAAAGACGAAAACCTTTGACGGTCACTGTGAATCCGACCTTCAGACTCTTGCAGCTCATCAAGCTTCCTCTTCATGCCCGTCGAATAGTTGTTTGCAAGCACATGCAAACTTCTATTCTCGTACTTAAGCTACTGGATCTCCTGCTTGAGACTTTCCACCTCTGCCATCAATGATTCCACCTGACGGGAGCGGGCAAGCAGGCGTTGGCCCATGTTGGACACAGAACTCGCACACTGAACACTAAGTGCGAGGGACTCTTGAACGGCCAACTCATCGGACCGTCCTGACAGCAGCCTACTATCTTTTGGAGTGAGGAAGTTCCTAGCTACTATTGTAGCTGTTGTGGCGTCCTGCATCACGGAGTCTTCACTTGTGAGAGGACCGTTAGAAGAAAAGAAAGAAGGGCGCCATACGTTACCTTGACGCGGCACGCCCGTATCACTGCTAAGGCTCAATTCCAAGCTAAGGTTCGATGAGTTTGCCATTTTTCAAAAGTGTTCAAGGAGAAGGGATGGAGTTAAATTTCAAAGGGCCGGAGTCGATTTTCAAGAATGGGAAATCTTTTAAGTGTGTTTGTTGTGGTGATCGATAGCTCAATAAAAAAGCCAAGGCGACGCGTCCACCAATTCAAAAAGCCGGAATTTCCGGCGTAATTTAGGCGACGCTTTCTCGGCTTTTCAGAAGGCGCGTTCAACTTTGTCAAAAGATTTCTTCTTTTCAGACAACACGTGGAGGCCATCATCACAATTACACATCTTTTGCCGACAAGCGTAAAGTTCGGCGACGCTTTCTCTGCTTTTCAGAAGACGCGTGCAGCTTTGTCAAAAGGAGCCGCATCTGCACTACCACGTGTCGCTCAGAAATCGAAGGGGCGCCTGCTCAGAAATCGAAGAGGCGCCACTATTTCAAAAAACCGAAGTTGCGGGATCAAAACGTTTGTCGACAAAGGTAAAAAGTACCACCACTTGCTATTATCTCTATATATGTCGACATTCGTCTTTTATGGCAGGGCAAACCTGAAGAAAATGCCCAACTCTCCCTCACCTCTAAGGGCACACTCCCAGCAAAGCCTCTTAAAATACTCAATTTTTTCTCCCCCAAAGAAGATACCAGAAACCTGGAGTACAAATGAGGCAGAAGGAAACGGTCGATCGAAGCATGTGGAGACAACCACAACAAATACATGTGCTGCTTCATTCGCCGTTTCTTCAAAAGCAAAGGTATCTCATATCATCAAGGTCTAAAGCAAAAGTATCTCATATCATGCTCTTTCCCTGTCCTTTTCTTTGTCCTTGTTCTTACTCGCATGGCAAAGTGAAAGAAGCAATCAGCCGGCACTTGGAGTCAGTCTTCCGAACTGGAGCCAACTGCCTGGAATCTATTCCTGATTGCTTACCTAGCGTTGCTCTCGAGTAGTCATCTTCAACGGTTGATACACTTCCAGAGAAGGGACCACTCCTGCAAAGATTGAACAAAGAAACAGATGACAGGTGGAAGCTCAGACCTTCGGGGGAGACCCTAAAGGGAATCCTGCTGCCCAGATTAAGAGTAGCACAAAGGAAAATCAACGATGGGTGGCAACCAGTTCGAGAGTAAGCCTGTGGAATCATCAAGATCAAGCCTCAATGCAATCAACAAAGAGAAGATGGAAGTTACACTCCATAACCAGATTTGCGTCCCTAAACTCTTCTCTTTGTTAATTACATTATGCCATGTTTAATATGTTTAGTTGCTTTTTGTGTGTTTACTTATGTTTTGTGTGAATCTATGCTTAAAACATTGAGGACAATGTTTGATTTAAGTGTGGGGGGGTAACTAAAGTGTTTTGATGCAAATTCGTAGGGTTTTATCCACCATAACTTCTAATGTTGTTCCTTGCTGTTTTAAGGTGTTTTTAAGTTGTTTTAGAGTGTTTTAGTGTGTTTTGTTTTATAATTCGAAAATCCCATAAAAATTTGAAAAATTGTTTTGAAAAACCCAAAAAGAGTTGTTTTAAAAGTCGTTTTTGTGTGTTTGTGTCTTAGGGTACCTTCCAACACAATGATAAGGATTTGGTTTATAATTGCATGACGGTTAGAAAGAGTTATTAACATAGAGAAAAGTATGATTTACTCTTGGTCTATGCTTGGTTATGGTTATAATGTATGACTTCACATGCAATCATAAAAGAAAAAAAATTCGTTTTTGTAACATGCTTGAAGGAAGGAACTCAAACAAACGCTACAACCCTGAGAGACTTGAGCCTATAACGTTCTTTGGAGAGTTTAATCTGTGATTTCTTGTTTTCTAAAGTCATTGCATGATCTCATTATTCTTTGCTTGGTTACTACTTAGAAGGCGTTTCATCATATAGTTCCAAATGCTAGAACTCATGCCCATTTCATTCAAAGCATGTTATTGATTTGCATAACACATATTCAAGAAGAAGTTGTGTAGTGACCACCACCATAGCCAAATAGCCTTACTTCCCATACTTCGTATATGTTGTAAGTTTTAACCCCGTTGAGCCTTGTTTAGCCTTTATTCTTTGTTTACCCACATTTTCCTCACCTAGCCTAGTTTAGGACAATCCCCGCCCTTGTTCTTAAAAGATAGTGAGCATGACTTAATTGAATTCCTTTTGAGTTACATTATGAAAGAAAATAAGTGTGGGGGAGAGAATGTTTAAGTGTTGATGTTTTGAGATTCAAAAGAAAAGGAAAAAAAAAAAAAAAAAAAAAAAAAAAAAAAAAAAAAAAAAAAAAAAAGAGAAAAGAAAAAAATGAAAGAATAAGTGATTGAAGAAAGGTTCCAAAACACCAATTCTGGGTGTAAATTGTCTAAACTCTCCCTTTTTGTTCAAAAGTTGAGTTTTCATTCAAAAGTGAATTCTAAGTTGATTCAAATGCTTTGCTCACTATTTCTTTAAAAACCTTTGTTTTCCATATCCCTTCTTTGTTATCCACATACCCCAAGCCCCGTTACAACCCTTGACTTCTATCTTGAGTGTTGTGTATTTCAATTTGTGGAGTTTGAACTTGGTATGGGCTTATGGTGTCACTGGTTCTCGCGTCTAAGTAGTAGCATTCCATTCATGAGATCATATCTAAACATGCTTATTAAACTCCAGAAAATGCTTTCCTTATTATAACATATGTGAGTGTTCATCTACATGTTTACATCAATCTTCTCACATATACCTAGTGTAGGGTGTGTAGTCAGAAAATCTGTGTGAAAAACGAGAGTACATATAGTAAGAAATTGAGGGAATTCTCTAAGGCATGTTACTACATTCAAAACATGGTTTTAAATGCTTAATTGTGAACTAGTATGTGGTGACTATGAGTAAGAATGTACTTAAGTGTAAAGATGGCTCAAATCTGTGAGAATAATGATTTTTAATTTGTCATGTGCATTGGAAGTCCCTGATACGATTGTTGGAAGGTGTAGGTTGTGTTTTGTTCTTTTTGTTTTGTTTTTCTGTTTTGCTCGAGGACTAGCAAAAGCTAAGTGTGGGGGTATTTGATAGGAGCATATTTATGCGACTTAAATGGCTTGTTCTCGTACATTTACGTTATGTTTCTTTAGTTATTTTAGTTCTTTATGCTTCTTTTGTGTGTTTTCAGGTTCTAAGGGCAAAGTATGCAAAAGGATGCCTTTTGGAGCCTTTTGGAGCAAATTAGAGATTGGAATGGATATCATATGCTTGGAGCCAAAAGGATGGACGAAATTGAAGACTTAAAGTAGGAAAGTTAAATCCTAAAAAGACCTCATGTTTGAGCATCATTGAAAACTCCTACGCATTTTAGAACACAAAAACAACATTCCTAGCAACCTTAGGACATTGTCGTGTGTTTCCTTGTGTCTCCCTTCCTTGCCATGCAAGGAAGGGCTTTGTTCCCTATTTTAAATACTTAAACACTACCACTTATCATTCACCACATATCATTCACCACTTATCATATCATACATTCATTTATCACTTATCATAATCATTCACTTATCACTTAACATATCATACACTTATCACTTATCACTCATAATCACCTACAACATCCACCTACTTCACCTACAACATCCACCTACTTCACCTATAACATCCACCTACTTCACCTACAACATCCACCTACTTCACCTACAACATCCACCTACTTCACCTACAAATGACATAGCCATATGTTCCCTCCACTACTCCTATAAATACCCTTGCATTCATTCATTCAAAAACATCTCATTTTCATACACAACACATTACAAACACATTCTCCCTTCCCTAGCCGTGAGCTTCCCATCTCTCCCCTTATAATCCAAACACCATTTTTCCATTCCCCTTCCACTTCTACACCACTCCTCATCCATTTCCATAATCCCCCAAACCTCACCTTAGACCTTGTGCTACAACAACGAGGAAGATAAGAGGGCCTAAACGTTCATACAATTCAAGTGTGAGTTGTTGGAATGTTTAGGTGTTTCTTTGATTTCAAAGTTTAAATTTAATTCTCTTTGTTTTGTACGTATGAGGAATGGAAGAGAAGAGTGCCTAAACGTTCATACAATTCAAGTTTGAGTTGTTGGAATGTTTAGGCGTTTCTTTGATTTCAAAGATATGAGGAAATAAAACCCCCTTTAGCTAGGGGTGATTCGAAATTATGTTTATTACTTGCAATATGAATTGATTAACTTTCGTTGGAATTTCATAAGTTGTGGATTCAATTTGTTTAACCGTTTGATTGATAACTTATTTATGTATGTTTATTAAGAATGCGCGCTTAATTTTCATGCATGAATATGACGCTAGAATATAAGTGAGTTTCACCTAATCGTTATGAACTTATATTCACAAGTAGTGGAGGTTGCTTATAAACAATCGCGTTAAATGAATTCTTGGCATAAGTTTCATGCGTATTCCATAGTAACGAATGCCTCGTCAACACTTATAGTTTTCATAATGCTTAATGATCTTTGATTGTATCTTTATTGTGCTGTTCACGTAAAGGACATTTGGAGAATGTTGTGAATTGCGTTGCGCTAACCCATCCAATTCATTAACTTAAGGAAAACTTGACGGTTAATTTAAGCGGACCTAATTAACCCGGAGTATTGAGTTTCATAATTTATCGAAAGACCAACTGAGAATCAATCTTGTATGCAAGTGTAACATGTGTGGAGAAGAACCCCTTGGCTATTCCATCATCCATATTTTCATCACATTTATATTTACGTTTTGCCTTTAATTACAATTTGTGCAATTTAGCTAATTTCGTCAAATCAAACCCCCCCTTTACTTTCCTGTTCTTTAGTGCTTAGAATCTGTTTAGTTTATGTTTTAAAGTATTTTTTTGTTTTTTTGGTTTGTCTTAGTGTTTTAAACTTTAATTTTGCATTCTTTGAGTCTAGTTTAGTGTTTTAAACTTTATTTTACGTTTTTGAGTCAGTTTCCAAGAGATTTGCAATCCCTCCTAATCCCCGGTCCAGAACGATCCCTACTTATACTTATACTACAATTGTCAAAAGAGGGTTTAATTTGTGCGCGTATAATTCTCGCATCAGCGCATAAATCGCGCATCAATGCCTAGTGGGACAATCTCTGCCTCTTATCTCTGTCTCCAAATACACAACAAATGGCATCAAGAAAGGATCAAGCTGTTTCCGCTACCAACGGGAAGGATAAGGGCATCCTTGCCTCAAATGGTGGCACTTTGGGCGTCACAACCAAAGTAAGGCAAGAACTCTCTCTGCCCTGCCTTCCACCCCTCCATCAACTTTGCCAAAGGCACAAGAGCAACCAAGGCACGAACCTGTGATTACCTGGCCTCGCTAAGGGCGCCAAGGGAAGAAAGTCTGAGGATGTACTCTGAGTCTTTGATTTCTGTCATCAACTCAAGCGGCTCGTGTCCTGTAGCCATGTAAGTCATGACTACTGGCGCAACTTCCATCAAGGAGCAGCTGGCTCAAATGAGTGAAGCAATTGCAAGGCTAACAACAACCGTGGAGGAGAATGACTTACAACTTGCTACGTTAGTCACCCGTCTGGAGATGCAACACGATGGCAAAGTTAACCCGAAGGTTGATCCACCAAAGGAGGAAATCGACAAAAAGGAAGAACCTCTGGTAGAGAAAGCTGAAGAGAAGTTGGACCAAGCAACAGCGTTCATGCGATCTCTCTCTCTATCTAGCAGTTGCAAGAGATAATCACTAGCACCATCAAAGCGCAACACTAATAAAGCTCACATAACTCCATGTTGTACTTAAAGCCCTACTCCAAGAAGATTAACGCCTTGAGGATGCCAAAGGGTTATCAGCCGCCAAAGTTCATGCAATTTGATAGAAAGGACAATCCCAAATAACATATTGCTTATTTCATCGAAACTTACAACAACACTGGAACAAAGGGAGACTACCTCGTCAAGCAGTTCGTGCGCTTGCTAAAAGGTAATGCCTTTGACTGGTACACCGACCTCGAGCCCAAATCCATCAACAGCTGGGATTATCTTGAAAGGGAATTCCTCAACAGCTTCCATAATAAGCGCCGCAACGTAAGCATGCTGGAGCTGACAAGTACAAAACAATTGCAGGATGAACCAGTTGTCGACTACATCAACAGATGGTGCTTATTAAGTCTAGATTGCAAGGATTAGCTTTCTGAAACCTCCGCCATTGAGATATGCGTTCAAGGCATGCATTGGGGCCTACACTACATCCTCCAAAGCATAAAGCCGAGAACATATGAGGAACTAGCAACTTGTTCCCACGACATGGAGCTGAGTATCGCTAACCATGGAAAAAAAGAGCCAAACACCGACTTTAAGAAGGAAAAGGTGTTCAGTCCGAAGGTAGACAAGACTGGGAAGAAGCCTGCCAAGGAAGCTTTTGTCGTCAACATTGGCCTCGTCAAGACCTCCCCTATGCCCATCAAGATCTTCTCCAAGAACAAGGTGAAGGAGATAAAAAGAGGTGAGCCTTCTTGCACCCAAGATAGGTACAAAAACACCTTGAAGGAGCTGGAGGAAAAGACATACCCTTTTCCAGACTCTGATGTGGCCGCAATGCTAGACAACCTACTAGAGAAGAAAGTGATCGAGTTGCCGGAATGCAAGTGCCCCGAAGAGATGAATCCCGTTAACGATCCCAAGTACTGCAAGTACTATCGTATCATGAGCCATCTTATTAGCAAGTGATTCATCCTCAAGGAGCTCATCATGAAGCTGGCACAACAAGGGCAAATTGAACTCTACCTTGAAGACACAGCCGCAACACACACTACTGCAATTATCTTTGGATCTTTCGATCCCATGCCTATCCAGGTAACGCATGCTCATTCCCAACCATGTTCAAGCCACACGAATCCTTCTACACAAGGAAAGTGACCAAAACACACTTACCAACGATGAAGATGGGTGGACACTGGTGACCTATAAGAAGACAAGGAAGCCAAGATCATAAGCCGTAAAACCAAAAGTGGAAGCACCGCCCCCGTAATAATAGAAAGCCCAATAAAAACGTAAGAGCTGCTAAGCTAACGTACGTTAGGGAACCTATAGAGCAAGAGCCATGCATTCCCGTCTTCTTGCACAAGTACTTCCCGAAGGATTTCTTCCAACAATGCCCTACCGCTGCCTGTCACATAGTTGAAGTAAAGATGGAAGATCCCTCAAAAGGTAAAGTTATCGTCGTCAAGGAAGAGAAAACTCTCATGCCTGAAGAAAGCCTAGCGTTATACTTTAGCATCGAGAAGGCACTATGATTGCCCAAGGAGAAGTGAAAAGCATTGATGGATGTCTTGGCGACTCCTGACGACCACTAAGCGTTAGAAAGCAAGGACAAAGGCTTGGAGCTTCAGCCACATGAATACGCCACATGCTGTGCCGCCCATGACAAAATCACCGTTACTGATGAAGACTTGCTGCTAGGGTCAAAACATCACAATCGTCCTCTTTTCATCTCTGGGTACGTGAAGAAGCATGAAGTCAACCACATGCTTGTAGATAATGGTTCATCCATAAACATCATGCCAAAGTCAACAATGACTATAATCGGCATAAAGGTGAGCGAACTAATCTGAAGTCGTTTGCTAATCCAGTGTTTCAAATAAGGAGGACAAATGACGATGTGCATGGTTGGCGTTGAGATGACCATTGGGGAACTCAAGTCGAGCACGATATTCCATGTGAACGATATTCCATGTGATTGACGCAAGAACTTCATACAGGTTACTCTTGGGAAGGCCTTGGATCCATGAGAATGGAGTGGTGCTGTCCACCCTTCACCAATGCTTAAAATATTACCGAGAATGAGTGAATGTGATACAAGGCGACGCCAAGCCATTCATCGAAGCTGAATCACACTTTGCAGATGCCAATTTCTACATGGATGAAGATACGGTACTTGAAGCTAAAGAGATCGAGTCCACAGGTAAAGCCGTACCCAAAAAGAAGGAATGGCAAGCCCTGCCCAAAGAGCAAGAAGGGGAAGCCGTGCCATCTTCAAGAAAAATCAACAATAAGCCTGCGAAGTCTGCAACAACCAAAAGGAATGTGCCACCCTCAAAAGGATCAAACACACCTGTCTTCCGATACATCTGGATGTCGAGAAGAAAGAGTGGGCAATCCCCGTTCGAAACAAGCTAAGGCAACAGACAGCTGCACAAGGACGATGTAGAGCTGTTCAAGACAAACGCAGTTTTACCTCTGACACAGCTAGGCGACACTAAAATTTCAAAACCACCGCTAAGCTTCATAAAACCCCTGCCAAAGGGGGCGGAACCAAGTGCTCTTCCAACCAAGGGGACCGAAGAAGGCTTCGACCTAAATGCCTACAAATTCATGTCAAAGGCCGGGTAAGATTTCACTTCGTCTTCAAATCTTGGAAAGAATAATCCAAACACCGTCAAAGAATGTGACCTTACTGAGACTCAAAAGACGTTGAAGGAGCATGGTTACGGAGTTGACAACAACGAAGCTAGACTTGGCTTCACACCAAATACATCCGTGAAGATTTCAAGAAAAACGAAAAACGCTAGCACTCAACACATCAGCGTAATCGTTGAACAAAATCAAGAGGAGCCTAAACTCGCCCCTCAAACATCAGTCTTCGATAGGCTGAATCATTCAAAACCCAGAATTTCGGCACTTGATCACATTGGAGCTCAAGAATGAACTTTTGTCTTCAAACAACTTAACACGCCAACACCCAAAAGCTTTGTCTTTGAAAGGTTGTTAAAACCCAAAAAACAAAGAAACACGGCAAGTTTTCCTCCGCGATGTCGGCCTTGGAAAGACTTGAAGAAACCAAGAGACCTTCTAGAAAGAGGAAGACAACGCCAAAGGAAGAAAAGCTCGACGGTCTAGCAAAAAAAAGACGATGTTCGAAACTCGATTCCTTGAAGGATGAAACGCCAAACAACCCTAGAAGTGGACACAAAAGGACCATTGAAGGTAAGGAGGCGTACCATCTTCCACACTAGCCATTCTTTACGCCAACAAGCCCAAGGGGATGACACTGAATAAGAGGTCCAAGCAAGCCTTCCAAAGTCCTCAAAGTTTCTACGTTGGTAGGAGAGAAGATGGGCACTTCCATGGTCCACCCTTCTCTTACTTTAGGCGTAAAATCTCTTCTTGATGCTGGGAGAGTATAGCTTCCTACTCCGAGAAAACACCTTGAAGTCATGATACTTCGGTTTCTAACTGCTCTCACTCACGCGTCAACGCTTCTAGCAGTGCCTGGACAGAAGATAAAGAATCACAACCTTCTGAAGCAGCTTGCTGAGAAGACCGAGCTTGGCCAATTGATAAGTCTATTACCGCAAGTTGTTGAGCTCTAATCTCTGGACTCAATTTCTTCAAAGAAATAGCATGCAAAGAAGAATACTCAGTTGGGGTAGTCATAAATTCGGCAATCTTAGCTTTCAAAAGTGAAGAATGAATGTTAAGATGATCAATCGCAAAAACAAGCTTCAATAAATCCTCTTCAACCAAAGCAAGGTCCTCTAATGGACACTTTGAAATCCATGGCCGTGCGAAGTTGATGCTATGGATAAGCTTCTCAGTGCCATTAAGGTTCCGCCCCCTCAAAGAGATCTCAGAGCTAGCCAGCAAAGGTGTTGGATGCATGACAGGCTCTTGCACACCTCCACCTAAATCCTAAACCCCCAGTCTCCTCGGCCGTAGGAAGATCACCTCCAAATAGCATCTTCATATAAGAATGAACACCCATGTTCGCCGAGTTAAATTGAGAAGGTTCAAGCGCCTTTTTCTTTTTATGACGGAAATTTATGTCACTATCATCCAAATCACCTTCGCACGGTCGCTTGTTCAAAACTTGTTGACGTTGCCACCGAGCAAGCTCATCTTCATGCGAATCAACTTCATCAGGCTCCTCTTCAGAAGCATTCAGATGATGAGAAGACGAACACAGGCATTGAGGAGCTAAAGCCGTAAGATGCAAAGAAGCTGCACTCGCGCAATCAAGAGGTGCCAACTGCATAGGAACCATATGACAACCCTCTCTTGGTGCATCATTGTGAGAATGCGAAGAATTGGTACCATTTGTCGTCCCCAAGCCACCACAGTACATCTTTGACCACCAGCCTACGTAGGCACCGGTTACCTGATTGCTTTTAATCTCATCCTTGGCTGGAAGGGTGATAGAAGCATTTGTGCATGAACGGGTACAAGATTCCCAATACATATACACGGCTTACAAGGATATCGGCTGTGTAAACTCCTTCAGCTTGCCTGGTACAAGTTGGACAAAACCAAGTTACCTACTAAAACGGTGAGGGCTATAAGGTTGAACAATGCATTGGTCTTCTTGCCGCAAAGAAATATACCCCGAGCGAAGACTTGTAAGATAAGAAAATTGGAAGAACGAAGGTGCGAATCATTTATGAGGCCTCGTCACGCTGAGCCAACTCTCGCTAGGTGGTCCATCCTCAAGTTATTACAACCTCTAAACAACACTTGCGCCTACGAATCGTCAAGATTCTTCGCAGAAAGCATGCCAGAATACTTCATCATCAAAGGCCTTAGCTTGAATAAAGATGGTGAAGAAGGCCCTGGCTTGTCTGAAACAGACAAAGAAAAATGAGTGCCGAAGTACTCACCTAAACAACTGTACACATAGTGGTAGGGAAGTATCGCAACACGATCTTCGGTGCTTACCAATTTTGAAACAACACTCGAACCGTTATAAATATTGGCTAAGAACGGAATAGCAAGACTGAAGGATTCACCTGCAACCATCTTGCTAGCAACTTTGAAGATTCTGGGACGGATAAGTTTGACGTCGCCTTTGGCGAAAACAAACTTACAAAGCCAATAAGCTAAGAAAGCGGCTAGGTAAGATTCTTCCAAGTGCTCTGCCACTATGCCAAGATCCTTAAATGCTCTCAACTCAACAAGAATACGGCACCCAGCTAGACCAATAACACCTGACGGATCCGAGTTTCCCTTTAGCCTAGTTGTCATATTGCGACCACTTTTCTTCGAATGCCTCTTGTACTTCATGGCATCCCAGTTCCAAAATAGGATACATGAAGAAATCTTTATGCTTGACTCACCCTAAGCTTCCTAGGAAAGCTTGTAATATGCCTAAAACAAATAGCGGCAACTCACAGGCAATCCTCGGCTGTTACGATGAGAAAACTCATCCACACTAGGAACAACCTCATCATAAAATTTCCCCTGGATCGGCAAGCCTCCTATCTTGTGGACATCCCAAAGAGAAATCGACATTTCCCCTTGAGTTGTGTGAAGTGTGTTAGTTGCGGGACACCAATGCTCGAAGAATGCACGAAGGACGAAAGCATGGCGATCATAGCTAAACAAAGATGCATACACAATGTGATAAAGGCCCACGTTGGTAAGCACACATTTGGATCAGCTCAAGACATCTTCTAGCCACTCCTAGTAAAACTTAACATAGGTGGCTTCTCTAGTAGTCGACAAGGCACTACTCCAAGTCATAGCTCCATTATGGATACGTTCACCAAGAAGCTCAAACAAAGTCGGTAAATTATCATGAACATGATGCGAAGGGTTCGAAACAAGAAATTTCGACGTACAAGCTTTTTCTTTGTAGTTGATTGACTATAGTCCATCACCTTCCAAGACACCTCAGAAGACCTCGACTTGATGTGCATTGAGTTGTCTTTTACAAGAAGAACAAGCGCCTTAGGTCCAGTCAACGACGCACAAAGCTTCAAAGTCGTCCCCCTATCTCGCGAATCACCTTCCTCCGCGAGAATAGTGATGGTATTGTTCTTGAAACACTTGCACAATACCATAGCTGCAACAAAACAAACAAAGCAACATAAGCCATAGTAGGGCACGGAAAGAAAAAAAAATAATAATAATAAATAAATAAATTTTTGCTTCGCCAAAACAAAAGACATGCAAGACTAACCTCATGAGCGTTAATGGATGATGTTGATGAAGTCGCAGCACTGAAAGAAATCAATGACAAAGCTTGATCGAACACAGGAGAAGTAACGCATGGCAAACAAGCTCCAGGCAAGAGGCAAGAGACACGACTACATTACCTCCCGAGGAAAGTCATGACCAAAAGGCACTACCCCACATAGTAAAAGTGATGCATGGCAAACAAGCTCCAAGAAAGCGGCAAGAGGCACGACTATGTCACCTCCCCCCCCCCCCCCCGAGGAAAGTCATGACCAAAAGGCACTACCCCACATGGTAAAAGTGATGCATGGCAAACATGCTCCAAGCAGCACGGCAGCAGTAGAAAACCCATGGCAAAAGCTTTAAAGTAGTTCACGACAAGAAATTGTGTGTGTAAAAAAATACACACCCAATGGTCCTATAAGGGAAATACATACCCAAATAGCAAAAGGAAAATCAAAACAAGAAAGCACATTCCCACCAAAAGAAGGAAGCAAACTCCAAGCAAAAAATAAAAATAAAAAATGGCAAGTTTCAGCCAATCTGCGCAAGTAGGACGTTTTTGGTGACAACTTAACTTTCCTAAAGGGTTTTGATGCAAGGCCAATTGGACAAGGGAGCTAAGTAACTAAGGATCATCGTGTCCAAATTTCATAATTTTCCCTAAAGCGAAACATTCCAGTTTTCAAAGTCATTCCCATAGAAATTGCTTTCCCGTCAAGAATTGTGCGGTTATAGAAAATGCAAAGTTGAAGGCTTTCCTGATTTTTCCTAGTTATGTGCGACATATGCTTGAAAAGATAAGGGATAAAGCTATATTTCCCATATTTTTTCAGAATTGTCTAAGAACTAAATCAAGTCAGAGGACATGTTTCCTAAAACAAAAAAGGGAAAGTAAAAAAAGCCTCCTTTGCCATGGGAAAATCAAAACAAGGAAGGAAAACTCCTTCCTTGTCGTGGAATCAAGAGAAGAAAGGAAAAAGATCCCTCCTTCATACCATGGGAAATCAAAAGGGAAAGGAAAAATGCTCATCCTACTCATCAAGGGACAAGAATTGAATCTTTCCAAAACCTTGAAGGAAATCATAAAAGCTTTCCAACATTTTGAAGGAAGTCACCTTCATTACCAAAATTGAAGAGGATTACTATCGAAGGAAGAAAAACATTTTTTCCTACAACCACAAGGAAAAAATTTAAAATTCGCCAAATGTATTTTGTCAAAGATTATGGGAAATCAAATACGCACAATAAGTATGTGCGGATTTATCCATTTTCAAAATTTCTTTCAAGATCAAGCCTCTACGGCCCTTGAAGAAACAAATTTCATTTCTTTCAAGATCAAGCCTCTACAGCCCTTGAGGAAGCAAATTCCATTTCATTCAAGATCAAGCCTCTATGGCACTTGAAGAAGCAAATTTCATTTCATTCAAGACCAAGCCTTCATGGCCCTTGAAGGAATGTTTCGTTCAAGAAATACGCCTTAACGGCCCTTGATGAAATTCATCACCTCTATTCAAGATCAAGCCTTAACGGCCCTTGAAGAAATGTTACATTCAAGAAATACACCTCTACGGCCCTTGAAGAAGCAAACTAATTCAAGATCAAGTCTCGACGACCCTTGAGTTAGAACATTCACATTGTAGGACTTCAAAACACATTTCCTACATATGACAAGCATATGCCTACAACGTCCCTTGAAGTGGGGGCATTTGTAGACTTGTAAATTTCGTTGCATACAAATGATGCATCGCAAAGCTCCATGTGGCATATGACTCATCACAAATGGACAAGTTATCAATGACATGTGGCACAAATCAAGCAAAGGAAGTACAAAAGCTTCCTTAAATTCAGCAAAGGGAGAACAAACTCTCCTAAATTCGGCTAGGGGTCCAAATCAATCCTAAAACCAGAAAGAAAGTTAAGGCATCTTCATAAAACAAGCAAGAATTGAAAATTGCTCACAAAATAGGCAACAAAGCCTATAAAATTCGGCCAATATGAAGAAATTGATTTAAATTAATACACAAAACATGCCTAAATTATCTCATGAACAAATTAGGACACAAATCAAAGCCAAATCCTCCCATAGGCAAGCCTTGAGAAGCCTATAAATACACGGGCCTTCCACAAGCATAGGCATCGAAAAAAATCTCTACATAGAAAAATCTTTGCAAAACCTTTGAAGACTAATACCCTGCCAAACCTCTCTTTGAAAAACATTTAACCAAAGCCAAAGCTTTCTCCCAACCAAAGCCGAAGCACTTCCTTGAAGAATCAACAAGCGCTCGTGCCGATTCCTTCAAGACTTTATTGCAAGCTTATAAACTTGTAGCAACGTTCGTTTCAAGATCAAGTCACCAAGACCCTTGAAGTAACAAAATTCTGCATAAAACACTACCTTTGCCGCACCCTTAAGGTGAAGATCATCCACGCATTGTCATCGCGACCCTTGTATCAATAACCTAGGCATCTACATCAAATTTAAAGACTAAATCAAAGGAAAATTGTAAACAAAGATTGTAACCTACAAATTCAACTCAATACATATCTACTTTGTACACGTATTCTTGTTTCTTTCGATACAGAATTTTCATGTTTACAGTTCCTCGATTGAGAAGGGATCAAGTCATGATGTAGTTCAAAGCAGTGATGGGTTTTGGCGATTTTGATGATGAATTTTTTTTTTTTGCCGTACACAGTTTATGCTCTTGCGGACTAGGAGCGTTAAGTGTCGCCTTTTAAGCTCGTACGAACTAGGAGCCTTGAATGTCACCTTTTAAGTTCGCAAAGCTCGTGCGAACAAGGAGCATGGGGTGTCACCTTTTAAGCTTGTGCGAACAAGGACCATTGAATGTCGCCTTTTAAGCTTGTGCGAACAAGGAGTGTTGTGTCTCACCTTTTATACTTGTTGATTCTTTGAAGAGAGCTTCGGCAACGTATTAGTCTTCAAATATTTGTGTAGAGGTTCTTTTGGATGTAGAAATTTTAGCCCTTCAATGTAGAAATTGTCAACCTTATGCTTGTCTTGGGACCTTGTATTTATAGACTTCCAAAGCCATGGCTTTGGGTGGATTTGGCTTTGATTTGTGCCTTGATTCGTCCATGGGAGAATTTAGGCATGTTTTGTGTCTTAATTTTAGCCACTTTCTCTTACCTTGGCCTAATTATAGGGCTTGTTACCTATTTTGTGAGCAATCTTCAATTCTTGCTTGTTTTTAAGAGGGATTTTGTTCCTCTTGCCAAGTTTTGGGGAAGTTTTGAGCTTCCTTTGCTTGATTTGTGCCTTCTTTGCTTGATTTGTGCCACATGTCATTGATGACTTGTGCATTTGTGATGAGTCATACGTCACGTGGAGTTTTGTGATGCATCATTTGTATGCAACGAAATTTTCATGTTTACAGGAACTCTTAAAGAGCTTGCAAGAACTGCAAGGGTCTTAATATTAGAATTTGAGATGAAGGATCTAGGAAAGACTAGATAATGTCTCAGTCTCAAGATAGAACACCGTTCAGATGGAATCTTAGTACATCAATCGAACTACACTGAGAAGGTGTTGCGCCATTTTAACAAGGATAAAAGAAAGCCTTCAAACTCTTATGGTCGTTCAATCATTAGATGCAAAACGAGATCTTTTCCATCCGAAGGAGGATGATAAAGAGATTTTGGAGCCCGAAGTTCCATATCTAAGTGTGATAGGCACTTTATTGTACTTAGCTCAATGCACTAGACCCGACATCTCCTTCGCTGTTAATCTTTTGGCAAGATACAGTAATGCACTAACATGCAAACATTAGACTAGTGTTAAAGACATCTTTTGCTACCTTAAGGGTATTATGGATCTGGACTTGTTCTATCCCTACAGACCCTCGAGTGATGCCGCAACCCCTTATCTCGAGTCGATTCTCACCTTGGTGGTTATGCCGACGCAGAATACTTATCTGATCCGCACAAGGCGCATCCTCAAATAGGTTATCTCTTTACCATTAGAGGCACCACAATCTCTTGAAGGTCAACTAAGCAGACCTTAGTTGCCACTTCTTCTAACCATGTTGAAATTCACGCCTTACACAAAACAACTCAGGAATGCTTTAAGTTGATAGCAGTTCTGGGCCATATTCAAAGCACCTGCGATCTTGATGTGGTAGAAACTAACACATAAATTAAACCCTATAAATTATGCAATCGTAGTATGAGTAAGTAGGGATCATTCTATTCTGGGGATTAGAAAGGATGCTAATCAACACAAATTAAACTTATAAAACTGAAAACTAAGTTAAACTAACAACAAAACAATGAATGGGGGATTTTGGACGAATTTAATTAAAACAAAAGTAAATAGTAGCAAGTAAATTAAGTTGTGAATGAAATATGGATGAAAGGATAACTAAAGGATTCTTCTTCACGCATGAAACATATGCATACAAATCGATTTCTAGTTATTCTTCCTATAAACCATGAATGACAATGCCCAAAATTAATTGTGAACAACACTAATTAACTCTCAGATTTTCCTAAGTTCATTGAAGTGGACTCAGCGACGCAACCAAAGTATTCTTTTCAAGTTCCCTAACTATGAAAAGCATGATAGAGATACATCTCGAGTTCCCTAACTATGAAAATCATAAGCATTGACAAAGCATTCGTAACTATGAAAAGCATGATACTCCTGCCAAGAATTTACTTAACTCAATCATGACTAGTGACTTTTACTACTAGCAAATATAAGTTCATAACAATTAGGTGAAATTCCCTTATATTCTAGCATCAAATCCCTGCATAAAAACTAAGTGTGCACCCCTAATAAACATACAAGAATAAGTTCTCTATAAAGTAGATAAGTAAATCACATTCATGTTTTATGAAACAATAACTGGATGTAATCAATTTATGTAAAACATATGATCATGGCTTCGAATTCACCTCTAGCTAAAAAGAAACTTAGTTACACATGTTCAACATAACTGAAAAACAATCTAAAATAAGCATCAAAAGTTAAAACAAAGATAGAAAGAACTCTGAAAATTCCAGCAACTTCAATGGATGAATGGTAGGCATGGCACCCTCTAAATCTCTGCAGGAATTTCATATATATATATATATAGGGGGAATGGCTGAATCCATGGAGGAAAAGCTTTTGGTATTTTGAATTATTTTAGGACTCTAAAAATTAGGTAGAGAGTCTTGGAATGTGATTATGATTCCTCCTTGAAGCTGGAGATAAGATAAGATAAGATTGGATAAGATAAGATAAGATAAGATAATGTTCCTCTCCAACTAGGATTCCTCTTTCTTATCTAATTCCTTGTCTTCCAAGCCTCAACTTTAATTTCTCTAGATTTTAGCACATATCTAGCACCATTTAAACACCAAAAATATCCAGCCCATATGCTATCCACGCCTGCTATCCAATCCAAGTCCAAAACTGCGCCAAATTGCTCCATTTTGCCATTTATTGTCATATTTACCAATTGAACCTACAATAATACGAAAATAACTTAAATTACCAAAATAAATGGAAATTAACTAAGTAAATGCAAATAAATAAGATAAAAATTAACTAAGTAAATGCAAAGAAATAAGATAACAAAGTTGCATAAATATGCTCTTATCAGATCTTTACCCCATCATTGACATCTCGATAATGATCTATAAGGACAACGCAACATGCATAGAACAGCTCAAGAAGGGTTACATCAAAGGAGACAACACCAAGCACATTGCGCTGAAGTTTTTCTTCTCACATTAACAACAAGAGCATCAGAAGATTGAAGTCATGCAAATCCGTTCACAAGACAATCTGGCTGACCACTTCACCAAATCACTACCGAAGGCGACGTTTCAGAAGCTTTTTCAAGGAATTGGTATGCGTAAACTTTCTAAGTTGTAACATTACTAGTTCTCTTTGGAATTGTGCCAAACTCAGGGGGAGTATCCTGAAGTATACTTGCTTGATCTTAATGTACGCTTTTTCCCTACGATTAGGAGCATTTTTCCCACTGGGTTTTTGCTACCTAACAAGGTTTTAACGAGGCACCCGCCTTGGGTTGATCATATCCCTGATGACGTCCCGTAGATGTTTCATTTAACTTTGCATTACTCATGCATTATTCCTTAGACTATGGATTTTGTCCTTACTCGGGTTTTTACCATAGCCATAGGTTTTTTGTGAGACTTCCTTCCTTATGCAAGTTCCTACCTTATTTGAGAATAGTGTGTTCCTAGAATCAGTGCCGACAAGTCGACTTCCTCAACCTTTACATTATGCCGAATCTACTTGAGTATTTACACATTAAAGGGGGAGTGTTATAAACTTCTTAATTAAGTGTGATTGTGTAAATCCTAGAATAGACTTGATTCTAGTTATTCTTTCCTATTAGGACTTGTATTCCTTGGAGGAGAAAGATTTCCTCTCTCTCTTATTACTATAAATAAAGGCGCTGCTTAGGGGGGATAACACATCCTCTACACAACCCTACAAACACCTCTCTTTCTATATTTTCTCTGTGTTGCTGGCCCCCCTTCTCGTATCAGTTAAATATAGGCCACAACATTAGCTTAATTAATCGTAGTAATGCATCCCTGCATGACACCAAGGTCTATGTCTCAAAACATGAGAGCATCAATGATACTTACGTCTCAAATCACAATTCTTTAGACCGAAACCAAAATATTTTCTCTAGATTCAAACCAGGGCATTTGCCACAAAGTTTGTTCCCGATAAATATAATGAAACTCAATGTCAAATGAAAATTACACCGTTAATAACATCAGTAAGGACTTCAAAATCTCCCTCCATCTCTATGTTTTTGTTTTACATTTATTAAAGTGTTTACTTACTATATACAGTTATGCTAGAAGGTGGCATTTAAGAGGTTGTAACGACTTAATCATAAATTCAAATCTCATTTGAAAGAGAATACTATTGTAGATAGTTTAAAGCCAGCACCTACACCAAGAAGTGGACCATGACTTGGCTAAATCATTTACTTCATTTTGTCCTCCCATTGCAGTAGTCTTTTTATTGTCCGTTTTTTCCTTCAATAAAATTATAATATATAAGCATAGGTTATGCACACAATAACATGTAATAAAAGAGTGTGACAACACACATAAAGTTATTTAGTGGAATTTTTTGAAACAATCAATCGACTAGGTTTAATTCTAGTACAATCAAGCTATTAAGATTTTAAAATATAAAGTTCGTTAAATAAATTTCAAGTATGCAAAAACGACCTTGTGAAAACAAAGCATAAACATACTATTTTACCTCATCTTTCATATACGTTGTTGTTAAGCTCATATTTATATATATTTTACATCAAATTCACTTGTCTTTTCTTAGTTAGTTCCTTATATTTATGAGCTATTTACTTTGTTTTTATGTTTTGTAGGATTTTTCAAGCAAAGAAAAGAAAAATACTACAAGTGGGATTTTAAGTAACAAATTTGTCAAAACTGCTTGTGCAGATCAGCTAACTTTGGAAGCAAGTTGCGAACTTATGGCTTAAATTTGAATTAATTAACTTTGTATCCTTTGTTTTATTTTTTTTTTTTTTTTTTTTTTTTTTGTAGGCTTGAATGGTATAGAAGAAGGATAAGTACCGCGCCACTCTCTCCTAGCAGCATCTTGACATGTCTATGGAGAGTTGACTCCGATCTGAAGGTGTCTCTCCAGGTGTTAATGGATGGGGTTGGTCGAAGGAAGGGCAAGGAAATCCACGGCCTCAAGGCAGGTCGATTAGGGAAGTTGGGTCCTATTCTTTGTCGAGTTCCACTGCAGCAACCGAGACTAGCTCTGGACTTTTGCAAGTGGAGGAGGAGCTGGCACATCAAAGGAAATTAGTCAACCATGGTTGTATGCCATAGCTTATCATCTTCTGGCATTACAATTCCACCGCCATCGCTCGAGCTTGTGTCACTATCTAGGGTGCCTTCCTAGTCCCAGTAGTCATCCTAGAAGCCCCTTGTGCATCCATCCAATGAGCCGTCCAAACAGTGATCAAGACCTCTCGTAGTTTACAATTCCTTTCTTTTCTTTTTTTTTTTTTTTTTTTTTTGGTAATATATTTGAACGAACAAATTTTGTTGGGTTGTATGTAAGATTCCATATCGACCAATGGAGAGGGGGTGATGTGCCTTATTTGTACATGCTCCCCTTCCTATAGCACGAGACCTTTTGGGAACTCACTGGCGATGGATCCCATAAGAACTTCGTAGTTAAGCGAGTTTGGGCGAGAGCAGTCCTGGATGGGTGACCCCACTGGGAAGTTCTTGTGCCGAAACCCAAAAACAAAACCATAAAGGAATGGTAAGCCCAAAATGAACTATATCGTGCTACGGCGAAGTCAAGTTAGGATGTGACATTGTATATATTTAGTTTCAATTTAAAAATGTCTTTTTTGGATTGTAATATGTTTTTTTAATCTTCATATGTAATATTTTTTATCTACAATTACTTTTTTAATTAATTAATGAAGCAAAAAAGTTATATTTTTTTTTAATATAATGCTATCCTGCCTGAATGAAGTGCCGCCTCGTAAACAATTTTCGCCTGACAGAGAGTTCGTCGGATTAAATTGTTGTATCATTATACAGTTGCCTCCGTCATGTAATGTTTGTCTTATGAGACGAATATTCGTCCCTAAGGATTATGTATGTCTAGTAAAACTTTGTGCGACGATCTTGATATTAAGAATACAAGTTAGCAATACAGTTAGTAAGTTGGTTAGAATAGGTAGGCTTTCTTTTATAAAAACAGTTGTGTAACCTTTATTCTATTAATTAATACAAAAGCATATTTCTCTCTCTAAATCTCTCTCTCTCAAACTCTCTGTGTTTATCTTTCTTCTTGATTTCGCTTCAATTCCCAAACACTACAATGTAGTTAACATGGTATCAGAACCACAAAGCTCATGCCATGATCTTGGTGGTCGATTCCTCTTTTCTCATTACTTTCTATCTTTCTTCGTTACTTTCTATGTTTTCTGCGTATTTGATCCCAATATCCTTCCGTATTCATAGTTCTTATTGACCAGACCATCTTCGTGGGTCCTCGAGGGAAGCCGATCTGCAGCGTTTAGAGAAAAACCCGCTGCCATTTCTCATTCAGGCTTTGCTCAGTCTTGGTTTTCTCAGTGCTTGCCGCTAAAGTTGTTGCTCGAGACAAAAGACTGCAATTGCATTGAAGTAGTAGGTTTCGAAGGCGAAGCTTGAATTGTTGGAGTGAAAGGAAAGCCATGGTTGCTGCTAGTTAGTAGATTGATTCGCCAAGGTTTCTGGTTTTCTTCCTCTACGTTCCTTGGCTCAAGATTGAAGTTCTTCTCAGGTTCTTGATTTCTGGTTTTCACAGTGCACATAATCTGTTTGATTAAATGTTTCGGTAAGAAAAATGTTCGCTATTTTGTTAATTAGTAAGGCCGATAGCCAAAGAGTGGTATATTGAATTTACACTCCACTTGTTCATCTTTCTTGTGAGTCTTTTTTGGGATATTAGTGTGATATTTGGGATATTTGGATTCAAGATTGGTCATTGCTTCAAGATCAGTGTTTGTGATATTTGGGACATTTGGCTTGGTGCTGTGACTGCACCTGCTTCGCTTTCATCAACCATTCGCTGTAGACGTCTATTGGTTCAGATAAAGCTGTGATGGTGGTGCTAAAGTTTTCTTGGCATATTCTACAAGAAGTTTTCCCAATCAAGTTCTTTATGTCAATGCGACATTCAACACTAGTGCCATGGCTGCAGAAGGGACAGTTGAAGACGGTATCAAGCTTGTCATTCCCCTTCTTAGGAGGCGGTTTTGCTGATGACTTCCTCTTTCCCATTGCTCAAAATGTTTTGGAAATTGATGAAGAAGGAACAGACTTGGTAATTTACTCTCTGCAGGTTCTGGATGTATTGCAAAATATAGTGTTCCCTTACTGTTCCAGCAATTCTGTCTTGAATGGTGGAGATTAAAACCTGCATAGGCGATGCTAAAGAATAGGAAACTGAAGGATCCCAAAATTGGACCCCAGCGAACTAACTGTGGATTCTGCTGAAGCATAGATTGTGTTGACTGATGAATGGAAGATTGTTCAGGAGTTAATTGAGGAGTTTGTGCAGTATGTTTTCTTATCACAGTCTATAATGTTGAGTCTAACCAACTCAATTGTTAGCATGAATCTACAGTAAGTCCGGTTATACAATGAATTTAGAAGAATTTGCTAATGGTAAATCCCACGAAGGGTAATTCCATGTTATGAATAGGTAGGTAGTGTTGTCAATTGGTAAATCCACAATGGGCGATCCCGTGGACATTAGTGTAGTGTAGTTTAGTATTGGTAGAAAGCCATTAGAAATGGACATGAAGCAATCAGTACTTGAAGATTGTTGGCACGAAGCCATTAGAAGTTGAAATTTGTTGACACGAAGCCGTTAGTAATTAGTTTTGATTGTGGGCACGAAGCCATTGTTAAAAGAAGTTATTGACAGTAAATCCCATGAAGGGTAATTCCGTAAGAAATTGTTATAACCGGCCTGAGGATGTGTTACAATTTTATAAGAGACTGCTCTTCTATTTGGTTTGTAGTAGCTACAGAGGTGTAGACATCAGTTTGTGGGGCTGAAATTCTTTGGAAAGAACCAATATGAAATTGCGCAGTTTAGTGATGCCAATCAATGCTGGAGAAGTTGGAGTCAATAGCAAAGAGATGATAAACAATGATGGACAGGTTGGAGGCAAAAGCAATGTGATGTCAAAAGATTCTCATGCAATTGCTGAAGTCATAGCCTAGGTTGATAAGTTCGCAGAGAGGGTTGCGACTTTGGAAGTGGCTGTGGCTGGCGGGACCAAGGTTTTTGATAAGGAATTTGGTGTGTCAACAAAGTTGCTCATGAGACATTGCTGTGGGATTGCAAGATTGCACATGGTTCAACATTGTGTTCAGTGATTGAAGATGTTCTTCCAATCTCAAACTGGGTTTCCCCAGTTGAGATTGAGGGGGAGTGTTAAGCATACAAGTTAGCAATACAGTTACTAAGTTGGTTAGAATAGTTGGGCTTTCTCTTATAAAAACAGTTGTGTAACCTTCATTCTATTAATTAATACAAAAGCATATTTCTCTCTCTAAATCTCTCTCTCTCTAAAACTCTCTATGTTCATCTTTCTTCTTGATTTCCCTTCAATTCCCAAACATTGCAATGTAGTTAACACTTGACCCTACGAAAATTGACTGACACCCGTCGTCCAAATTTTTTTGTAGACGAAGCTCTTGTGTATCGGAATGTACTTTTTTCCTGTAATGTGTAGTTAGCCCTCATATATTCTTCAGATCACGTGTATGTGTATCCAATTCCCTTAAAATGATAATACATTCATCGATTTGCTCTTTTGGATAATCTTTAAGTGTAATCCAAGGCCCTTAATTAAGTTGATTAGAGCCACTTAGTACTACGGTCGTTATCAACTTAGTTTCCCCAAAGATGTGCTTCCAAGTTATACTAAGAAAGTTCTCTGTCAGATTCCTGATGTCCAAAATTATATTCTTGATTTCCGAGGAACTCCACCCTTCCTGTGACCGCATCTGTGACCAACTTGGAATCACCTCCAATGCAAATCTTTTTGAAACCTCTATTGCGTGCCGGAATGAGAGCATCTCTGACTCCATAGCTTCCTCAACTGAAATCGTATTTTCTCTTAAGTACTTTGTTCCCGCAACAATAAGGCATCCACGATCATCACGAATAATGAATCCCGCTGGAGCATTCTGATTTATTACTGAACTATCAAAGTTTATATTTTAAGGTAACTAGGCTCAGGCGGCTTCCACTTAATAATCTTATGATTTCTAGTCTCCACCTTCCTTTTTAACTTTCATATTAGCTTGAAAATATTCATTCCCAATAATGTAAGCTCTCATAGGTACTTGAGCAGGGTCAATTTTAACATTTCTGCAAAATAGGGTATTTCTTTCATTCCATATTTGCAACATATTAATAGGGTTTTTCTTAAGGATGCCATATCATCACTGTCTTCAGCAGGTGCTTGGTTGAGCCAACTAACAATACTATTGGTACTTGCATTTTCTTCAGGGTTAAGATCCATTATTATTTCCCAGACACTCTTTGCAAAACAATAAGAAATAAATAGATGGTCTTGATCTTCATCCTCTACTTGAAAAAAAGCACAAGTAAGGAGCATTAGGAATAAATCAACTTACTCTTACTCTTGTTTGTAGTCTTCTTCGAGCCAATAGCTAACCAGAAAAATTTACCTTATGAGGAATGTTTAGTTTCCAAATTTTATCAATGAGACTTTCGTTTTTTGGTGACTCTTCTTGTCATCATTTTGAATCCACGGGGCAGATTTAACCTTAAAAACCCCGTTAGTGGAAGGACCCCAAATCAACTCATCCTCCCTAGTCATAACTGAAGGGATGCTACAAATTTTCTTAACAATACTATAATCTTTTTTTTTTCTTTTAAAAAAAAATTTTGGCCACAAAGTCCATCCCACTTCAGCATTGCTATCATGGATAGTGACTTTGAGGAGAATATATTGATAAACAAGAAAAGTACAATATGTCAAGGGGGATATGGGGCCAAATCCTGACCATAAAGAATCATAAAACAAGTCAAAACCTCTTTCAGCAAAACCTATAATAAGGAAGCTTAGAAAGGTTGTGAGAGAATAAGCAGCTGTAGCAAAAGGAGGGCATGAATACCACCAATGAACACCAGGCTGATCAACACCATAATTGGCCAAACAATTAACAACTTGATTACGCTCCCTAAAAATATGAGAAATCTAAACTTGCATGGAAGATAGTAAAACTCGACAGTTATGCCAACTAATCAAAAAGGTATAGATGTCAAAGAAGGTTAAGATGAAAAAAGAAGATGAACAACCAGTGAGGAGTCGCATTTCAATCCATGATGAATGCCAACCTCTATCCCAAGATAAAGATACATCATGAATAACAACGCATAGTTCGGCATCTAAAGAAGAGGCTAAGCCTATTGAATTCGCAAAACAACCAAGAGATTGACCCGTAAATTCCCGAAAGGTAGCACCAAATGCAGCCACACCAAGGGGAACCTCTTGCAGCATCATTAGTAATTACTTTGATCCAAGACTGAGAAGACGGGTGCAACAACACCTCAATAATTTCTAGAGCCTTAAAAAGACGTCCATGAACACCAATAGAATGAAGAATGCAAAGCTCCTCTATAGAAGTCTTCATACAACCAGAATTGAGAGAATCAATTTCAAGGAGTTGAAATTTAATAGACCTTACAACATAATTGATGGAAACAACCTCCTCATGAAAACGAAGAGTGTTGCGAGCATGCCAAATAGAATAAAAACCAACTCTAATCTACTATAATCAAGGACATGAAGCAATCTACTATTATTCCAATGTCCAATAGCAATGAAATGACTAACTTTTTAATTTTTTTTCTAGTTGATCTCTTTTATCTTCAAGAATAATCCTTAGAAAGGAAAAACCAGTTATGGGACCAAAACAAGATTCTCGCCCCGTTTCCAACAATCCATCTATCCCCTTAGCTAGAACATGTCTACTCTTTAGGATCCCTTTCCAAGCAACAGATTGGCTTTGTTTTATCTTTTGCTTGAACAAGGTCCCACACGTATGACTGTGAATTTTTCTTTCTTTGTTAATTAAAATTATGTGATGTCACATGCTGGCCCATATACAGATATCATTTGAATTTTCCTTTCTTAATTGATTTAATGTAGAATTAAAAAGTAAAATTTGAATGGTTATTTTTGTATCAATAAAAACTTAAAAATAGTACAATTTGAACGTCTGATCCTCCACAAAACGCGAACCTGACTGGATCACCCCGTGTTCTTTGATAGCTATATATGTTGTGGCTGTGGAAGTCAAAATTTATCTAATACTATTGGATTTTGGCATCTTATGAGATAATATGTTTAGTAATTAAACCTCGATCTACTCAGCCTTAGGAACTTGGATGTTTGATTTAATTTGTCTCTAAAACTGGTGATGTTCTTTCCTGTGTGTATATATATGTGAAGAATTCATGTGATACAAAACTGCAGAAATGTCTCAGGAGCATGAAAGTCAAACTCCTGAAGATAGGATGGTCGAAATATTGTCCAGGTTGCCACCCAAGTCTCTAATGCTATTTAAATGCATGCACAAGTCTTGGTGCACTCTCTCAATAGTCCAAGTTTTTGGCCAAACACCTCAGCAATTTCGTTGACAACAAACTCTTATCCTCCACTTGTATCCTTCTCAATCGTTCTCATTTACTCGTTTTCCCGGATAATAGTTATAAACATGAAATTTTATGGTCCATGATTAATTTTTCCATTGATAGTGATGGGCGCAACCTTTATTATGATGTTGAGGACCTAAATATACCATTTCCAATGGATGGCCATCATCCTGTACAGATTTACGGTTATTGCAATGGGATTGTTTGTGTAAAAATAAGGAACAATGTTGTTCTATGCAATCCTACATTTGGGGAATTCAGGAAACTTCCCGATTCTTGCCTTTTTCTACCTTCCTCCGAGGGAAAATTCCAATTGGAAACGAGCTTTGGAGGATTGGGATTTGGGTATGATTGCAAAGCTAAAGAATACAAGGCTGTGCAAATTATAGAAAATTGTGAGAATTCAGATGATGAGCAAACATATTATCATTGTATTGTTCTTCCTCACATGGCTGAGGTATACACCGTGGCTGCTAACTCTTGGAAAGAGAAAAAGATCAAGATTGATATATCAAGTAAAACCTACTCCTGTTCTTGTCCAGTGTACTTGAAGGGATTTTGTTATTGGTTTGCAAGCCATCACGAGGAATACATACTATCATTTGATGTAGGAGATGAGCTATTTCATAGAATACAATTGCCTTCGAGGAGGGAATCCAGTTTAAAGTTTCATGGTCTTTTTATGTATAATGAATCCATCACTTCTTATTGCACTCATTACGATCCAAGTGAGGATTCTAAATTATTTGAAATATGGGTAATCGACTATGACGGAGTTAAGAGTTTATGGACAAAACTCCTAACTGTTGGACCCTTTAAAGATATTGAGTACCATTGACACTTTGGAAATGTGATGAGCTTCTTATGCTTGCCTTTGGTGGAACAGCCACCTCTTATCTAGTATCAAAAATCCCAAGTATCTTCATACTCCTATTATCAATGAGGCTATAGATTTCGACGCTCTTATTTATGTGGAAAGTATTTCTCCAGTAAAATGAGTTGAGGGCAGCGTTCCATTTTCTCCTATTTAATTTGCATGCATGAAGCTTTAGTTAGCATCTTTTAATTTAATTTACTTTGTGGTCTTTGTACTATGTTTGCTTATCATAGGCTGCCTTTAGTTTTTGTGATTTCCACATTTTCGTAATGTTATTCTGTTTGAAAGTGTTTGATAACTATTATTTTAGAGTTAATTAGTAACAACAATTCCATGTTTGCCTTTTATTTTCATTGAAATTCCTTCTTAAAAACCTAGTAAGTTTTTACTCATTGAACATAATCAAGTTAAAGCTTCTAACCTGGGCATAATTACTCTCCTATGGCCTTCATTTTGAGGACATGTGAGGTCATTCTTTCATATGAGCCTTTAAATTAATTTTATGGTAGATTAAGCTATCAACTTAAATAACCCATGTTACACCGAAAGACTAATTCTGAAAAGTGATTAAATTGAACAAAAATTTCTCGCGTGAAACATTCCATCTTCTTCCCCTACCGTCTCTTTGCTCCAAAACTCTTTCCTCTCTCCATCTCTGTAACATCCCACATCGCCCAGGGGAGTGGATCCACTGTAAGCCTTACAGGATCCACTGTAAGCCTTATTTGTATATTCCCATCTCTACCTAGCACGAGATATTTTGGGAGCTCATTGGCTTCAGAGTTCATCGGAACTCCGAAGTTAAGCGAGTTCACGCGAGAGCAATCCCAGGACGGATGACCCACTGGGAAGTTCTCGTGTGAGTTCCCAAAAACAAAACCGTGAGGGAGTGGTCGAGGCCTAAAGCGAACAATATCGTGCTACGGTGAAGTCGAGCCCGGGATGTGGTGGGGGCCCGAGCGGGGATATGACAATTTGGTATCAAAGCCAATCCTTGGCCGAATGTGTGCCGACGAAGACGTCAGGCCCCTAAGGGGGATGAATTGTAACATCCCACATCGCCCTGGAGAGTGGATCCTGTAAGCCTTATTCGTATATTCTCATCTCTACCTAGCATGAGGCCTTTTAGGAGCTCACTAGCTTCGGAGTTCATCGGAACTCCGAAGTTAAGCGAGTTCGCGCAAGAGCAATCCCATGATGGGTGACCCACTGGGAAGTTCTTGTGTGAGTTCCCAGAAACAAAACCGTGAGGGCGTGGTCGGGGCCCAAAGCGGACAATATCGTGCTACGGTGGAGTTGAGCCCAGGATGTGGTGGGGTCCCAGGCTGGGATGTGGCAATCTCTCTCTCGATCGTTCACTCCCCTTGTCTCCTCCTGAGTTATTTTTCCTTTTCGCAAATGAAAAAGTCAAAGAGTCCTATTTCAAAATTTTCACCATTAATGGAAAATTTCATATGAGAAAAGGGTTCACGCGTTTAAGAAAGGGAACCCAATTTTAAAATCATTTTGTGCTTTGTAACTAACTGAGTTTGAATATTATTGATAAAGATTAGATGAAATTGGAAGTGTAACTAGCTGGGTTTAGATATTTGATGAGGGGACTAGGTTTTGCAAATTGAAGGAATTTGACATGACATCTTTCCTAGAAGGCTTTACTCCAAGTCAAAGAGGGGAAGCTACATCAAATTGGAAAATAACTCTCTACTCTCCAATGCAGCTTGGGATTTCTAAACCTACTGCCTTTTTTAGGTGCAGTCCAGGGTATGGGGGCATTTGTGGAGCCAAAAACAATAAAAAAAATCCTAGAGATGACACATGGACTTTTCTCGAAGAAGTCAAGATTGCCTTCCTTAAATGGGTAGGGCACACATATATTCCCACATGCAGCTTAACATCCCTAAAGGTTCAAACAACTAACTACGGATGACACAACCTTTGCCAATGGAAAGTCGTCATGTGTAGGGCAAAACCCTACACCTAGGCTGACCACCTCCCTATAAATACTCTCATCTCCTCCAAATTTTGGTAAGCCTTACGCTACGCATAAGTTTTTGCTATGCATACAAACCTTAAACATTCGCACTTTTCATAGTTATTGACCTAGGCATCAGAGATCCATTGGCCAAACCCCCTCCCCCACCTCATGGGCCCATGTTCCCTTATATTTGATCAAAGGTTGATAAGTCAATTTCATATTTTATATATTTGACCCAATTCTTAGTATATTTTGGTTATTATTTTGCTAGAATTTTGATACTTTGGATTAGATTTTCAATGTAGGACATCCAACTTTCTCTTGAACAAAAGGTACTTAAACGGTGAATTTTGGATTGTTTCTAATTGGAGGATGTTCGTGATTCTTTCAACTTATTCTTGTAAAAGTTTCAGATTTTTCTACTAAACAGATTATTTATGTCGATGAAACAAAGGAGCAGTGCGCAATGAAGGAAAACTGATGTTTTGGGCTTAATTGCTTTTTTTGGAGTCCAAGATTGCCTAATTTGGGATCAAATCCTTCTGAAAAAGTGTTCAAGACATTTTAAACCATAAAACGAGCTACCTTGGGCCTGTTTTGGAGGTGGCCAAGGCCTAAAGCGTCACTGATTAGTTATATGACAGATTCTCCTTTATTGTTTAGCAATTTGTTTCCTCGTTTATTTTATTTTAATTTGTTTCCTAGTTTTATTCAAAGATATTTTCTAGGAAGGATTTAAATTGTAGTACTATAAATAAAGGTGGCCGGCCTAGGTTTTTTCTACGTACTTTTGAGAGGATTGCTGAAGGCATTGGTGGATTTCATACTTTATTCTACAAAGTGTTTTCAATATTTTTCTCTTTTAATAAAATTCCTCTTGATTCTAATTATGAGTATGTATAACTAATTTCTTTTGCTATGGCAAGGCCATGTGCCTAACATGAATATGTAGTTTTTATTTAATTATTTATGATATTATGCATGCATTCTTTGAATTATTTGTCACTATGCTAAAACAATCGAATTGTCTTAATGATTAGCTACCATTAGAATGTTTAGATAAGTAATTGAATGCAATTTATGTTGGAATGTCACCCTGGAATTGAGGAATGCTTCTTATGATTGATAATTGGAAGGTCACTTAGGATGAACGCCATGTCTTAAGGGTTGCATGGTTTTTCAAAGGATTTTCACAAAGTGTAACGAGTCATGCATGTTTACGTTTAATCTGAATGCCACAGACAACTTACATGTTTGATATACATTCTATCTTGAATGCCACAAGTAGAATATGCATTAGGAAAACCTAATCTTCAGAGTTGCATGTGTAATTCATAAGTAATTGGTAAAACTACATAGGATTGTCTAGGTGACGGCGAAACCCTAGTGCTTTTATAATTTGATATTAAAAACCGTTTCCTTTTAAATTATTTTCTTTAAAATTGGTCTCTTACTGATTTCTTTAATTCGTTTATTTGAAATTTGTTTTTTTAATATTTAAAAATTAAAAATCATTTCTTTACAAACTTCGTTTCAAGTAATTAATTAAGATTTGGTTTTAAATAAATTGTTTTAAATAATCTTTGTGCATGGGAACAACCTTGCATGAGCATTCTTACTAAAATAACTTTGTTCTCTTGCAAATTTGGTTTGATTTTAACCCTCTTTTGATTAGGTACTAAAAATTCTATCAAAAATGGTAATTGTTTTATAGGTACAAATTTGTCAAGGTAGAAGACAGTAGAATCTTGCTACCCCCATAGTCTATCTTATATATGAAGAATGAATTCAAGAAAATGTTTCACTACATTTATGCTACAAGGTGAACACACCAATGATAATTGGTCTCACTTACTTTCAAAGTTATAATGAAAATTATACATCAAGAAAAACAAAATGGAACTGGTTTTCACACTTCATTTTTAATCTCTCACTTATCTTATATAATTTCTTTATTTTTTTGGCCACCCGATAGATACAAAAATGCGTGTGTTTATTAATTCTAAAACAAAAGCAGATGACGCTTTACCACGATGACATAAAACAACAGTTCATATGTGCCTCGGTGCAAGTTCGACCCTCAGCAATCCTCTTCTCTTAACGTTTAACAATTTAACCCACTAATACAATCATTTGATGAAAAAAAATTTCTAAATTCAAAATGATTTATCACAATAACACAATCATATTCTACTTTAATTTTTTAGTCTGTCATCTACAGAAGTAAGATTGCGAATTATTAACAGATTCTTTTAAATACAAAAAGCCTATGAGTATTCGTAAGGGTCCGTTTTGTAACGTTTTACAAAATAATTTTGTGAAACAAAAACGACAATTAGTTTTTTTTATTTTATTTTATGATTTAAGAATGCTTTTGGATGTTTAATTTCAAAATGATTACTGAGAAAGAAAACATTGAAAATGTGTCTATTATCAATTTAATGTAGAATTAAAAAGTAAAATTTGAATGGTTAGTTTTGTATCAAACAAAAAGATTAAAAAATAGTAAAATTTGAACATATGATCCTCCATAAAACTCGAAACTGAATCAATCGCCCCTATTTATTTAGTACTGTTGAAATTGAACCTCAATCTACCAGGCCTTAGGGACTTGTATTTTTATTTATTCTAGCTCTCAAACTGGTGGTTTTCTTTCCTGTGTATATATATGTGAAGAATTCATGTTGAAAAAAATTTCCAAAATGTCCCAGGTGTATGAAAGTGAAACTCCTGAAGATAGGGTGGTCGAAACATTGTCTAGGTTGCCACCCAAGTCTCTGATGCGATTCAAATGCATACGCAAGTCTTGGTGCACTCTCATCAATAGTCTAAGTTTTGTGGCCAAACACCTCAACAATTCCGTGGACAACAAACTATCATCCTCCACTTGCATCCTTCTCAACCGTTCTCAGGCTCATGTTTTCCCGGATAACAGTTGGAAACCAGAATTTTTCTGGTCCATGATTAATCTTTACATTGATAGTGATGAGCACAACCTTCATTATGATGTTGAGGACCTAAATATACCGTTTCCATTGGAAGGTCATGATTTTGTAGAGATTGACGGCTATTGCAATGGGATTGTTTGTGTAATAGCAGGGAAAAATCTTCATTTGATAAATGTTCTTTTATGCAATCCTGCAACGGGGGAATTCAGGCAACTTCCGCATTCATGCCTTCTTTTGCCTTCCCGTCCTAAGGGAAAATTCGAATTGGAGACGATCTTTGGAGCATTGGGATTTGGTTGTGATTGCAAAACTGAAGAATACAAGGTCGTGCAAATTATAGAAAATTGTGAGTATTCAGATGATCAGCAATACTATTATCATCGTATTGCTCTTCCTCACACGGCTGAGGTATATACCACGGCTGCTAACTCTTGGAGAGAGATCAAGATTGATATATCAAGTGAAACCTATCATTATTCTTTTTCAGAGTACTTGAAGGGATTTTGTTATTGGTTTGCAACCGATGGTGAGAAATACATACTTTCATTTAATATAGGTGATGAGATATTTCATAGAATACAATTGCCTTCAAGGAAAGAATCCGATTTTGAGTTTTTAAATATTTTTCTATATAATAAATCGATTGCTTCTTTTTGCTCTTGTTGCGATCCAATTGATGCGGATTCTACATTATGTGAAATATGGGTAATGGATGATTATGACGGAATTAAGAGTTCATGGACAAAACTCCTAACCTTTGGACCCTTAAAAGGCATTGAGATTCCATTTACATTTTGGAAAACTGATGAGCTTCTTATGGTTGCCTCCGGTGGAAGAGTTACCTCTTATAATTCCAATACCGAAAATCTCAACTATCTTCATATTCCTCCTATCCTCAATGAAGTTAGAGATTTCCAAGCTCTTATTTATGCGGAAAGTATTGTTCCAGTGAGTTGAGGGCAAATTAAGTTCCATTTTCTCCAATGTATATTTGTATGCATGATATAAGATGCATCATATCCACAAAAGTAGTACTCATAGCGTAGGGCTGTTCTAAATCTCGCCTTGTATTACATTTAACTTTCATAATGAATTTTTATTGTCCCCTTCCCCGTATGGATTTATTTTATTCTAGTGATCAATTGAATGTCTCTGCTTGGTCCTCTAAACTCAAAAATATACATAATAATATATATTTTTATTAAATTGCGACAACTCATACTTTTGGTTTCAAGAATCAATAGCTTAATTAATAGTAGTAGTGTATTTCTGCATGACACCATGGAGGACGGATCTATTAAGAGATCTGGGTAGTTCTAGAACCATCAGAAACCTAGGATAAGTGGCTATGAGGACCTCTAAGGACCACGTATGTCTGGGCTACAAAGGAGAAGACTGAAGCGTGATGTGATCATATTCTCATACATTTTAATCATATAGTTCCTTTGGATTTTGTATATGTGAACGGAGTAAATGGATTAAATTCTATTGTTTTAATTTATAGCCATTCAATACTAGAGTTATGCAGGTCTAGAGTAATTTCAATAGAGTAAGAGGCTAATTAACTACATCATGACATTTTGGTTTAGAGATTATAATGACATGGGAATGATATTCATTGGATCTAAGAGAAACATAATTACTCCACTTAGTGCTACGGTTTAGTGGTATTCATCTTCACTTGTAAGTGAGTGAGAAGTTTTAGATTTGATTCTCACCAAAATCGAATTTGAACCACATTATTATCATCCCATTGTGAGGCTTAGCCCACTCCCTTAGGAGATAATATCACTTGTTATAAAAATAGAGATATCTTAATTTAGCTGTTATGATTTTTTTTTTTTTTTTAAAGCTTTTACTTTAATAAGGACTTAAAGTCCATTAGGTTAGGAATTTTTTTAATGGATTGGAAACGACTTGCTTATTGCCGTGGGGTTTCTAAGGAGGATCCTTCTACTTGTGATTATTGAGCCAATGTATCAACATGACATTTTTTTTTTTTTTTTTTTTTGTACAATATAATTGCGGCAAGGAAGGAAAGAAGGAAGCAATTTTCTAGTTTTGTTTTTTTTTTTTCTCCCTTCTTTGCTAGGGTTACGATGTAGCCTGATCATGAATATTTAAATTATTTTATGTCATTATTATTATCAAGCTTTTCTGTCATATTGAGTATCTTTTATCATTTGTAATGCATTTAATTTTTATTTAGATGCTTGATCACCATCTAGGTTTTAATTGAGCTGATTTGATACAAGTTAGAGTAGATGTCATACTTACTTGAGTTTAGCTTCTTGCAACCGATGCCATGAATTCCTGTTTGTAAATGCCATGCAATTAGGGTTTGTGTAAATTGTGATTTTCTAACGATTTCGATAGCTCTTAAAGAGTTCCTACTTGTTTGAATTCGTCTAAATGCCATAGAGAATTGACACGTAGGGATACTCTTGATGAACCAGATGCCATGTCCATTGAAGAATTGAGGGATGATCAATCGTCAATAGTGGGAAACAACTTGTTCATAACATATCAAGGTATTAAGTAAAATTGGTTACGATGAATTCAAATGGATTTGTTTTCTTTTGTTTTCAATTTATTATTGGGTGATCTTGTATAAAATCAATTAAAAGTTACAATATTAACAATATATCAACACTATTTATGTTAATTATAAATAGGTCAATCATATATCGTGATACTTAAACGCTTTTAAAATAAACAAATATTACAAAATTTGCCACTACAACTGACACCCACTTCAACTGACAACCCCTTTCTCATAGTTTTTATATTTTGGAATAAATCAATACAAATTAGACACTGCGTTGCAATGTTTGTTACTTGATTTTGTTTTCTACATTTAGATTCAAATACTGCATTGTAGTGTCCATTTTTTTATTTCATTTTTTCCATCGTCCACACGTGTGACTCGCCTCCTACATGTTCTCTTTTACATTTAGATTCAGACACTGAAATGCAGTGTCCATTTCCTGATCTGTTTTTTTTTCCATCACACACACGCCTCCTACGTTTCATACCTCGCAAAACAACACCATGAGCAGCGGTGTTACACTCCCGATGGGCATACGTGAACGTTGCACTTTGGAATATTTGAGCGAAATTCCAGATGTCGTGAATGAAATCCTCCAAAGATGCATCCGTTCCAGTTTCCTTATTGACCATCTGCACGATTGTCTTTGCATCAGTTTCAATCTCAATCAACTGGATGCCTTCCTTCGCACACTCCTACAGCGCTGCCCTCAATGCAGTAGCTTCAGCCATTTCAGCGGAATGGTACAGGTCTCCCTATCCTCCTGCAAAGTGCAGCATGCCGGCAAAGTTCCTTATAACACATCTAGGGATAGGCAACGGTTATAGCGGGCGGATATCCGCGGTTATTTATCCATAACCGTTTATTCTCATACCCGCATAACCGTTTACCTGTTGGGTAATTGCCTAGACGGTTATACTCATACCCATAACCGTTTATAAACGGTTAACCATACTCATAATTACGTACCCATTTAACCGTAACCATTTAGTACCCATTTACCCATTTATCATTTTTAACCCGTTTATCCTTTCTTTTTAACCATTTACTCTTTTTTCACCCGTCTACGTGTTTTTTAACAACTTGAAAATTTAAAAAAAAAAAAAAATTTGTCATAATTTTCTTTTTCTAATAATATATAAAATAAACGATTTAAATGATTTGAATCGTGTGTATGTAACTTGAGAGAAAGTAATTTGTCACATATACACACTTTAAAAATTTGTCCTGAAATTGTAATTCCAAACTTTTACAGATTCAAATTTTTACAGATTCAATCGGATGTATACGTCACAAGTTGCATATCTTCTGTATACAAAATTTGTGTCAAATTTTTACAGTTTGTAATTCCAGAATCTGGAATATATGTGATCGTGTGTGTATGTGACAAATTTTTACAATGTGTATACACAATCTGGAATATAGCTGTCATAATTTGTCACAAATTTTTCATATGCAATAAAACCATTTACTCCTTTTTCATACATTAAGAGAAAGTTACAACTTGACAATTAAAAAAGAAAAATTTGTCATAATTTTCTTTTTCACTCGTCTAAGTTTTGTCCGATAGTGAACATGATTTGTGTTAATTTTACATATATAAAATAAACGGGTAAACGGTTACCCATTTATAACCGCGGTTAATACCTATAACCACCTATTTAAATTTCACAGGTAAACGGTCATACCCATATCCGTTTATTTATCTAAACGGTTACCTATAACCGTAAACGTGAAATTTAAATGGATCGGTAACCATGGTTAACCATAACCGATGAGTATTTGCCCAACCCCAAACCTATCCTATCCACCTTTATGTGATTGTGGACTCCAAGTTGCATCACAATTCACCTTAAGTGGCCCAAATTATGGTCTTTTCCATCTCACCTTTCTTCCTGCAAATTCCAGTTCATTGGTTCCTTCCATTGCATCTATGGTTGTTGTGCTTCCTCATATTCAAACATTTGGATTTTGTTTTTCACGTTTAGGTTCAGATGCTGCAATGCAGAATCTGTTTCTTGGTTTCACATTTTAGTTGAGTAGACTTCTTCATGTAAACGAAGGGCACAAGAGAGAGAGAATGATACAACATTCATATTCTAATTATTTATAATAATTTAAAGTTCATGTGACATTCATAAAGAGAGAAGAAAGAGAAAAATATATAAGAGCCAAGTCCTAACCATTTATAATGACTCAAAGCTCATGTAGCATACATCATTGACCTATGTCTATTAATAAAAATATATCATTAATTAAGGACAAAACAAAAATATAACATTGATATATGGCTAAATACTATAGTTTTTATTAACTTTTAACTAAAATAGCTTTTATTATTTCCATACATTTTATTTTCAAGCTTTATTTATATTCCATGCATTTTATTTCCTCACCCTTTTTATTATAAAAAATAAAATAAAAAACAAAACAAAACGAGTTCGCTTTCCTGTACCCGAGCCATATGCACTGAGGTCCCAGCGAATTCCAAGCAGGTTAACAAATACCCAGATCAAATTTCATGAAAAAGGTGGGTAAATTACATTTTACATTTTCTCTCTTCAAGTTTGGGTGTAATTACAGCCTCATACATCATTTTTAAAACATGTTAGTCATGTACATGTACTTGTATTTTAGTTGCAATTTCATATATCCATTAATCAAATTATTAGTTTGACCGTTAAGCGATGTTATGGCATTGGCAGCTGTGGATCTTATATTTTTGCTGATGTGATAATGAATTTTACTATATAGATAAAATAAATAAGTAAGATAAATTACACAAAACTACTTTAATTATGAATCAAACTAATATGACAAAAGCAGGATCCACTAACTTTTCATCTGGAATAAAAAATTAATTAATTATTAATAAATATTAATTTTTATTTAACAATTTTAAATTAATTAAAAAAAAAAAACCCTATCTTCCTCACTCACTCTCTGCTCTCACCTCCATCACTCACTCTCTCTGCTCTCAATTGAAGAGAAACAATGGTAGCCCCAACCTTAAAGAAGGTCTCACATCCCCGAAACCCCACCATAATTCAATCTCTAGCCCCCATTCCTTGTTAGAACCAATCAAATGTTAAGTATATATTATACAACAATTACACAGTTTATTTCGAATGGAAATTTCACAAGGATACAATATATATATATATATATATATATATATATATATATATATATATATATATATATCTTACAATATAAACAATTAATAAAACTGAATTAATAAACCACAAAGCACTGACTTGGTTAGGAAGATAGAGGCTTGCAGTAGCAATCTCCTAAGACAGAAATACGCCCCTACACCAGTGTAGTAGTTCAAAAAGACATCTATCTTGCAAGATACAACTATCTAATCCAAGTTCTTGCACACGAACTTGGATTCTTGGCAAATTGATTGAGCGTTTCTCTGTGAAATATGGAGAAAAGAAAATGAAATTGATGATTGAGTTTCTGATTTTATTGCCATATATATAATGGCATAATTTGAACAAATACAACCGTTCATGATTATCAGTTTTTAAAAACCGAATGCAACTGTTCAATCAATTTTTAAAAACTGAACGTAACTGTTTGAATCAGTTTTATCCTTTCGGAAAAAACTGAATCCAAAAAATCAAAATCGTAACTTGTGTTTTTCGTTCATCCAAGCCCCAACCAAGGCCCATCTTTGACATTTAATATATACTTTTGACATTTAATATATACACTCACCCTTTGACATATATACACTCACCCCCCTTCAAGTCCCCAACCAAGGCCCATCTTTGACATATATATACACTCACCCCCCTTCAAGTCCCCAACCAAGGCCCATCTTTGACATTTAATATATACTTTTGACATTTAATATATACACTCACCCTTTGACATATATACACTCACCCCCCTTCAAGTCCCCAACCAAGGCCCATCTTTGACATTTAATATATACACTCACCCCCTTCAAGTACACTCACCCCCTTCAAGTCCCCAACCAAGGCCCATCTTTGACATTTAATATATACACTCACCCCCTTCAAGTCCCTAATCAAGGCCCATCTTTGACATTTAATATATATACATGACATTTAATATATACACTCACCCATACACTCACCCTTTGACATATATACACTCACCCCCCTTCAAGTCCCCAACCAAGGCCCATCTTTGACATATATACACTCACCCCCCTTCAAGTCCCCAACCAAGGCTCATCTTTGACATTTAATATATACACTCACCCCCTTCAAGTCCCCAACCAAAGCCCATCTTTGACATTTAATATATACACTCACCCCCTTCAAGTCCCCAATCAAGGCCCATCTTTGACATTTAATATATATACATGACATTTAATATATACACTCACCCCCTTCAAGTCCCCAACCAAGGCTCATCTTTGACATTTAATATTCTTTGACATTTAATATATACATGACATTTAATATATACACTAACCCCCTTCAAGTCTAAAACCCAAAGTCCATGGCTTTAACCTAATTCATTTCAAACTATAAGTGAGTGAGCTCACTTATAAAGATGTAGTGTTAAAGTTGTTTGGGTGATGTGGGACTGGCAGTCCCACATAACACAAGTTCCAACATTCCTCTCTCTCCGAGCTCCCAACCCCGTCAACGATGATCTTTCTCAAATTTGTGCTACCTGGACGTCATTTAGTATCCTCCATTATTCTCGTATTCTCGGTCGCCCACAGACGCACTGGAAGCACTGTCTTGCCGCTGACTGGTGATGGACGGTCCACCGAAGTTGAGGAAACCATCCCAACGGTCTGAATTCGGTCGAATCTCGCCGGATCTGGAGATGAAAACGACGACGATGTGGTCGTCCCCGACCTCTACGTCCACCCCCTTCACACTACGAGTCTGCCGCCAGAGTTCATGACCTTTCCTAGGGGCTATTGTAGCTGTTGTTTCTGGCTGTGATGGAGGGAGGAAAGAGGGGGATCGAGGCGGAAGTGGGGTTGGCCTCGGCCTCGTTCGGGGAGGCTTCTTCGGGGGTAGCAAGGGAGAGGAAGCGGAGGGAGATGGAGGATCACGTTAAAAGGCAACGGATTCGGGTTTGCTAGGGTTTTGGGTGTGGATAAGAAAGGTGGGTTTGGAGAGAGCAATTGATTTGGTTCAAAGTTTCAAAGATTTAGGGATAATGGGGTTAAGGTAGGCCTGGCAAACGGGTCGTGTCTGCCGTGTTCGTGTCGTTTTCGTGTAACACCTGTTATCTTAACGGGTCGTGTCGTGTCACACCCGTTATCTTAACGGGTCCTTAACAGGTCGTGTCACTTTACCCAACGGGTAAAGTGACCCGACCCGTTATGGCCCGTTATGACCCGTTAAGAAAAAAATATTTTTTTTTAAAATTTGCACATACCACACATTGCGACATAAATATTACTTGAAAACATTAAAACATTTCTCGTTCAAGTACTATATCTACACTCGAAAATGAAAGCCTAATAAAAAAAATAATACATACACTACTAATCTATTACAAATATTAAATGTGCAAGGATAAAGAGTTTTTGTTTTTAAGATTGTCCCGTTACTTGATCTCTGAATGTTTTTTTTTTGTGATTTTTTGCTGATGTGATCTCCAAGCATATACAAACAATTTTGACGGTTTGGATCGTTGAAATTAGTTTTGGAGAATTCGTAAAACGATAGATTGACTAACACTTAGAGTTTATTTATACTTTCATTAAGTATAACATAAGATTTTGTGGTATCCACTTGTGTAAATATTTTAAATTGAAGATCGAATTCATTCATTGTATTCATATAGGGTCAAGGAGTGTAGTTATAAAAAAATCATCAAAATCAGAGTTAAAATAACCGTTAAATCGTGATTTTTCGTTTATAACCGTTGAAAAGCTTTGTCTCGTTACTTGATCTCTGAATGTTTTTTTTTTGTGATTTTTTGCTGATGTGATCTCCAAGCATATACAAACAATTTTGACAGTTTGGATCGTTGAAATTAGTTTTGGAGAATTCGTAAAACGATAGATTGACTAACACTTAGAGTTTATTTATACTTTCATTAAGTATAACATAAGATTTTGTGGTATCCACTTGTGTAAATATTTTAAATTGAAGATCGAATTCATTCATTGTATTCATATAGGGTCAAGGAGTGTAGTTATAAAAAATCATCAAAATCAGAGTTAAAATAACCGTTAAATCGTGATTTTTCGTTTATAACCGTTGAAAAGCTTTGTCCCGTTACTTGATCTTTGAATGTTTTTTTTTTGTGATTTTTTGCTGATGTGATCTCCAAGCATATACAAACAATTTTGACGGTTTGGATCGTTGAAATTAGTTTTGGAGAATTCGTAAAACGATAGATTGACTAACACTTAGAGTTTATTTATACTTTTATTAAGTATAACATAAGATTTTGTGGTATCCACTTGTGTAAATATTTTAAATTGAAGATCGAATTCATTCATTGTATTCATATAGGGTCAAGGAGTGTATTTATAAAAAATCATCAAAATCGGAGTTAAAATAACCGTTAAATCGTGATTTTTCGTTTATAACCGTTGAAAAGCTTTGTCCCGTTACTTGATCTCTGAATGTTTTTTTTTTGTGATTTTTTGCTGTTGTGATCTCCAAGCATATACAAACAATTTTGACGGTTTGGATCGTTGAAATTAGTTTTGGAGAATTCGTAAAACGATAGATTGACTAACACTTAGAGTTTATTTATACTTTCATTTAAGTATAACATAAGATTTTGTGGTATCCACTTGTGTAAATATTTTAAATTGAAGATCGAATTCATTCATTGTATTCATATAGGGTCAAGGAGTGTAGTTATAAAAAAATCATCAAAATCAGAGTTAAAATAACCGTTAAATCGTGATTTTTCGTTTATAACCGTTGAAAAGCTTTGTCCCGTTACTTGATCTTTGAATGTTTTTTTTTTGTGATTTTTTGCTGATGTGATCTCCAAGCATATACAAACAATTTTGACAGTTTGGATCGTTGAAATTAGTTTTGGAGAATTCGTAAAACGATAGATTGACTAACATTTAGAGGTTATTTATACTTTCATTAAGTATAACATAAGATTTTGTGGTATCCACTTGTGTAAATATTTTAAATTGAAGATCGAATTCATTCATTGTATTCATATAGGGTCAAGGAGTGTAGTTATAAAAAATCATCAAAATCGGAGTTAAAATAACCGTTAAATCGTGATTTTTCGTTTATAACCGTTGAAAAGCTTTGTCCCGTTACTTGATCTCTGAATGTTTTTTTTTTTGTGATTTTTTGCTGATGTGATCTCCAAGCATATACAAACAATTTTGACGGTTTGGATCGTTGAAATTAGTTTTGGAGAATTCGTAAAACGATAGATTGACTAACACTTAGAGTTTATTTATACTTTCATTAAGTATAACAAAAGATTTTGTGGTATCCACTTGTGTAAATATTTTAAATTGAAGATCGAATTCATTCATTGTATTCATATAGGGTCAAGGAGTGTAGTTATAAAAAATCATCAAAATCAGAGTTAAAATAACCGTTAAATCGTGATTTTTCGTTTATAACCGTTGAAAAGCTTTGTCCCGTTACTTGATCTCTGAATGTTTATTTTTTATGATTTTTTGTTGATGTGATCTCAAAGCATATACAAACAAGTTTGACGGTTGGGATCGTTGAAATTAGTTTTGGAGAATTCGTATGCCATCAATCAAGTTCCGTGTGTGTGTGTGTGTATATATATATATATTTATTAAGTAGATTTAAATCTATTTATTTTGTACGTATAAATTATAATTGACTGGTACACGGAATAGTACATACATCACGTGTCACGTGTGTCATTATAAAAATAGTGAGATATGTCATGACAGTCATGTGTGTGATAAAAAGTTAATAACTTAAAAAAAAAAAAAAATTTCTCACCACTTCTATTAATTTTCATTTTTCCCTCTCTTTTTTGTTTCCTTTTCAACTTTTTCTTATCATTTTCACTTTTCCCTCCAACATCTTTCCCTAATTCCCTCACTTTTTTGTTTTATTTTCAACTTTTCTTAACATTTTCATTTTCCCTCCATTTTTTTTTTCAAAAAGGGCGGCAAGTTGGCAAATGGCAATGGCAAGAAATTGATTATTGAAATTTGAGAATGGAAACAAATCACATCTGAGTCCTGACGCATCAAATTTCAATGGATGCAAAATCATGTAAATATGCAATGCATGATCATGCATATTAAATTATTAATTAATAATTATTATAGTTTTTATAAAATTTAATATATATATATATATATATATAATTAGTATAGATAGACTCAATATTTTGGGAGTATAATTATTATAGTATATATAATTATTATAATTATTATAAATTTTATAGTTAATTTAATATATATATATATATATTATAATTTTTAGGGGTATAAAATTGTAAAATTAATGTATATAATTATTACAGTATTTTTTTAGGGTTATAAAATTATAAAAATAATATTCTGCTTATCGTGTATCGTGTTTACCCACGTGTATACCCGACCCAACCCGTTATCTTAACAGGTGCTTATCGGGTTACCCGATAAGACCCGATTCGTTATCGTGTCGACCCAAACACCTGTTAATTTCGTGTCGTGTCGTGTCGGGTTATCGGGTCGTGTCAGAAATTGCCAGGCCTAGGTTAAGGGTTTAAAATTTCTGAAACGGAACAAGGGATTTTGATCAACTGGGATTGTGTAACGTGGGTCTTCGGAGGGAAGAAGAGTGAGTTATGATGATTATCTCGGCAGCCACCTCTGGAGAGCCGATGTTGCTGTTGAGCCACTCTTCAATCTGGGGAGAAGAGAAAGGGAGTTTTTTTTTATTTTTTATTTTTTATTTTTTATTTTTTATTTTTCGGTTAATCTTAGTTTATTGCCATGAAGTTTTTTTATTTTCAATATTTGATACATGAAGTTTTTTTTGTTCCAGAATGGTATCTGAAGTCATAATTTTAGGATATTTTCATACATCTATTAAAGTTACTGCTAAATCATCTGTTAATTGGTGATGTGGCATTCACATGTGTGAAATCCTGTTCCTGGATTTTATTATTTTTTGTGAAATTATATTAATTTATTTGGATTTAGATCTTAATTAAATTAGTTACAAAATTTGAAGTTTGGAAAGTAATTATCTAAAATTCGTTGACCTTTCGAGGTCACAAGTAACGTATTCGAATGGATCTTAAAACTACGAGCGCATAGGCAAAAGCCGTTTGCGAGTCCGGATTATAACTGTATAGATACGAACATTTGAAGTTGTGTTACTAAACTATAGATTTTAAATTTATTTTAAACTCTCATCTTGTGGGAAAGAGGTCAATCATATTTATTTGAGTTAAGGGGAATTGACCAATCAACAAGGGGAGAGGGGAGAAAGGAAAGAGTGCGGGAGAGAAAAGGAGGGGGAACAGCCCAATTAGAAAGAAGGGGGAAAGAAGGGGAATGCAGAGACCCAAAATGGGTCAATTTTCACTAGCGAACTACCATATTTGACTCGGCCATATCTTCTTCATCCGACTTCCGTTTTGGGTGATCTTGGTATCCATGGAAAACTTTTGACGATTCCTAAATCCCTGTAGTGTTAGATTCCATTTTTTCCTTTCCATTTTTCCAGGTCGAAGCCACAAAGTGTCGAGGGTTTTCCAGCGAGTTTCTCATTTTATGGTGATTCCGACAATGATTTCCGTCGATCACTACTACCAATAGACTCCCCTTAACCCCTGGAGCAAGGCTCAAGCATTGGATGAGGTGTCGGAGTTCGTTTTGGCGATGAATCGAGGAACACCCATTTCTAGGGTCTCCGGTGGGTTTAGATGAAATTAAGACACTTCCCGGCCGAATTGGACTTGGACACAGGTATGAAAATTGCTCCCCTAACTGAGATATACTTGCCTGTAAAATTTGGTAATTTTTGAAAATAGTTGAATTTTCCAACGAGTCGGTGCGCCCGACTACCACACTCGGCGGCACGTGCGGCGGCATGTGGCCAGTGGTGCGATGATGTCTTCCTGAATTCATAATTGATATTTGTATGATGCAATTTGATTGTATGAAGTTTGTTTCATTACGATACATTACTTGATCAAAATATGAATCACCAACCCGACAGTTGGATCGTCCCCAAACCCTAATGCGTTATAGAACATAATATTTGAGGACCGTAGAAACTTACGGATCAGGGATCTGACATATGGATCTTCCTGAATTGAATTTCTAAGTTTGTAAAATCAAACGTTGGTCGTCACTTGAATTTGTAATTAGCGGAGATCCGACCGTCGGATCACGATGGAATTTTACTAGGTTGTTTTAGAAGTATAATGTGGACTTTAGAAAGTTATGGATCCGAAATCCAATGTGCGGATCCTTCAGGTTGAATTATGTAGAATTGTAGACCCTACCTTTGACCGAGAGTTGACTTTTGGCTTACATGTCTCAAAACATTCTGAATAGTAAAATTTGTACTATGGGAGACTTAAGTGAAGTCTAGTGGGCCTACATTGGTTAGAGAGTGACTTGAACATATGTGATATGGTTATTACCTTGATTTCTTATATTAGTATCATCTATGAATATGACTTGGTTTTATAATGTGATTTCTATTGAAATGTGATTATATATATATATATATATATATATATATATATATATTTATATTTAGCCATAGACCTATGTTTATTAAGCATGATTTGGCTTGTGTACTAATGATGATCGTGATATGTGATTTGACGTGCATATTTGAAAGGTGGTTGATTTGCATAGATGGTATGATATGATGAAATGTGAGTGACTTTAATATATGTAAATATGAAATGGTTTTATAATTATGTTTCCTATAAATTGTTAATTTTTATATTTAGCCATCGATGTAGTTTTATGAAGTGGGATTTGACGTGCATATTGGAAATATGGTTTGTTTTGTATGATTGGCTTGATCTGATGAAAGGTGAGGGCTAGTGGTGGACCGTTAACCCATTGTCATGGGGTTTGTTGCTTCGAAACGTGTTTCACCCCTCGTTTCATTATTTCATTTCTTGTTTCGTTGAGCCTTTATAACTTGAGTAACTTGATTCATGTGTTGTTTCATTGATTGGTTGTTATGCATTGTACTCCATGATTCCGTTGAGTGATGGTCCGGAATCCCTCATACTTCACTCCTCGATTCCGTTGAGTGATGGTCCAGAATCATATCCTAGTTTGGATTCCATTGAGTGATGGTCCAAAATTCCTCTTACTTAGTGTTTTGGTTCCATTGAATGGTCTGAAACCTGATGTTGATGGATTTCGTTGAGTGATCTGAAATCGCATCATTTGACTTGTTGGTTCCTTAGATTCGAGTTCAGCTTCAAAGTTGTAGGCTTCAGCCGAATTGTGTTGTACTAGCCATGCATTTTGGTGTATTGTGTTTTATTGATGATGTGAATGTGGAATTATGTTGATTATGATTGTGGGCAGTATGAGTAGATTTGTTCATCTATATGGCTAGAGAATATGATTGTATTTCTTCGTTTGTTCTTTGAAATATTGCATGATATGCATTGTAGTATATTGTTGAGATATATCAATTTACATGATGAATATTCGAGTGTAGTGAATTGGCGAACTACGAATGGCTTGATCCCTAATGAGGGTACGTAGGCAGTTTAACGAGGAGGTTAGATGCAGCCATAAAGTATACGAAAAATTACCTTGCGATTCAATTCTTGAGTTGTGATTTGTCATATCCTGGAGGCGGGGTATGTTGAGATATGGGTATTTGATGATGTCACGTGTTGATTCAGGACGTATGTAGGGATCGGGGCATGACAACGTGAATAATGACTGGGTGATACGTGTCAATATGGTCCACGTGGTTGTTAAAAAAAATTCAAAAAAAAAAAAATAATAAATAAATATGGCCATCTGCTCCGACCTCACTTCCCATTTTCGACTCCACTCTCTCCCCTTCTCTCTCCAGGAAACCACTATGAGCTTTCTCCCGAAACCTAATTTTCCCAAGCCCCTATTTCCCCAAATCACCTTCAATTCTATAAAATCCTCCACTTCCTGTTCTAGAAAACCTCCACAACCCAACCGAACTGGTTTTTGCCCTCTTACCTAACATACAACCAAATATCTGTATACCCGCATCACTTGAAACACAATCCCAAACTTGACCTCCCCCACCGCCATCCCTTATTTCTCTGATTGTCTTCTCTTCTCCATGGTCCCTCCCTAATCTCAATCGCTAATTCTCCATGGTTTTTGAGTTTTGATGATGATTTTGCGATTTGCAGGTTGATCTTTGAAAACGATGATGTCGAACGCGAGCAAGAAGAAGACGACAGTGGCCAAGAAAGGTGGGAAGGCTGCGACGATTGTGCTCGATAACGAAGAAGATAAGATGGCCAATGGAGCCGGGTTGACGCATATCTCGGATAGGAATTGCATGGGGGTGCTCTGCTCGTACCCACTTTCTAGTAAAAAATTGGGGATTGGGAAGATTAGGGTTTGGGAGGTGATTTGCTGAAAAGAGGGAGAAGGGTGGATGTGAGGTAGGAGAGGACGGCCAAAGTTTTTAAAATACATGAAAAAAAAATTAAAAATAAATAAAAATAAAAAAAACTAAATTTTTACCCACCCGTCTCTTACTTTAACCAGCCCCCCTAACCCCTCCCTTCCATCCCTCCCAACTCTCCCTACAACCCACAAGACCCTTCATTTAAACATGTGCAAACCACACCAGCCTCCCTTCTCTCCTCTGCAACCCACACCCACCCTCCCTACACACCTAACCCAACAAAATCCCACCCAAAAGAATTTAAATTCATCAAGAAACCTTTCCAATTTTTGAAATTTAACAAAAGCTCAGTTGACCCAAATCCCTAATTTGGATAAATTAGCAATCCCCAACCAATTTTTTAGCACTCCTAGCCCTCGCCGCCGCTTCACTGGACTCCAACACTGGCACCTGATGGCTATCTTGCTTTGGTGCTTCGGTTCTTCTCTCTCCTTGGGATTTTGTTGGGTTGGGTGTGCTGGAAAGGTGGGTGCAGGTAGCAAATGAGAGAAGTGAGAGTGGGTGTGGGTTGCAGAGGAAAAATGGAAGGGAGGGTGGTGCAGGTTGTAGAGTAAAGACGGGAGGGAGGGAGGGGGTGGGTTGGGGGGAAGGTAGGAGACGGGTGGGTAAACAAAATGTTTTATTTTTATTTTTATTTTTAAATATCTTTTAATTTCCACCTGGGCTAATATTAACATGTGACGCTCAGTCATTATCCACGTGGTGCCATGTCATTAGTTAATGGAGGCTCTGACAGAAAACTTAACGGATGTATGAAAGTGTCACAGAATTATGACTTTAGGTATCAGACTGGGATGAAAAAAAGTTCATGTACCAAATGTTGAAAACCAAGAAATTTCATGATAGTAAACTGAGATTAACCCCTTTTTTTTTGTTTAATTAGTTTTAATTTGGTAAGGTTTAAAAACATTAATTTATTAGTATTTAATTAATTTTTTTATTTAGTTGGGTGGAAAAATGGGCCGCTTTTGTCACATCATCATTTAACAGCCAAATTAACAGAATATCTAACGGATGTCTAACATTGCAATGAATTCGTAAGTTGAGGTATGACATTGCAATATTTAAAACATGAGGTATGAGATTGTGGTTCGGTCCATAATTAAGATAAGTTTGTGTAATTTATCTAATAAATAATATTTAATTGTTTAATAAAACCAAAATAAAATTAAATAAAAACAAAAACCTAATAAAATATCCAAAAACATATCTCGTCCAAATGACCCTCGTTCCCCGGTGTCGTCTGGTTTTCCACCATCTCTCCCTACCCTAAATCCAAATTTCTAAAGCCCAACAATCAAAACCCTTTTGCCTTTTGGCTTTGGCAGTTGCTGAATCTTCCTTCACTTTTTCTTTTTGCAGGCGCAAAGGCATATATGGACTCCTCAAAGCTTTCTATCCATCTTTCCTCGAAAGCAGAGGGGAGGGCGGCGACGGTGTTTTGACGCCGAGTCCCTGCGCTCTTCCTCCCGTCCCTCTCCTTCAAAGGCTCACTCCCTCCCTTTCCCTTCTCCGGGGAGCCACCTTGGTCTTAGATGGGGCGGATGCCCCCACTCAAAATTTTTTTGGCAAACATAAAAATGTACATGCTTGTGACATTAACGAGGTGTATAACTTATTTACTTGCTTGTGGCATTAGTATTAACTCTTTTAGTTGGAATAATATTTTTTTACCCATAACTTTTTGAAGAATTGATTAAAAAATTAAATAGAATATCAATGATAAATAATTATTTTTATATAGAGATATATTTGATGATATTTGTGATGAAGTTGTCATGCAATGCTTTTAAATCATAAACACAAATCGAGTAATATTACACTATGTTTGGGTGAAGAAATTTAAAATTATTAAGGAATTTAAAAATGATGGAAATTGAAATGACGAGATTTTATTTTCTAGAATTTGTAAATTTTCTTGTTTAGTTAGCCTAAAAGAATAATGGAATTGAATACGGAATTTGTTATTTTTAAACTGTCAATCATAGAAATTGAGAAATGACACCTATTTACATGGAATTTGAACTTGGGATTTGGAGGTCCCAAATTCCAAGTTTTTTTTCCACACGGAAATTCTAAATTTCTATGTTTATGAATCCAAACAAGAGAATTGGTGTCTGTCAATTTATAAATTCTAACTTTTACCAAAATTCTATGTTTATTTCCCTCATCCAAACATAGATAATATTTTGTATAAAGAAATCTTACGAATTAATATATAATTAAGTATTTGTTTAGTAAATTTTTTAGTTTTTTATTTTGTAACTTTCTTATTTAATAATGCTCCCCATCCAAACCGATTCTGTCTTCGTCCCTACTTCTCCCTCTCTAATCTCGCCGTGCTAGACCCCTTATCCAACCGACCATGCGGCAAAATTCCACCTCAGATTCTCAACCTCAAACAACTAAACCACCTCTGCCTCACTGATAACCAGTTATCCAGCGACCCATCTGGTCGCTCTGTTCCCACTCGAAGCGTTCATTTCTCAGAGGGTACATAAATCTCGTCATCTGCCGCAACTACTTGTCTCGGAACCTCAGATCTCTGCCTTGCTCGAACTTGACCCGATCTGCCTCGTCTTCCCCAATTTCCGACCAATCGGACCCAAAATCTGAGGCTTTTCTAGGTGGGTTGAGACCTTTTTAGGTCAGATCTCCGTTGAAGAATAATTGTTCAAGGTTCTGAATGTATTGGGCAAGTTGGAGAATGATTTTGGTTGGTGATCTGGGATTCGGCGATGAGGAGTGTCGGTGGTGAAGAAGAAGTTCGGCATTTCTTTTTCTTTTTTTGTTTTTTGTTTGAAAATAAAATTATTTTAACCACATTTTTCTAAATGGAAATTTTTTTTTTTTTTTTTTTTTCGTACTTTTGTACGCATGATATATTGTGGAACTCACAGCGCGATAATGAAAAAAATTAAACAGAAATTGTAACAGTTTATGATATTGAAATAAAATGATAAATAATGTATGAAATTTAAATATTTTAAAAATATTGTATGAGATTGCAATAATATCTAAACTTGAGAATGCGCAATGTAATTTACCCAAAAGGTTTGAATTTCCATATGCATCTTATCAAATTCAGTTCATGAGCTTAAAAGTTACTCGTTTTCTGTTTAATTTGATCATTTAGCTATTCATCTTCTTTCAAATCAATATATATATATATATATATATATATATATATATATATATTAAAGCTTCTAAATTTCCATCTGGGTCTATTCAAATAAAACATTTTCCACCAAAGTCTCTGTTTTTCTGAGCCAAAAGGCTTACATTTTCTGTTCCATTTGCTCGGTTGTTCTGCATCTTCTTACCAATTCTGACATTTTCTCAGCTTTACGAGTGCCGTTCACAAAACCCAAATTCAATTTCCAAAAGAACTTCAAATTTTCCATCCGGGTCTTTAATCAAATTGTGCATTGTTCACTAAAACCTCTGTTTCCAAGCTCACACACCTAAATTTTCTGCTTAATTTGCTCGTTTGTTCTTCATCTTTTTTCCAATTTTTTTGTCTAATTTTTGTTGGATTGTATACTAAGACTACCCAATGTTAGAACCATGCATCTGCCATGTCTGTCTCAAAACATCCTTAAGAGCATCAATGGTACGTACGTCTCAAATAACAGCTTTTGAGACCCAAAATAAATTTGCTCTAGATCCACCAAATGCTTTTCTACAGAAAAAAATACATGGAAAATTCTCTTAGTCAACTAAAATTGAAATAGTCCTACAATCAAGTTGATCTTGCTTCATTAGTCATGAGGAAGAGTCTGCAACCAAACGATCCTACAAGAAGAAGGCATCAGCCTTGGCATTTGCCATAAAGTTTGCTTTCGATAAATATGATGAAATTCAATTATCATATATAATAATTAGTGTAAAATGTATTTGGCCATTGATAAATAAAGAATGAATTTTGAAAATGAAGAACACAATATTCAAGAAAATTCATTGACATGCCGAGCCCTACACAAGGTTTTTTCGTCATGTACATAAGTAAGATTGCAAATTATATAACAAATTCTTACGAAAAGACTGAGTATTTCCGTTTCACAACATTTTACAAATTATTATTAAAAAAAAAAATATTTTGTAAAATAAAAACGACAAATAGGATTCTTTTTATTGTATGATTTAAGAATCCTTTTGGTTATTTAATCTCAGATTTATGAGAAAGAAAACATGGAAAATGTGTCTATTGTATTTCATCAATTTAATGTAGAATTAAAAAGTAAAATTTGAATGGTTAGTTTTGTATCAAATTAAAAAATAAAAAAATAGTAAAATTTGAACATATGATCCTCAATAAAACTTGAAACTGACTCATTCACCCTTGTTTTTTTTATAGCCATATATGTTGTGGTCGTGGGACTCCAAATTTGTTTAGTACTGTTGAAATTGAACCTTGATCTACCAGGCCTTAGAGACTTGTAGTTTGATTTAGTTTGGTTCTCAAACTAGTGGTGTTCTTTCTGTTATATATACGTGTGAAGAATTCATGTGGAACAAAATTGCCAAAATGTCTCAAGTGCGTGAAAGTGAAATTCTTGAAGACATGGTGGTTGAAAACCTGTCCAGGTTGCTGCCTAAATCTCTGATGCGATTCAAATGCATATGCAAGTCTTGGTGCACTCTCATCAGTAGGCCAAGTTTTGTGGCCAAACACCTCAACAATTCCGTGGACAACAAACTATCATCCTCCACTTGCATCCTTCTCAAACGTTCTCAGGCTCATGTTTTCCCGAACAACAGTTAGAAACTAGAAGTTTTCTGGTCCATGATCAATCTTTCCATTGATAGTGATGAGCACAACCTTCATTATGATGTTAAGGACCTAAATATACCGTTTCTATTGGAAGATCCTGATTTTGTATAGATCGACGGTTATTGCAATGGGATTATTTGTGTAATAGCATGGGAAACTCTTCGTTTGGTAAATGTTTTTTTATGTAATCCTACAACGGGGGAATTCAGTCAACTTCCCCATTCATGCCTTTTTTTAACTTCCCCCCCTAAGGGAAAATTCGAATTGAAGACGATCTTCGAAGGATTGGGATTTGGCTATGATTGTGAAGCTAAGGAATGCAAGGTTGTACAAATTATAGAAAATTGTGACTATTCAGTTGATGCACATTACTATTATCACTGTATTACTCTTCCTCACATGGCTGCTAACTCTTGGAGAGAGATCAAGATTGATATATCAAGTGAAACCTATCATTTCTCTTGTTTAGTGTACTTGAAGGGATTTTGTTATTGGTTTGCAACTGATGGCGAGAAATACATACTTTCATTTGATTTAGGTGATGAGATATTTCATAGAATACAATTGCCTTCTAGGAGAGAATCCAATTTTGAGTTTTCTAATCTTTTTCTGTGTAATGAATTCATTGCTTCTTTTGCCGTTGTTGTGATCCAAGTGATGAGAATTCTACATTATGTGAAATATGGGTAATGGATGACTATGGCAGAGTTAAGAGTTCATGGACAAAACTCCTAACCTTTGGACTCTTAAAAGGCATTGAGAATCCATTTACATTTTGGAAAAGTGATGAGCTTCTTATGGTGGGCTCTGGTGGAAGAGCCACCTCTTATAGTTCTAGTATGGGAAATTTCAACTTTCTTCATATTCCTCCTATTCTCAATGAAGTTAGAGGTTTTCAAGCTTTTATTTATGTGGAAAGTATGGTTCCAGTCAAGTGAGGTGAGGGCAAATTAAGTTCCAATCATGTATGACACCAAGGAGGACATATCCATCAAAGGGCCTGGGTGGTCCCGAGACCACCCGAAACTCAGCTAAGTGGGCGTGAGGGCCTCCGAGGACCACCACCTAAGTCTTGGCTGTGGAGGAGAAGACTGCAGCGCGGTGTGATCATGTTTTCATATTTGAATCATATAGTTCTATTAAGGATAGTTTTGTAAAAGATAAAAGTTAACAATGTCAATTTTGTAAATAGATTAACATTCTGTTATAGGTTGCTATTTGGACAAGTAGATTTGTCATGATGTGCTATCAGTGTACAACTCTTATATGAATACTCAATGATGTAATCTCATTCATAATCAATGAAGTACATTTTCCCAATATGGTATCCTTCGCCTCTGTCTAACGACCGATACCGATCCCTGCTTCACAGCTTCTTCTTCACGCTTCTCTCTTCTTTTTCTCTAAAACCCTAATTCGCAGCCATGGCTACTGCTGTTTCTTCCTCTTCTAAATCAGCTTCTTAGATTCATCCATCTTCAGCTGCGAATGTGTGCCTTAATTCTTCTGGCACTCCTTCAATTGCATCAATTACGATTCAAAATATCTTATCCATCGTCCCGATCAAGCTCACCACAACTACTACCTCACATGGAGTGCGTTGTTCGCTTCAATCTTTCAAAGGTATAATCTCAATGGAATTGTTGATGGATCCATAGAAGCTCCACCTAAAATTCTTCGTCATTCATCTGGAAACTTCTTCTTGAACCCTGAATAGGTAGCTTTGTTCCAAAATGATCAGAATATCCTCATTTGGATTAATTCGACTCTTTTTGAATCTTTAATTCCATATATTGTTGGCGTCAATTCCTCTTGAGAGCTATGGTTGATGCCTGAATCGCAGCTTGTAGAGGCCTCACAGTCTCATATTCATGAATCAGATCAAGACTCTGAAGCATTTCAAAAGGTGAATCCACCGCCGCTACATATCTTCAACAAATTGAGGGTATCGCTAGTGTTATTGCCAGCGTTGGAGCTCTTATTGAAGATTCTTAGCTTATCTCTATTACACGCCATGGATTATCTTTTGAATATGAGTCCTTGTTGACACGATTCATTTCCGTCTAGGATCTACAACTATTGATGAATTACATGGCTTGCTTCTTGGCAAAGAGATTCAACTTGTAAATCAGAAGAAATCTACCGCCCTGGAGCCTTTCAGGCCTTTAATATAATTCCTCTTTTGGATCATCTACTGGTATTCTACCTACACCAACCTCAAGCCCTACTTCTCAGGCATTTGTTGCTGAGTATCCCCCAAATTTTAATTAGTATCAAGGCCGTGGCCAAGATCGTAATCAGTCAAACCGCAGGTAATCTCAGAATAGTGGAATGGATAGACACTTCTCTAGTTATCGATCAAATAATCAGCGCCAAAATTACAATGGCTACAACAATCAAAGGAACAATCAATGTGGTCATTCTGGTTACAACTTCTCTGGCAGAAGAATTACTTGTCAAATATGTCGTCAGTCTGATCATGAAGTTGTTGTATATCCTCATTGTATGAATCCTCAATTTGGCAACAAGAATTCTCATACTATAATGTGTGCAAGCACCTCTACTGTATCTCCTTCATGTCTTATTAATTCAGGAGCCAGTTCTCATATGACAAATTCTTTTGCCAATCTACCACTACTACAAAATGGACTTATTGTCTCACTAGGTGATGTCGCTTTAATATAATATAGTGGTGGACAAGACATTTGCAACACCTACTAAACATGACGTCGGATTTACTGTCGCTTGTAAGCGTCATAAACTGTCTATGTCGCTTTTAACCAACGTAAACATTTAATGTCGCTTTTAACCGACATACATTTTAATAATTTTTAAATAATGGTGTCGCTTTAAAAAAAATAGTGTCGCTTTTAAGCGACATAAAGTATTGGTGTCACTTCTAGCTGACACTAATTATTGTTTTTAAATATTTTAAAGCCTGCGTCGGTTATGAGCGACATAGATTTTATTTTTTTAATATTTTGAAATCCGGTGTTGGTTGTAAGCGACAGATTGATGGTCTTTATATACTATCCCTCGTGTTTTCTTCTTCCTCTCTTGCATCTTTCTTAAGGATGAGTTTATGAGGTGGCATGCAACTAGGCTCGGCAAATGGGTCGTGTTTATCGTTTTGGTGTAACATCTATTATCTTAACGGATCCTTAACAGGCGACCTGTTATGACACGTTTAAGAAAAATATATATTTTTTCTTAAATTTGCACATACCACACATTGTCACATAAATATTACTTCAAAACATTAAAACACATTTGTTGTTTAAGTACTACATCTACACTAAAAAATAAGAGCCTAATAAATAAACATCCATACACTACTACTCTATTACAAAATGCTAAATGTGCAAGGATATGCAAAATGAAAGAATTTTTGTTTTCAAGGTTGTGAAGCCTTTCTTAAAAGTTTAAACCTTGCCAATGGAACTCAAAGCTTGCATGTTATTCATTTTACGAAATCCTCAATTTTCATTGATCATCATGACATAAGATTTTGTGGTATCTACTTCTGTAAATATTTTAAATTGACGATCAAATTAGTTCATTGTATTCATATAGGATCAAGGAGTGTAGCTATAAAAAAATCATCAAAATCGGAGTTAAAATAACCATTAAATCGTGATTTTTCGTTTATAACCGTCAAAAAGTTTTGTCTCGTTACTTGATATTTGAATGTTTGTTTTTTGCAATTTTTGGCGTATGCGATCTCGAAGTATATATAAACAAGTGTGATGGTTGGATCATTAAAATTAGTTTCGTAGGATGTGAATCCCATAAAAACGATAGAATCACTAATACTTAGAGTTTATTTATACTTTCATTAAGTATAGATTTTGTGGTATCCACTAGTGTAAATATTTTAAATTGAAGATCGAATTCATTCATTGTATTCATATAGGGTCAAGGAGTGTAGCTGTAAAAAAAAATCATCAAAATCAGAGTTAAAATAATCATTAAATCGTGATTTTTCATTTATAACCGTCGAAAAGTTTTGTCCCGTTACTTGATCTCTAAATGTTTGTTTTTTGTGATTTTTAGCGTATGCAATCTCGATGCATATATAAACAAGTTTGATGGTTGGATTGTTGAAATTAGTTTCGTAGGATGCGTATCCCATCAAAACGATAGATTCACTAACACTTAAGAGTTTATTCATACTTTTATTAAGTATAACATAAGATCCACTAGTGTAAATATTTTAAATTGAAAATCGAATTCATTCATTGTATTCATATAGGGTCAAAGAGTGTAGTTGTAAAAAATCATCAAAATCAGAGTTAAAATAACCTTTAAATCGTAAATTTTCATTTATAACCGTTGAAAAGTTTTGTCCCGTTACTTGATCTCTGAATGTTTGTGTTTTTGCGATTTTTGGCGTATGTGATCTCGAAGCATATATAAACAAGTTTGACGGTTGGAACGTTGAAATTAACTCCGATTTTGATGATTTTTTTTTATAGCTACACTCCTTGACCTTATATGAATACAATGAATGAACTCGATCTTCAATTTAAAATATTTATACTAGTGAATATCACAAAATCTTATGTTATACTTAATGAAAGTATGAATAAACTCTTAAGTATTAGTGAATCTATTGTTTTGATGGGATACGCCACGAAACTAGTTTCAATGATCCAATCGTTAAACATATTTGTATATATTTCGAGATTGCATACGCCAAAAATTGCAAAATATAAACATTTAAAGATCAAGTAACGAGACAAAACTTTTTGACGGTTATAAAACAAAAAATCACAATTTAACGGTTATTTTAACTCCGATTTTGATTTTGTTTTTTATAGCTACACTCCTTGACCCTATATGAATACAATGAATGAATTCGATCTTCAATTTAAAATATTTACACTAGTGGATACCACAAAATCTTATGTTATACTTAATGAAAGTATAAATAAACTCTAAGTGTTAGTGAATCTATCGTTTGGATGGGATACGCATTCTACGAAACTAATTTCAACGATCCAACCGTCGAACTTGTTTGTATATGCTTCAAGATCGCATACGCCAAAAATCGCAAAAAACAAACATTCAGAGATCAAGTAATGAGACAAAACTTTTCGATGATTGTAAACAAAAAATCATGATTTAACGGTTATTTTAACTCCGATTTTGATGATTTTTTTACAGCTACACTCCTTGACCCTATATGAATACAGTGAATGAATTCGATCTTCAATTTCAAATATTTACACTAGTAATCTTATGTTATACTTAATGAAATTATAAATAAACTCTAAGTGTTAGTGAATCTATCGTTTTGATGAGATACGTATTATACGAAATTAATTTCAACGATCCAACCATCAAACTTCTTGTATATGCTTCGAGATCGGATTCTTGACAATGAAAATTTCCTAACAATGTGGAAGAGACTCAGTTTCATGAATCATTACCGTTGCCTACTGAGTTCTTAATTATGCTAATACCAACGACGACCTAACAAATGATGACTTGGAATAAATATATTAATTATTTTATATATTTTAAGTATTAATTCGATTATGTTTCAATTAGTATGTGATGATATTTTATAATAAAATTATATTTATGTTTTTTATTACGTATTTTATTCAAGTTAAATTTTATTTATTAAAATCTTAAAATGTTATATGAGATAACACAAAAAAAAAAAAAAAAATTTAAAAGCTGGTTATTTTTTTTCTTTGGGTTAAATATTAGGTGGGAAATGGATGGATATCTTGAAATATTAGGCTGGAAATTTCCCAAACATTAGGCAGGAAATAGATGGAACTCTTGAAATATTAGGCGGGAAATTTCCCGCTTGGAACTCTTGAAATATTAGGCGGGAAATTTCCCTCTTGATTTGCATGGGAAATTTGGGTTAAACTTAGTGTCGATTTTAACTAACGCTATAATCTTTTAATTTTACCCAAGTTTCATTAAACCGACACTATGTGAACTTCAAAAAGTGCGTCAGAAGTTGGTGTCGGTTAAGACTGACACAAACATTAATTTAAACCGACGCCGTATTTTCAATAAAGTGTGTTAGAAAGTTGACTGGTTTAACTCGACGTGAATATTAGTAAAGTGTGTGAGGTTGGCGTCGGTTAAAACCGATGCCATGTACATTTAATTCGACACCAATGGCTTTTAATTCAACGTCCGTCAATCCATGTCGGTTTAAACCGACGCCAACTAAGTACCCATATTTAAACCCCTATCTTTCCCATTTCATCCGTGCTTTTATTTCTCCCCCAATTTCAGTCTCTTCTTCTCCTTCCCCATTTCATCTGTGCGTCCCTTTCTTCCTCCTTTTCAGTTTTTCCTCTTCTCTTTCCCGATTTGCTATCGATCACCATTTTGAAGATCAACATTCTAAGTAACTCCAATTTGAAGACGAAGAACTTGAAGGTGGTTCATTTTTAAATTATTATGATCATTAATTTTACTTTCTATTTTGTATTTTAACTAGTTATATGCTTAAATTGAAAATTTATTTTGTTTCTTGGTTTTTAATTGTTTTTTTTGTTGTATTTATAAGGATCAACTCAACGGAGACGCGGACACTCATTTTCGAATTGGAAGGAACAGCCTTATTCATTTGATTCGTCTGGAAAATGCATTAGTGATAATTCTAGTGCGTTTTCGAAACATGCAACGGCAGAGGTTAGAGATTACAGAAATATTCCGATGGTGGCATACTGGAATATAGAAAAAAACAAAGGTAAACGTTTCATGATTTATTTTATTATACCTTGAAATTTGTCTAATAAATTCTTTTATTTTTCAGGAGATTGCCGAAAAAAAATAAGTATAATCGGCAGTTGAAAACTATGAACCACACAACCGGTTCAAAATTTTTTGCAAGAGTTCGGGAAGAATTTGTGTGGGTTGTACATTTTTAGGAATTGTAGTTAATTTTAAATTTAATATATGGTTGGTAGAAATTTTATTTTTAATATGAAGTTTGCTTAAAATTGTTTGTTTTTTCATTGACATATAGTGGGATTTATTTATATATATATTTTAATTATTATTAATTAAAAACGGAAAAAGATTATTTTTTAATTATTAATATATTTGGTGTCGTTTATGGGCGACATCATAATAATTATTTTATGTATCTATATGTTATGTAATGTCGGTTAAAACCGACAGTAGTTTGAGTATTTTATGTGTTTAACTGTTTTGTGATGTCGATTAGGACCGACAGTAGGTTTGATATTTTAATTCTTTAATTTTTGCTTGATGTCGGTTTGGACCGCCATCATATCAGAATTCAACGTCACGTCTAACCGACGTAAGTTAGATGTCACTTTTAAAAGACGCTGTTGTTTTATTTTATTTTATATTACTTTGCTACTTGGTAGCGGATTAAAGGGATTAATCGACGTCAATACCCTTTTCGTGACGATAGCAATGGCGTCAGCTCTCCTATGCGACATTGCACGATTTGATGTCGGATTTTTACCAAAAATCTAATAGTAATTTGGGTTTCTTGTCAGTTTTTCCACCGCCAGTGAGTCTCTTTTGTAGTGGTGTATAGAATCTAAAACCTTACACAGGCCCTAAGAAAGTCTACATTAGTGATGGCAAAAGCTTGCCCATCCTTAATTCTGGTTCTCTCACATACATACTCCTCAACATAGTTTTGCTCTTATTAATGTTTTAGGGTAAATTACATAAAACTACCTCAACTATAGGTTGAGCTACAATGTCATATCTTGACTTATGAATTCGTTGAAATGTCAGGCATCCGTAAAATTTTCTATCAATTTGGTTGTTAACTACTAACGTGGCAAGCAGTAGGCCCATCACTAATCTAACTGATTGATAAATTAATTAATATTAAAAATTTTAAGGATTTTTTGGTAACAACAAAATTAAAATAATGAAGAGGGTCCCACCACCAAGCTTAACAACTCCTTCCTTATCACCACCGTGCATTCTTCTTCTCCCACACCAGACGCCACCCTCACCTTCACAACTCCAGCAAAGTCCTCTTCTTCTCCGACCATCGGATTGTCCTCGCTGGCGATTGATTGTTTTTTAAATTTTTTTCTCCCTCTACTGATAAATCTGATGAAAAAACACTTGGTTTTTTTTTTCTTGTTTGACCAAAAACCTACAAATCGAAAGAGAAAAAAAAAAAAAAAAACCAAAACTGAAAAATTAAAAAAAAAGGGTAAATTATATAAAATTACATCAATTATAGGTTGAATCATATTCTGATATCACATGTTTTAAACATTGCAATGTCATACTTCAACTTACGAATTCATTGCAATATCAGACTTCCGTTAAATTTTCTGTTAATTTGATTGTTAAATGATGACGTGGCAAGAACAGGATCCACTCTTTTGTCGTTTGAAATAAAAAATTAATTAATTATTAATTTATAGGTAACAATTAAAATGAATTAAAATAAAAACTCTCTCTTCTTTCTCCCACATCGTCATCCTGTTCATCCCCTTCGAAGTCACCTCGCTTCTCTCTCTCCTTCGTCTATCTCCTCGCTTCGCTCTCTCCCTCGTCTCTCTCCTCTTTCTTAATGAGATTTGGGCGGGGGCTTCGGGTCGAGTTTGATCTCGAGCATGCTGGCAGCGCGCTGTAGAGTGTAGCTGGAGAAGCTAGGGAGTGGCGGAGGAAAATTATCCACAAAAGGAAGCGGGGCGGGGACGCCGACGATGGCTGCGGCGGAGGTTAAATTGGGTGCGAGACTGTAAATGGGCCGGGTGTGGGGCCACCACCGCGCCCTGGACATAGTCGCTTAAGGCAGTGACAGTGTTGTAGATGGCGTAGGAGGAGTGGGCGGCGATGAAGACGTTACGATACGACACCGCCTCTTTCATGAAGAGCTTGCGATCTTAGCAGTGGGAGACCGCTTCTTCGTTCTCAAGCTTCGATTGGGTGCAACCCATGATTGACTATTCAGTTGAGACTGGGGATATGGGCATGGAAGATCGAAGGAGATGCTATTTTTTAGGAGATGGGCATGGAAGATTGAAGGAGATACTGGTTTTCGAGGTGAGAACGTTTTGGGGAGAAGGAAGGGGACGAATGGGGTTGGCGTTTGGGGAGGAAGGAGGGAGAGGGTTTTAGTTTTTAATTAATTTTAATTGTTAAATAAAAATGAATAATTTGACAATAAATAATTAATTTTATATTTCAGTTAGCAATTGAGTGGGCTCCATTCTTGTCATGTCATTATTAAACAATTAAATTGATAAAATATTTAACAAATATCTGATATTACAATAAATTTGTAATTTAATGTATGCTATTTCAATGTTTAAAAAATAAGATATGAAATTATGGTTTGCCTATAGTTGAAAGGGTTTTTTTTGTAATTTATGCCCCAAAAAGGGGATGGGATTGGATCGGACCCAGGATAGAAGCACAAGAAACCGATCCAATTAGATCGAATGAAACCTGGTTTTTGAGTTGGGTTTTTGGATCGAGGAGAGAGAAAGCAAGTCCAGGCAGTGGAGTGTGTAGAGAGAGTAAAAAAATGGAGAGAGCAACGGAAAGGCAGTAAAGAGAATGAGAAAATTGGGCAAGTGAGTAATAGGAAATATGAGCCCAACGTGCCAAGGATTGCGTGAAAGCCATCGCCAAAACCTGGATGTGGATTTACTGGAGTGGGTAAATATTGGATCTTTGGGAAGCTCTGACTTTTGAAAATATTAACTTTTTTTTTTTTTTTTTTGAAGTTTCTCTTCTACCTCTCCTTCTCTCCGGCCCACTCCTTCTGTCCTTTCTTTCTCCTCAGAATGCTGGTCTCTCTAGATCGAGTCATGCGGCTATCGGGTCGTCTGTCAAGTATGGATCATACCACTATCAGGTGTAGAGGTCTGGAGCTATGGGAGTGGATGTCGTCAGCTGATGTAGTCGGAAATAGAAAGAGGATCGAAGAGAAAGAAGGGGCCATGGGAGTGAATTGCATTAATTTAGGGCCGAAATTGTAAATACATTTTTTTTAAAATTTTATAATACTTTTTATTGGTTTCAAATATTTATAAATAATAACAGTTTTTAATTAGTTTTTTTGTCCATGTGGCTTAAACTTGACATCTATTATAAAAAAATATGGACCACACACTTGTCACGTCATCATTTAACAGTTAAATTGACAGAAAATGTAACGGAGGTATGACATTGCAACGAATTCATAAGTTGAGCTATAACATTTCAATGTTTAAACCATAAGGTATGAGATTGTGGTTCAACCAACAGTTGAGGTAATTTTGTGTAATTTACCTAATGTTTTACATGTTCCTGATTTAAAGCAAGATTTACTTTCTGCAAATTAGTTTACTCTTGATAATTGGTGCTCAATTCATCTATATCCCTTTCACTTTACTATGAAGGATCTTTTTTCGGAGATGATGCTTGATAACTCATATATTTCATACATTTATACCATCCATTCCTAGTCCCTTTGTGATATTTTTGAGTTAAACTAGTTGCATTTTACCCTCTGTTATGTGCAGCTAATCGTATTTTGGAGCTCAGTTGAGGACAAATAAGGCAAAATGGTGCTCAAAGTGGAGAATTGAACAAGGATGCTGATGTAGACAAAGAATTAAAAGTGGAAACTGAATATGGTGATGAATATGGCCCTTTATAAGACCAATAACAGCAAAAAAGCGTGGGAATTAAATGCCCAATTACTGGGATGTATTGACAATCTGTAACAGCTCTTTAACATCATAAAACCTAGCCTTTCAACCACTTTTACATACACCTTTCATTCTGAGCGAATTTCACAACTTCAGTCACTATTTTTCTCTCTTTTCATCCACACTCAAAACTTCACATATTCTATACACTCCAACATCATCGAAGACTCATCCGGACATGTTGTTCTTGGAGAAGTTCAACATCAGAATTGCTTCAAGGGTTTCTGTAGACATCGAAATTTCAGTAAAACAAATGTTCACCAACGGATTAAAGTTTTGACATGTCAGGGCATACATGGCATACGCCACGTGTCGTACAAATTGTACACATGGCATGTGACTCAACAAAATAGGAAGAAATACCCTTGGACGATTAAACAAATTTTTTCTTCTCAATTTGGGCAATGACAAGGTAAGCACATTTCAATCCATTGAGGATCAAAACAAGTTTTTCTTCTCATGTTGGGCAATGACAAGGCAAGCACACTTCAATCCATTACGGATCAAAGCAAGTTTTTCTCATTTGGGCAATGACAAAGCATACACATTTCAAGTTTAAAATGGTGTTAAGTGGGAAATTAGGCCATAAGTTAAACCACTTCAAGTTTAAAATGGTATTAAGTGGGAAATTAGGCCATAAGTTACACCACTTCAATTTCAATATTGCATTAAGTGGGAAAATTAGGCAATGGTGCTTGGAAAGGAAAAAAATATTTTGTGGTGGTGATTCATTCTCAAAGCCTATAAATAGGCTTCTCCATCAAGGTATCAAGCATCAAGGAATTCACAAATACATTTCTCTACTCCCAAATTGGAAGAGAATTCCCCAAATCCTTGAAGCTTTGAAACTCCAAAGCTTCCAACCATCCAAATTCCCAAGAAAAGCCAACACACACCAAAACCAATTCACAAATACATTTCTCTACACACCAAAACCTTGAAGCCTTAAAGTTCTAAAGCTCTCAAGAAAATCCCGAAGGATCAAGAAAGCACTCTTTGTTTCTTCGTCAAATCCTCCTTCAAGATCAAGCCCCAACGGCCCTTGAAGAACTTCCACCAACTCAAGATCAAGCCCCGACGGCCCTTGAAGAAAGTGTTCATTGTTCATCAACTGTTCATCCTAAGATCAAGCCCCAACGGCCCTTTGGATCAACAACCTCAATAAATCCACACATCCAATCGTTCTTCAAGATTAAGCCCAAAAGCCCTTGAAGATCCGCTCATCCATCAACCTTCAAGATCAAGCCCAAAAGCCCTTGAAGAAATCCACACAACCATTATTCAAGATCAAGCCTCGACGGCCCTTGAAGAAAGTGTTCATCCGTTCATCCTAAGCATAAGCCCCCAACGGCCCTTTGGATCAACAACCTCAACAAATCCACACATCCAATCGTTCTTCAAGATTAAGCCCAAAAGCCCTTGAAGATCCGCTCATCCATCAACCTTCAAGATCAAGCCCAAAAGCCCTTGAAGAAATCCACACAACCATTATTCAAGATCAAGCCCCGACGGCCCTTGAAGAAAGTGTTCATCGTTCATCCTAAGATCAAGCCCCAACGGCCCCTTGGATCAACAACACAAACAAATCCACACATCCAATCGTTCTTCAAGATCAAGCCCAAAAGCCCCTTGAAGAAATCCATACACCCATTCTTCAAGATCAAGCCCAACGCCCCTTGAAGATTCGTTCATCAACTGTTCATCCTTAGATCAAGCCCCGACGACCCTTTGGATCAACAACTCATCCACAAACCTACACCCTACGAAGATAGAATCAGAGGACCAAATTTGAGAGAGATCGTAACCCCAAAAATCAAAATCACAAAAATATTATTTTGTACACGTTATTCTGGTTTCTTGTTTCAAGGAATCTTTCGTGTTCACAAATTTGGCACGCCCGGTGGGACATCTCTACCTCTCATCTCTATCCTCAAATCATCGAAAAACACAAATGGCATCAAGAAAGGATCAAGCTGTTCCTGCAATCAAAGCAAAGAACAAGAACATCATCGCCGCAAATGGTGATATTTCGGGCACCATAACCCGAAGTAAGGCAAGAGCTCTTTTTGCCGCGGCTTCCGTCCCTGCATTAACTCTGTCAAAGGAACAAGAGCACCTGAGGCACGAGCCTGTGATCACCCTAGCCTCGCTAAGGGCATCAAGAGGGGAAAGCCTGAGGAAATACTCAGAGTCCCTACTCTCCGACGCTGATTCGAGCGGCAGTACAACCATGCAAGTCATGACCACTGGAGTAACTTCAATCGAGGAGCAGCTAGCTCAGATGAATGAAGCAATCGCAAAGCTCACACGGACTGCAGAGGAGAAAAACTTGCAAACCGCCGGACTTATCAACCGTCTGGAGGCACAGCATGACGTCAAAAGGAAACCAAGCTCTCTTCCAACTAAGAAGACCGAAGAAGGCTTTAACCCAAATGCCTACGAACTCATGTCAAAGGCTAGGCATGACTTTGCTTCCTCTTCAAATCTTGGAAAGAAGGTTTCAAACACCGTCAATGACAAAGATCGTGACCTCACCGAGACTCAAAAGAAGTTGAAGGAGCATGATTACGGAGTTGACAACAACAAAGCTGGACTTGGCTTCACACCAAATACACCCGTGAAGATTTCAAGCAAAGTGAAGAAAGCTAGCGCTCAACACATCAGCGTGAGCATTGAACAAGACCAAAAAGAGCCTAAACCCGCCCCTCGGACATCGGTCTTCGATAGGATGAGCCATTCAAGCTCCAGAATTTTAGTGCTTAATCGCATTGGTAGTCAAGGCCGAACCTCTGTCTTCAAGAGGCTTAACGCGCTAACATCCCAAAGCTCTGTTTTTGAAAGGTTGTTAAAGCCTAAGAAACAAAGCAACACAGCTATCTCTCCTCTGCGACGATCAGCTTCGGAAAGATTTGAAGATAATGAGAAGCCTTTTGGAAAGAGGAAGACAACACCAAAGGAAGAAAAGTTCGATGGGTTAGCAGAAAAAGGCGACGTTCGAAGCTTGATTCCTTCAAGGATGAAGCGCCAAGCAATCCTAGAGGTCGACACAAAAGGACCACTGAAAGTAAGGAGGCGCATCATCGTCCACACTGGCAAATCTTCATGCCAACAAACCCAAGAGGACGGCACTAAAGATGAAATCCCTAAGAAAGATGTCACTTCTGGCTCTTTCGACTCAAAGTCTTCACCTCGACTGTTGGGGGCATGCTCCAAGTCAAGTGAAATTGAAGGATGGACTCATGTCACTCCGAAGAAACTGCACGAGAAACATATGTCTTTTCCACAAGTGCACCAATCAGAAAGGAGGGAAAGCAGCTTTCGCCAACCTCCAAAGCAATGTGAAAATGTTGAAGATAAGAAAATTTCAACACAAAGATCGTTCATGTGCGATCTCTTCTTCATCGAAGACTTATTCAATTTCTCGATCAAGGCTCCTTGCTATGAAGATTCTGAGGAATGCCTTTCGAAGATCGCTTCGAAGAAATTGGACAAGCAGCAACCATCTTGTCCACAAGCTCCTTGTCTGCACGAGTTGAAATTGCAAATGACACCACAAGCTCCTCGTTCGCACGAGCCTAAAAGGTGACAACAAACGCTCCTTGCCTGCACGAGCTTAAACTGCAAACGGCACCAAACGCTCCTTGCCTGCACGAGCTGAAACTGCAAACGGCACCAAACGCTCCTTGCCTGCACGAGCTGAAACTGCAAACGGCACCAAAACGCTCCTTGCCTGCACGAGCTGAAACTGTAAATAGCACCAAACACTACTTGCCTGAAGAGGAGGTGTTCTACATCGACATCTTCCCAACATGGACGATGTTCTTCAACGGATCCGCACGAGCAGACGGAGCGGAGGCAGGAGTAGTATTCATGTCGCCACAAAGGCAAATACTACCTTACTCATTCTAACTGAATGAGCTATGCTCCAACAATGTAGCTGAGTACCAAGCATTGATCATCGGGCTCCAAATGGCGATCAACATGGAAATCACAGCTCTTGAGGTATATGGCGATTCCAAGCTCATAATCAATCAACTCTTAACTGAATATGAGGTGAGGAAAGATGATCTCGTCCCATACTTCCAGCTAGCGACCCAACTGCTACAAAAGTTCGAAGCTGTGACACTAGAACATGTGCCAAGAAAGGAAAATCAAATGGCAGACGCTCTCGCCAATCTAGCCTCGAGTATGACACTAGGAAAAGATGAAGTTGCAGACGTGCCAGTTTGCCAAAGATGGGTGATTCCGCTCGTTAATGAAATGTCACTAGATGATACAAATGTCATCTCAGTACTTCCAGTCGATGCTGAAGAGTGGAGACAGCCGCTGATCGACTACTTAGAGCACGGAAAGCTTCCAGATGATCTCAGACACCGTTCCGAAATACGTCGACGAGCACCTCGCTTCCTTTACTACAAAGGAACACTCTATCGACGCTCTCTTGAAGGAGTGCTCCTGAGATGCCTAGGTGAGGAAGAAGTTAATCTAGCCATGGAAGAAGCACATTCAGGTGTGTGTGGGGCACATCAGTTTGGACCAAAGCTACATTTCCGGCTTAAAAGAATGGGTTACTACTGGCCGAGCATGATGAAGGACTGCCTGGAACACGCCAAAAGGTGCCAAGCCTGCTAATTCCACGCCAACTTCATACATCAACCGCCTAAACCATTACACCCTACAGTTGCTTCATGGCCGTTCGACGCATGGGGATTGGACGTTGTAGGACCAATTATGCCAAAGTCATCTGCAGGGGAAGCTTACATCCTAGCTACAACAGATTACTTCTCCAAGTGGGCTGAAGCCATCCCTTTAAGGGAAGTAAAAAAGGAAACTGTTGTTCTTTTCATCAAGGAGCATATCATCCACCGATATGGGGTGCCTCGCTACATTATCACTGACAACGGAAAGCAGTTCTCCAACCGACTCGTGGACGAGCTTTGCGACAAATACAAGTTCAAGCAGCACAAGTCTTCCATGTATCATGCTCCGGCCAACGGCCTCGCGGAAGCATTCAACAAGACGCTGTGCAACCTCCTGAAAAAGGTAATCGGCCGAACAAAGAGAGATTGGCATGAAAGAATAAGTGAAGCACTTTGGGCATATAGGACTACACATAGGACTCCTACCCAAGCTACACCTTATTCTCTCGTACATGGCGTAGAAGCTGTTCTACCGCTCGAAAGTCAAATTCCCTCACTAAGGATGACTATACAAGAAGGCTTGACTGATGAAGAAAATGCAAAGTTGCGCCTTCAGGAGTTGGAAGCGCTGGATGAGAGAAGGCTCGAAGCTCAACAACACTTGGAATGCTACCAAGCACGGTTATCCAAGGCATTCAACAAGAAAGTCCGCCCAAGGTCTTTCCAAGCCGGAGATCTCGTGCTGGCATTGCGTAGGCCTATCATTACAACTCATAAGACAAAAAGCAAGTTCACATCAAAGTGGGATGGACTCTACGTAATACAAGAGATCTGCACCAATGGTGTCTACTTAATCATGGCAGAAGACGGGTTGAAGATCGGCCCCATCAACGGCAGATTTTTGAAGCGCTACTACCCCTAAAGTAAACGCACCACGCTCCTGGCCCGCAAGAGCATAAACTGTGTACGGCAAAATCATCATCAAAACCATCACTCATTTGAACTACGTTATGACTTGATCCCTTCTTTGGAAGAGTACGTAGGCAACTTGAAACTTCAAAACTTCAAGTACAGTCACATCAAAATAAATAAATAAATGTTTCATTAAAGAAAGTCAATTTTATTACATCATCAAAAAAAAAAAAAAAAAAAAGATGGAGCTTTCACAAAGGTTGTTCACGTGAAGCCCCACTACGTGGCAAAACTCTAGAAGCGGAAGGCATCGAAGCAGAAGACATCGGAGCGGGAGGCATTGAAGATAGAGCATTCGAGGCCTCAATACTGGGTGGAACGCTAGATGACCCAGGAAAAAGGTGCCTCTGGAGATAAGTCGCAAGCCTTTGACGGTCACTTTGAATTCGACCTTCAGATTCTTGCAGCTCATCAAGCTTCCTCTTCATGCCTGTCGAATAGTTATTTGCAAGCACATGCAAACTTCTATTCTCGTACTTAAGCTGTTTGATCTCTTGCTTAAGATTTTCCACCTCTGCCATCAATGATTCCACTTGACGGGATCGAGCAAGCAGGCGTTGGCCCATGTTGGACACAGAGCCCGCACACTGAACACTGAGAGCGAGGGACTCTTGAACGGCCAACTCATCGGACCGTCCTGAAAGCAGCCTACTATCTTTGGGAGTAAGAAGGTTCCTAGCTACTATCGTAGCTGTTGTTGCATCCGTCATCACGGAGTCTTCACCTGTAAGAGGGTCATTAGAAGATAAAAAAGACGGGCACCATACCTTACCCTGACGCGGCGCACTGCTGAGACTCAAATCTAAGCAAATGTTAGATGGGTTGGCCATTTTTCAAAGGTGTTAAAAGAGAAGGGTCGGATGGAGAAAAATCTCAAGGGGCTGTTAAAACAAAATACACCGGAGATGATTTTCAGGAATGAGCAACCTTCAAGATGTGCATGTTGGAGGTAATCGATACCTCTATAAAGAGGAGAGGCGACACGACCACCGATTCAAAAATGGAAGAGACACCACTCTTCAAAATCTCAAAAGCCAGATAAAAGGCGTAAGTTAGGCGACGCTTTCTCGGCTTTTCAGAAAACGCGTTCAACTTTGTCAAAAGATCTCTGACAAAGCCGCATCCGCACTACTGTTTGCCATTCAGAAATCAAAGAGGCGCTTGCTCAAAAAATCGAAGAAGCATTTGTTCAGAAATCGAAGAGACACTTGCTCAAAAAATCGAAGAAGCGTTTGTTCAGAAATCAAAAAGGTAACACCCTCCGAACCTCAAAAGCTGGGCCGCTTATTCAATGATCGAAGAGTCATCACTCTCTGAATTTCAAAAGCTGGGCTCTTCCAGATTTGTCATCACCCTTCATATGCAACCCCAGCTTTGCAGAAATCACGGGAAACTTTGTCAAAGATTTCTGACAAAGTTGAGAACGCGTGAATCTTACTGTTCAATTACCCAACAGTTGTCGACAATGGTAAAGGAACAGTACCACCACTTGCTATTGGGAAATCCCTATATATGTCAACCTTCATCTTTTATGGCAAGGCAGACCTGCAAAAAAAAAAAAAAAAAAATGCCCAACTCTTCCTCACCTCTGAGGGCGCACTCCCAGCAAAGCCTCTCGAAATACTCAATTTTTTCTTCTTCCCCAAAGAAGATACCAGATGCCTGGAGTACAGATGACCCAGGAGGAAACAGTAGATTGAAGCATGTGGAGACAAGCACAACAAATACATGTGCTGATCCATTCGCCGCTTCTTCAAAAGCAAAGGTATCTCATATCATCAAGGTCAAAAGCAAAAGTATCTCATATCATGCTCTTTCCCTGTTTTTTTCTTTGTCCTTGTTCTTACTCGCATGGTAAAGTGAAAGAAGCAATCAGCCGGCACTTGGAGTCAGTCTTCCGATCTGGAACCGACTGCCTGGAATCTATTCCCTGGTTGCTTACCTAGCGTTGCTCTTGAGTAGTCATCTTCAACGGTTGATACACTTCCAGAGAAGGGACCACTTCTGCAAAGGGGAGCAAGTAAGGCAAGTGAAAATGATACATTAAAGCATGTGGAGACAAGCAACAACTGCATATGCTGAGCTATCCTCTAACCCTCTTCAATACGAATTGGAGAGATTGAACAAAGAAACAGAAAAAAGGAGTAAAGCTCAGACCTTCGGGGGAGACCAAAAGAATCCTGCTGCCCAGTTCAAGAGTAGCACAAAGGAAAATCAACGATTGGAGGAAACCAGAAAATCTTCCAGTCGAACTCAAGATCAAGCCTCGATGGCCCTTGAAGAAATTTCCAGCCTAGTTCAAGAGTAGCACAAAGGAAAATCAACGATTGGAGGAAACCAGAAAATCTTCCAGTCGAACTCAAGATCAAGCCTCAATGGCCCTTGAAGAAATTTCCAGCCCAATTCAAGATCAAGCCTCGACGGCCCTTGGGTTGACATCTACATTAAGGGACTTCAAAACGCATCTTCTACACGTGACAAGCACATGTCTACGACGCGCCTTGAAGTGGGGGCATTTGTAGACATCGAAATTTCAGTAAAACAAATGTTCACCAACGCATTAAAGTTTTGACATGTCAGGGCATACATGGCATACGCCACGTGTCGTACAAATTGTACACATGGCATGTGACTCAACAAAATAGGAAGAAATACCCTTGGATGATTAAACAAGTTTTTTCTTCTCAATTTGGGCAATGACAAGGTAAACACATTTCAATCCATTGAGGATCAAAACAAGTTTTTCTTCTCATGTTGGGCAATGACAAGGCAAGCACACTTCAATCCATTACGGATCAAAGCAAGTTTTTCTCATTTGGGCAATGACAAAGCATACACATTTCAAGTTTAAAATGGTGTTAAGTGGGAAATTAGGCTATAAGTTAAACCACTTCAAGTTTAAAATGGTATTAAGTGGGAAATTAGGCCATAAGTTACACCACTTCAATTTCAATATTGCATTAAGTGGGAAAATTAGGCAATGGTGCTTGGAAAGGAAAAAAATATTTTGTGGTGGTGATTCATTCTCAAAGCCTATAAATAGGCTTCTCCATCAAGGTATCAAGCATCAAGGAATTCACAAATACATTTCTCTACTCCCAAATTGGAAGAGAATTCCCCAAATCCTTGAAGCTTTGAAACTCCAAAGCTTCCAACCATCCAAATTCCCAAGAAAAGCCAACACACACCAAAACCAATTCACAAATACATTTCTCTACACACCAAAACCTTGAAGCCTTAAAGTTCTAAAGCTCTCAAGAAAATCCCGAAGGATCAAGAAAGCACTCTTTGTTTCTTCGTCAAATCCTCCTTCAAGATCAAGCCCCAACGGCCCTTGAAGAACTTCCACCAACTCAAGATCAAGCCCCGACGGCCCTTGAAGAAAGTGTTCATTGTTCATCAACTGTTCATCCTAAGATCAAGCCCCAACGGCCCTTTGGATCAACAACCTCAACAAATCCACACATCCAATCGTTCTTCAAGATTAAGCCCAAAAGCCCTTGAAGATCCGCTCATCCATCAACCTTCAAGATCAAGCCCAAAAGCCCTTGAAGAAATCCACACAACCATTATTCAAGATCAAGCCCCGACGGCCCTTGAAGAAAGTGTTCATCCGTTCATCCTAAGCATACGCCCCCAACGGCCCTTTGGATCAACAACCTCAACAAATCCACACATCCAATCGTTCTTCAAGATTAAGCCCAAAAGCCCTTGAAGATCCGCTCATCCATCAACCTTCAAGATCAAGCCCAAAAGCCCTTGAAGAAATCCACACAACCATTATTCAAGATCAAGCCCCGACGGCCCTTGAAGAAAGTGTTCATCGTTCATCCTAAGATCAAGCCCCAACGGCCCCTTGGATCAACAACACAAACAAATCCACACATCCAATCGTTCTTCAAGATCAAGCCCAAAAGCCCCTTGAAGAAATCCATACACCCATTCTTCAAGATCAAGCCCAACGCCCCTTGAAGATCCGTTCATCAACTGGTCATCCTTAGATCAAGCCCCGACGACCCTTTGGATCAACAACTCATCCACAAACCTACACCCTACAAAGATAGAATCAGAGGACCAAATTTGAGAAAGATCGTAACCCCAAAAATCAAAATCACAAAAATATTATTTTGTACACGTTATTCTGGTTTCTTGTTTCAAGGAATCTTTCGTGTTCACAGTTTCCTTTCTCTTTGATTTATTTTCACTCATGTTGTGCATTTGCAATTTCATCTCTGTGACCATGAAGTGCAACTAAATTCATAGCTAGGGATTTCGTTGTAGCCTTGCACAATTGATCCATGTTTTTATGTTAAAATATTCAATTCATCAATCTATCTCTTGTTTCATTCACTGAATTGTTTGTTAAATTTGTTTGTTAATTTTAATGATTGATCACCATTATGATTTCTTACAGAGCATTAGATCAAGATTATAGTAAACATCATGCTTAATTTTGGTAGACATGTGAATGAATGAAGAAAATGCTATGCAAACATCTTGCCATGTATTTTCTTTGGTTCTTTAAAGTTTTCTTGCATGCTAAAGACTCTTAATTTGGAACTGAAATTGAACATTCCAATTAGGTTGTCGATTAGGAGAATTTGATGAAAACCACACATTATATGGCTGATCATATATATATGTAAAACGAACTCTGGAAACAGGTTGGTAATTGAATACGGTTTAACTTTATAAACATGGAATTGATATTGTAATGGTGAACTCGAAATCCCTGGACCCATCCTCATCATTTCTCAATCAACTTATCATTCGTTGTTGCATTTTTAGTTATTCTCATTAACAGCACACAACCTACATTTAATTTGTTATTTTCATTGTTTAGTTAGGGTTCTTTCAAGGCTAGTAATTTATAGAGGTCTAATCAGTCTCTGTAGTTCGACACCCTTACTTGTGCCATTATACTAACCATATATTGCACTCGGAAGGAACACAACAATTCTTTTTAAATGCCCTTGGATTTTATCCTTTCTCCACCTCAGTTTCAAATGATGGTAATCAATAGCTTTTTGCTGCCATATCAAAGCTTCTTCAGAGATTTGGCATCAAAGATTGGGCAATCCTTCTTTCAAAGTTTTAATAAACTAGTCCCTCAGTTTAGCATTCCTATATTTTACTAGTATGAATAAGTCATTATGTGCCAATTGTGCTTTGGGTAAAAGTTCTAAACTTCCATTTGTATCAGCTTCTAGTACTACAACTATGCAATTCAAATTGAAGCCTAAAGCCCCAATTGTGCAATTCCATTTCAATTTCGCTCCAATTCCCAAATCAAAGAAGAACCTTAATCCTAATTTCATATCACCCACCCCAAATCGTCGATCAAATCGCGTTCAATAGTTCATTCAGAGAAAACCCTAAGTTCGTCTTATCGTCACTTACCTTCCCTTTGTTCGTTTTTATTGAAAACCTTAAGTTCCTATGGTTTTCAAAGGATTTGACAGTATTTCGAAGGATTCGAAAGGGGTGGAATGTGCGCAAAGATCCCGAGGAAACGACCCTACCTACTGTTAGTACAAATTTCAGTTCGTTTTGTGCTTCGTTGCTGCCATTTTTTTATTGCCATTATTCTGGGTTTGTTGATTCCAAAATCTTTGTTGGTGATGGGTGGGTTTTGTTGATTGTTTATTCGAAATGCTTACTGATATGTTGTAATGGGGGTCATGTGGGTGCTTTGTTTATTCTTGTCCAGAAAAGGTACTTTGGATGCTGGTCCTTTGGATAATTGTTTAACAAAAGTTCAAATTTGGGTGCTTTTGTTTTGTTTATTCTAATGTTGGATAATGGAAGGTCCTTTTGGTGCTTTGTTTGTTGGAGATGGGTGGGTTGTTTTCTTTGTTTATTCAAAATGCTTACTAATGTGTTGGATAATGGGGTCCTTTTGGGTCCTCTTGTGTTTTTTTTCTTTCTGTGATGTGTTTTTTCCTTTACTTTGTTGTTGGTTGTTGAATATGTTGAATTGCAATTGTTTACATTTGGGGCAGGTGTGGTCTTAAGGTTTGTTGGCTGCACTAACTAGGGTCCCTTTGGTGCTTTGTTTGTTGGTGAAGAAGATGTAGTCTTTTCTTTGTTTATTCAAAATGCTTACTGATTTGTTGGATAATGGGGTCCTTTTGTGTCCTCTTGTGTTTTTTTCCGTGATGTGCTTTTTCCTTTTCTTTATTGGCTGTTGAATATGTTGAAATGAAATTCTTTACATTTGGGGTGGGTGTGGTCCTAAAGTTTGTTGGCTGCACTAACTAGGGTCATTTTGGTGCTTTGTTTGTTGGTGAAGAAGATGTTGTCTTTTCTTTCTTTGTGATGTGCTTTTTCCTTTGCTTTGTTATTGGTTGTTGAATATGTTGAATTGCAATTGTTTACATTTGGGGTGGGTGTGGTCCTAAGATTTGTTGCCTGCACTAACTAGGGTCTTTTTGGTGCTTTGTTTGTTGGTGAAGAAGATGTAGTCTTTTCTTTGTTTATTCAAAATGCTTACTGATTTGTTGGATAATGGGGTCCTTTTGGGCCATCTTGTGTTTTTTTCTATGATGTGTTTTTTCCTTTGCTTTGTTTACATTTAGGTTGGGTTGGTCTTAGGGTTTATTGGCTGCACTAACTAGGGTTTTAACTATTGTGAATTTCAGGTTATCCAGAACTATTTTCCCTTCGTTTGCATCGTGGTGGGGGAGCTCGGTCACGAATACTACTATGGGGGGAAAGTTGCATATATAGATTATTGCGACAAGGACTTAATGTTACTCCCTATGATATATGATATGGTGGAAGCTTTAGGATATAGTGAGATGTTCATGAACTACTACTACAAGATTCCTAACTTGGACATTTGTAATGGTTTGAAGCCTATTCAGAGTGATGCCGATGTACAGAAGATGTGCAACTTTGTTCCAAAGGCTCGAGTGTTAGGCATGTACATTGAAGAATTGTCTGCAGAAGAAGCCCTCACCAAGCAACAACATTTTATGGAGTCTATGGAGTGCACCGGTCTAAGCACAGTGGTTATTGAGGAATTAAGTGATGAGGAAGGGGATGTTAGGGCAATAACTTGTAAACCAAGAAAAAGAAAAGGGTTGCTAGTTATTGAAGGACCCTCATATAATAAGGGGGTGTCTATTGAAGAAGAAGTGATTATTATGTGCTCGGATGATGGTTTACACCAAGAAGAGGTGGCTGGTACAAGTGTGGCTGAGGCGGGTGCTACATGTGTGAATGATGCTGAAGATGTACAAGTTGCTGAACAAGGTGGTTTAGAAGATGTACAAGTTCCTCAAGAAGGTGTACAAGTTGCTGAACAAGGTGATGGGGAAGATGGTGATAGCTTCTTTGATGTACCAGTCGATTTTGAAGGAGACAATGAAGAAAGTGATGAAGAAAATGCTGAAGAATATAGTGACTTTGTAGAGAGTGATTATGGGAATGATGAAGATAACCCAAAATTTGCCAAGTATGATGGGATTCAGCAAGCAGATGAGGTGAAATACGAGCAAAGAATAGGAAGGCAATCTGAGAAAAGTTAAAAAAAAAGGCAAAATGATGAGAGTAATGAAGGAGAAGAATAACAATTAAATGAAGGAGAATGGGAGAGCCAATAAGAGGAAATACAAGAAGAGGTTGAAGCTGGAGATGCGGAGATGAATCTGGTTTATGAACCAGATTATAATTCTGATGATTTGGAAAGTGTACACTTTGAAGATAAGGAAAGTGGCAAAAAAAGAGTGCATTATCCAGAGTCTAATGAGAAAGCGGACGTGAAGAATCCACAACTTACTCTAGGGCTTATTTTCAGAAAGAGTGAGCAATTCAAGAAAGCTGTTATCATCATGTACTCCTTAGTGAATATATATAGGGAAATTCATTTTTGTAGGAATGAGAAGTTGAAGATCACTACAAAATGTGCAAAAGACTGCTCTTGGATGTGTGCTGCTAGCAAGATGCATGGATCAAACAGCATCCAAATCAAGACAGTCCTTGATCACCACACATGTGGGAGGACTTGGGCAAATAAGAACATGATTGCTTCTTTACTCACATAAGTACTTGGATCAGATAAAGTTGAATCCCACATGGCCTATGGATTATTTTTTAACCACTATGCAATCTTAGTGGAATCAGGGGTGTACAAGGATGAAGGTTTATAGGGCATTGTCTAGGGCTTTCAAGATTATTGAAGGAAAACATGCAGAACAATATACAAAATTGTGAGATTTTGCTGAGGAAGTAAGGAGGACTAACCCTGGAAGCATTGTGAAGTTGAAGTTGCATGGGCAAAGGTTTTAGAGGATATATGTTTGCTTGGGGGCATGCAAAGAAGGCTTTAAGGTAGGATGTAGACCTTTCATAGGTTTAGATGGGTGCCACTTAAAGATTTTACATGGAAGGCAGTTGCTATGTGCTGTTGGCATTGATCCAAAGGATGAGACATGGGTTATTGCTTATGCAGTGGTGGAAATGGAAAATAAGGCAGCTTCTATTTGGTTCTTAGAACTCTTAGCTGATGATGTGGGTATTGCAAACTAAAATGGGTGAACATTTATCTGTGACAAACAAAAAGGGTTAATTCTAGCATTTCAAAAGGTTCTCCCCAAATGCCACCACAGATTTTGTGTGAGAACGTTATATAAAAACTATAGCAATTTGTTCAAGGGGAAAACTTTGAAGGATGCTTTATGGGCAGTTGCCAAAACAACAACCGTTCCGCACTTCAAAAAGGCAATGGAGGATGTGAAGAAGCTAGATGAGAAGGCTTAAAAATGGCTAGTGAAAAAGCCTGCAACTCAATGGAGCAAGTCCCACTTTGAAACCTATGCAAAGTGGGATATATTGCTGAATAATTTGTGTGGATCATTCAAAGCAGTCATACTGGTGCCAAGGCAAAAGCCTATTATAACTATGAGGCAAATGATTCACACTATGTTGATGAAGAGAATTCAAATAAGGTGAGGTATAATGATGAAGCAAGTAGGAGATCTCTGCCTTAAGATTAAGAAGAAGTTGGAGGAAGTCAAACTCTTAAGTGGCAGGTGCATTGCACAATGGTTAGGAAGAACCAAATTTCAAGTGGATACTGGAGGTGAGGAACAATATGTGGTGGACTTGGTTTAGAAGACATGCTCTTGTAAAAAGTATGACTTGACGGGAATACCTTGCAACCATGTAATAGCTGCCATCCATTTCAAGAGAGAAAAACCTGAGGATTATGTGGATGCTTACTATTCAAAGGCATGGTACTTGGAAGTTTATTCTCACTTAATAATGCCAATGAATGGTATGTCATTGTGGAAGGATACTGAAAACCACCAATCTTGCTTCCATTATATACAAGGTAACCTGAAAGAGCAAGGAAGAAGAGAAACAAAGAAGCTGGTGAGTTGGAGAAAGATGGTGAATAAACTTCTACCAACCCACCAAATAATCCTGAAGCTCCTCCTAAGACACTTAAGCTAGGAAAGAAAAGGCAAGATGCTTTAAAGTGTATTATATGCAGCAAGAAGGACATAATTCAAGGACCTATCATCGATATCTTCCTCCAAGGGACAAACAGGTAACATTTTGTACTTTCTTTAATCCTGTAATCATTTCATCCTTTAATCCTTTAATCCTATAATCCTTAATCCTTTAATCCTTTAATGATTTTATACTTCATTATAGGCATCCACATCAACACAAGGGAGAACATCATCATCAGCCGAAGCTGCACCTAGAAAGAAGACAAGGAAATCTAAGGTAAAAACCTAATCCTCTCCCTTGTAGTTTACAACATTAGTTTTAGTTTAGAACCTTGCTTTGCATCTGACATTTTGTAATGAACATTGAAATTAGGCATCACAAACAGGTGATGGTTCATTTGCAAATCTTGAAGCTCATTCACCAAAAGCCACCAAGCAGAGAGAGACAGGGCAAACCAAGAACTAAAGATGCCAAAAATTGTAACAAATTACTGTTTTTTGCGTCATGTTTTATGTGCAATAGGAACTAAAATTGTGGTACATGGGTTATGGAATTAGACATCACAAACATTGAATTTCTTTTGGTTTTTTGAACTGATTTGTAACCCTGGAAATGCACTGTTTTGCTAGATGGATTTCAGTAGGTTTTTTGAATCAGTGTTATGCATTTTGGGATATTTAAGGATGTCTAATGCATATCTTTGTAAATTTTAGATGGATTAAGGATGCTATATGAATTACAGTTCATCTTTTGATCTTTGCAAATGTTTTGTTTGAAGTGAACTTTGTGGTCATCTTTTGGTTATATCATGTGTTTATGTGAGATTTGTGTTCATCTCTAGCTTACATCATGTGTTGATGTGGGATTTGTGTTTATGTAGAATTTGTTTTTTTTAGGTTGTATTATTTTCCAAAATTGGACACTTTAATTTTTTTAATATTTTTTTAGCTGATATGGAATAGTTTCGACTGGAAAAAAATTGTGTTCAAATATCAATTTTTTTTTTTAAAAAAAAATATTTTAAAAAATGATGTGGAAATTTTTTGGTGGGAAATCTATGTGGCAATACAACATGGAAGTCTATATGTGGAGAGGGTGGTCGACCTTGCATAAGCCACGTCAGCATATAATGGAGGAATTGATAGACAATGTAACGGAGGTATAACTTTGCAAAAATTCGTAAGATAAGGTATAACATTGAAACTTTTTAAAGATGAGGTATGAAACTGTGGTTAACCCAATAGTTGAGGTAGTTATTTGTAATTTACCCTAGATATTACCTCCTAGTTGTGGATGATTTTACTAGGTATTGCTAGCTCTCTTCCCTATTAAGTGTAAATCTGAGGTTTTCAAAAACCTGTGTTGAATTCAAAGTTCTTGTTGAGACTGTGTTGAATAAAATATTGTTACTTTGAGGTTTGATCATGGAGGAGAATTTCTCAGTTCTGTGGTTACTCGATATCTCAAGGACAATGGTATACATCATCAATTAAGTTGTCCTCACACACTAGAGCAAAATGATCATGTGGGAAGCAAGCATAGGCATTTACTTGAAATTGCTAAAACTTTTTTGGCTGCTTCTCAAAATCTTATTAATTCCCATAAGTTCTAATCCATAAGTTCCTGATTACTTCATCTGAGAAATTTACTTGTTGGTAAATAAAACTCTATCACAGAAGCTGCAGAAGCAAAGCAAAAGAGCCTAATTCCTTTAGACCTTCACCAATATGCAAAAACCCAAGAACCATTAGATCAATTAAATAGAATCTGTGAAACGAAACAAACCCTAATCTAGAATTCGTAAATTAAATTTCACAAACCCTTAATTAAATTTCAAACCCTAAATTAATTCCCATATTTATTTACCTGTGTTTGAATCTGAGAGAAAGAATCGCGAGAGAGAGTTGGGATAGAGAGAATTGCGAGAGAGAGACCGGTGGTGGCTGTGGCTTTGTGTCGTGAAGGAAGGGTCCACCGTTGGAGAGAGACAACGGTGGATGATCTGTGTAGTGGTGGGCCGGTGACTGGCTAGCCGAAGTTGGATTTGAGATAGAGAGGAGGAGGGGAGGGCTCTCTCGGTGGTTGAGGCGCTGAGCTGAGAGACTGAGTGAGCGAGAAATGAAATCAAAAGTTCGAAACGACACTCGAGTCCTCGACGGGGAGAAAGCCTAACAAGGAATGGACGGCATAAATTAATTTGAAACAATCCAATGGTTCAAATTAACTCTAACTATAATTAAAAAAATAATATATATTATTATCTGTGCAAATATATATATATATATATATAATAATTAAAAATATATATATTCGGTTTGGTATGGGAATATACTGAAATTTTGGTATTTTTTCGGTTTGGTTTGGGATTTTTGGGAATTTTTTCCACCCCTAGTATTAAGTGCATGCCCGGCTAGTACTGCTATATATAGGGAAGTGTTATTGGCACTCCAAAAATCTCATTCGACACTCCTCACAAGTGTATTTTTCTTTCCTAATATAGAAAGTTTGGAGTGTAGAATGAGATTTTTGAAGTGCTAATAACAATTCCCTATATGTATAACCTACGAATTCGCCAATTATGAGTTGGGCATTTTAACCATTTAGCCATGAATGCTGAGCGGGGATCCTTGTGCATGGTGAATAACCAAATTCCAATTGAAATGAAATCTTAAGGATAAACAATGCAATAGGAGGACTCAATAAAAGGACATCAATTCAAATCCTGGATTTTCGAATTGAGAGAGATCCGGAATTCTCTCTATTTTTTAGATTCATGGACTAAATTTAATTCAGTGGGATCTTTTATTTACATTTTTATCCATCAAGAACATTTTTTAAAACCCTTGGACTCCCGAATTTGGAGTATCCTACTTTCACGCAATTCACATTTACAGGGTTCAACAAACAATTGATATTCACGATCAAGGGTGTAATACTATTTGTGGTAGCAGTCTCATATGCTGTATTAACAATCGAAGGACGGTCGAAAGAAAAAGTCTCTATTTGACAGGGCTTCTTCCTATACCTATGAATTTCTTTGGACCCTGAAATGATACATTGAAAGAGTCTTTTTCTATAAGGGTCTTCCAATATCAATTGGTTGATTGTGTGTGTGAGTGCGTGTGTGTGTATATATATATATATATATATATATTAATTAGTTGTGAATTTTTCTGTTTAAACACCACTTCTCATCTAAGTTCACCTACCACGTAATTTTAATTTTTTTTTAACTTTTATTTGTGTCAAGGTACAAAGGAAGGGTTTTATTCAGAACCAACATGTTGGTTTATATTGAATAATACAGAAGAGGCAAAAGGATGTTGGTCTATAATGAAGTTCAGAAATTAGGGGTGCAGAGGCTGCTTTAGGGTGTTTGTGGACGTGGATTTGGTCTTTGAGGGTATTTTTGGAAGAAATGCGGTGAACTTAGAAAACGTTTAAATTTTTAAATTTTAACGGAGTGTAGATAATCACTGAGGGTAAACTTAGACGAAAATTGGTTATGTGACTGTATTTCTAACAAGAAAAATTGACTAGTGTATGAATATGTGAATTTTCCTTTTTAGTTAATTAAACTCGTGATGTTACATGCTAGCTCATATAAGGATATCATGTGAATTTTCCCTTCTTAGTTAATTTAATGTAGAATTAAAAAGTAAAATTTTAATGTTTATTTTTATATCAATAAAAAAAAAAGTAAAATTTGAATGTATGATTCTCCATGAAACTCGAAACTAACTAGATCGTCCATGTTTTCTTTGGAAAACCCAAAAAAGCAAACTCTGGATTGTCCTCGTTTTCGTTGATAGCTATATATGTTGTAGTTGTGGAACTCCAAGTTTATTTAGTACTGTTAGATTTTGGAATCCTATGTGGGATTATGTTTCATAATTGAACCTCGATCTACCAGGCCTTAGGGATTTGGAGTGTGATTTAGTTTGTCTCTCAAACTGATGGTGTTTTGTCTTGTGTATATTTACATGTGAAGAATTCATGTGGAACAAAATTGCAGAAATGCTTGAAAGTGAAATTCATGAAGAATGGGTGGTTGAAATCTTGTTCAAGTTGCCAGCCAAGTCTCTAACGCGATTCAAATGCATACACAAGTCTTGGTGCACTCTCATTAATAGTCCAAGTTTTGTGGCCAAACACCTCAACAATTCCGTGGACAACAAACTCTCATCCTCCACTTATATCCTTGTCAACCATTCTCAGCCTCACATTTTCCCAGACAAGAATTGGAAACAAGAAGTTTTCTGGTCCATGATTAATATGTCCATTGATAGTGATGAGCACAGCCTTCATTATGATGTTGTGGACCTAAATATACCGTTTCCATTGGAAGATCATGACTTTGTTCAGATTCACGGTTATTGCAATGGGATTGTATGTGTAATAGTAGGGAAAAATTTTCTTTTATGCAATCCTGCAACGAGGGAATTCATGCAACTTCCCGATTCATGCCTTCTTCTACCCCCTGCTGAGGGAAAATTCGAATTGGATACAACCTTTGAAGCATTGGGATTTGGCTATGATTGCAAAGGTAAAGAATACAAGGTCGTCCAAATTATAGAAAATTGTGAGTACTCAGATGATGAGCAAACATTTAATCATTGTACGACTCTTCCTCACACGGCTGAGGTATACACCATGGCTGCTAACTCCTGGAAAGAGATCAAGATTGCCATATCAAGTACAACTTATTCTTGGTCTTGTTCAGTGTACTTGAAGGGATTTTGTTATTGGTATGCAACGGATGACGAGGAATACGTACTTTCATTTGATTTATGTGATGAGACATTCCATAGAATACAATTCCCTTCTGTGGGAGAATCTGGTTTTACGTTTTTTTATATTTTTCTTCGTAATGAATCCCTTACATCTTTTTGCTCTCGTTACGATGGAAGTGGGGATTCTCAATCATGTGAAATATGGGTAATGAACGACTACGATGGAGTTAAGAGTTCATGGACAAAACTCGTAACCATTGAAGGCTTACAAGGCATTGAGAAGCCATTGACATTTTGGCAAAGTGACGAGCTTCTTATGCTTGCTTCAGATGGAAGAGCCACCTCTTATAATTCTAGTACTAGAAATCTGAAGTATGTTCATATTCCTCCTATTCTCAAAAAGGTTGTAGATTTCCAAGCTCTAATTTATGTGGAAAGCATTGTTCCACTCAAGTAAGTTGAGGGCAGAGTTCCCTTTTCTCCTATTTAATTTGTATGCATGACATAAGGCTAGAGTTTGCATCTTTTAATTTAATTGCTCTGTGTGGCCTTTATTCTATGTTGGCTTATCATAGGCTGCCCTTAAATTTTGTACTTTCCACATTTTGTAGTATGATTCAATTTCGAAGTGTATGATAACTAAATTTTCTTTAGAGTTAATTAATAATAAAAATTCTCTCTTTTTTTTTTTTTTTTTTTTTTTTTTTTTTTTTTTAACCTTCTAGCGTTGCCCCTTCTTCAGAATTCCCTTCTTTGCAAAAAATATTTTTAAAACCTAATATGTTTTTTAGGTATTTAACATACTCATACTAATTTGGAATACAAATTGGTGCCACGTGGTGAATAATAATTTAAGAAAAAGAAAGAAAAAATCTGAAACAGAGATTAGGGATTGCAGCTGCTCCATCAACCGTTCTTCTCTAGTAACCAGCAAGGTTAACCAGTCTTATTCTCCTTCGAGAATGGGAGGGTTTAGTTGTAGAATGGGTTGTCTGAGCTCTGGTTGTTCATTCGAGGGTTTCCCATCACTTTCTCTCTTACCCCGTTCTGACGCTTATCTGAATCTTTGTCGATGTGTTGCTGCACTTGGAATTTCTTGTCTATTGTGAAGTGATTGGGCACCAAAAAATATAAAATGTTTTCTTCAATATTATCTCAATCCTTCGTGTGATGGGAGAAGTCCAAGTCAAAGAGAAATTCAATGCAAGAAAATCAACAACCAAAACAATCAGTGCAATTCATTTTCCTATAACAGTATAACTTGATAAGAATGTGAATTCAATCTACACAACCAACAAGCTAGAAATTCAATATCTTTGCTACGAGGAATGGATTTTCAAGGAAATACGGGGAAATAAGTTTGAATTGGAGAAGAGAACAGTCGGTGCATTTCTGGACAAACGAAGAAATTAGGGATTTGATATGGAAATGAGGATAAGGATATGAAAAGTATTTAAGAAGACATTTCAAATCATCTAGCCCTAGAATGCGGATCGATTCCCCTTGAGAGTAGCGAACCCGCAGTTAAACATAAAGAGTATCGGAGATAATTGTCTTTATTTTTTTTATTTTTTATTTTAGGACACGCAACATACACAAAACTCACCATTATGCAAGCTTGAATCATAAACAACTCTACTGGGAATTGGATAATTACTTGAAGATAGAAGACTAAATGTTATGTATTCTAGCTTACTCTGAAAGGCATGGTTTTTGGATAACTATCCATCCTCAAGGGGAACGAATTTCCTTTCTAATGCCTAGTTAGGGGCAATTGTGGGACCATGATTTTCCAAAATTGGAGTAAGGTTGATCCAAATACTGTTACCTCAGAAGTCCGATCATGGACTCAATAGTTCCGAGTAGAGCTGGATCAGGCTAAGTAGTGGTGCCACCATCACCTTAATTTGGGGTAATAGGCGAAGTCTGAGCGACTCTGTTGGATGACCATGCTTGTTTCACAAGACATGCGATTTGATCTGGATATGAACTCAATCAGATCCTTATAAGTCCTGATGTTCCTAGGAATTGGCGTGCGCCGTAAGTAATCACAACTTCTAAGAGGGTGCAATATCTACTTTTAGACATCCTCAAGGATTCTCCTAACTTAGAACGAGGATTCCATCGTAAAAAGGTCTCTCTCCATACGGTATAAATACATCATTCGAGGGTTCGTTTTTGGTAACGGAATCTCAATATTGTAATTCTCTCACCCACTGCTTGAGTCTAAAACTGCGTACTATCTTGATTGTCAGATAGCCTTTGGCTGGCACACCCGCCCCACTTGGTCTTAGGCTTGCTTACAGTTATTTTCTGTTTTGTAGGTTGCTCGAGTTTTTGCCTCCACTATCTGTAGCAGTGCGCAAATTTGGTTCCAACATGGCCTATATATCTTCTCACGTCATCAAAGAATCAAACCACATGTAGTTTTGAGGGAGTTAATCTTTTAGTCAATCAACCTATTTTTAGGACGATCCACCTCAGCACAGTTGGTTTCCTTTATTTATTTATTTATTTTTTTTTTTGCTTTAGCCTACAGCCTTTTCTTCATAGATGTAGTTGATGTCGAGGGCGGGCTTCTTTACAGAGTGCCTATCATCCTCGTCATCGGTACGACTGTACCTGTCAGTCTTACCCATATTTCTTTCTTCTATAGGCTTTTCTTCCCGGACTTTGTTCTTCACATATTCCTAACATGCCCTTGGTTTCTTCAATGTGATCCCTCAGTGACAGGCAGTTCCTCATCAAGTGAGCTATACTATGTTCGAAATAGCATTATTCGTTTAGTTTTCTCCTGGCCAAGTGCTCGGAAATAGGCTTTGGCCATTGAAGGAAGGGTTGCTGATAGGATTTTTACCACCTGCGTAAAAGAGTTAAAAACACCTAAAATACTTGCAAGAGAAACAAGGTTATTGTAGTATAATTGGCTCAAGCAAGGTCGTTCTCCACAAGGATTAATTTAAAAAGATCAAAGCAAAATCAATTCTCAACTAATTAATTAAAACAAAGTTTTTCTTTTGAAAGAGGTGATTTAATGACCTAAACTAAGAAAAACGAATTTAATTAAAAAGATTACTTAAAAACCACAACTTTAAAGAAAGATAAGGGGAACAATTTTTAGGATTCAAAGAGAGAAAGTACTAGGGTTCCGCTGTCACCCTAACAATCCTATGTAGCTTTTCTAAATTACTTACGAACCATACATGTATGTTTTGAAAGTTAGGTTTTCCTAGAGTATATCCTACTTGGAACCTCCAACATAGAACATATATCTAACATGCAACCCGTCCGTGGTGTTCAGATCGAATGTGAACATGCAAGACTCATTAAGTTTTATGAAAACCTTTTTAAAAAACCATATAACCCTTAAAACGTGTCGTCCATCCTAAGAGGTTACACATATTAACCACAAGAAGCTTTAGTCAATTTTAGGGACAATCCTCTGCCAAAATTGCATCAAATAACTTTTCCAAATATCCTGATGGTCGCGAATCACTAAGACAAATAGATAGTTTAAAGCACAGTGATTAACATTCCAAAACCTGCATGCATAAATTCATAAGCAAAGTAAAAAGAGACTACATATTCTTGCTAAGGATCATGGCCTCGCCCTAGCAAAAAGAATTAGTTACGCATATTCATACTAAAAATCATAGTCTTTATTGAAATAGAAAAAGAATGAAAACACCTTGTAGAAAAAAATCTGAAAATCTCTAAACTTTGCCCAAAATCTTCTCTCCAAAAGTTTCATGCGTTCTCCCCTCTCTCTCCCCTAACCCTAGGTCTGCCAAAAAGGATTATTTATACTACCCTCATTAAACCCTCCTGATAAAAAAAATGGTCTTAGAATAAGACTAGGGAACTAAATAAATTAAAATAAAATAGGAAACATAATTCTAAATTGAATTGGTAAATTCGCCCAAAATCTTGCACAGCCTCGTTTTGGACCCATATCAGCTCCAAAATGGGCCCAAAACAGCTGGATTTAAAGCTTCGACTATTCTGAACACCTCTCCAGAAGGCCACGAACCCATCTGAGGTCATCTTGGGCTCCAAAAATGCAGTTTAAACCCAGAAACGTCAATTTCCAGCATCGCGCACTGCTCCTTCATTTAATCTCCAGAAAATAACCGCTTGGTAGAAATTTCTGAGATTTTGACACGAACAAGCTAAGGAACACACGAATGTCCTCCAATTTGAATCACTCCAAAATTCGTCCGTTTGGTCATGTTTTGCTCCAGAGGAAGTCTAATGTCCTACGTTGAGAATATAAAGCAAAGTATCAACATTCTACCAAAATAATTACCAAATTATACTAAGAATAGGGTGAAATATATAATATAATATTGACTCATCAGTTGCCCTTGCACCCTTTTTTGTCGTTTCGTTGTGCGGAAAAAGGTGGAGTGCTACGGCTTCCTTCCCTCAGTCTTCTGACCGCCGTCGCACTTGAGGGCCTTCCTTATGGTCTTGATGTCCCAATAAGTAAGGCCGTCTACCAAGTCGAAGAATTCTCCTAGAGTGGTATAGTCGTACTTCTTCTTATTCAGCTTCTGGGATAGAGGAGAGATGACATAAAGTCCTCATTTGAAGGCCATTGTGGTGAGTTGGTCGTCTAGCTTCTCCGCCTCTACCTGTTTCGCTTGGAATCGCTTCATGTAAACCCTGAGGCTCTCATCTGTTTTTTAGGGCATCATGTTAAATATAGCTTCGTGTCACTTCCAGGCGTCATTGTAGACGAAATAGGTGTTAGTGAAGATGTCTGCCAAACTCTCGAAGCATACGATCGAGCGAGCTGGCAATTTGGAGAAACACCTCATAGCTGGTCTTTCCAAGGTGGAAGGAAGCATCTTGCACAACCATGCATCATTGTTGCCGTACAACACCATATCATTGATATGGTAGTCGGGTTTGGGTCATCGCAGTGGTAATTAAATCTAGGCTGGAAGAACTTATTTGGTGGAGAAGCGGACTCGATTATAGAGGAGAGCAGGCTTCTGATCTTCATAACAGCCAGTCCAGGCACTCGTGACAGTTTCCCTCATATTACTGAGGGGTTCTTTCGCGGCAGGAGATCTGGTGCCTTTCAGACTCTTCTAAAAACTTGGGTTCCTCAAAAGTCAGGTGTGGAGGCTACACTGGATGCGCCTAGGTGCCAGGGTATTAAATAATGCAAAGTCTGTATCTTGTTCGCAACGGTGTGATTAATGACCCGGCCATCATGAGACAAGCTCGTGTTAGAATTAGCCATATTTACAGGAGTCCAAGTTGAGGTTGGCTCAATGCGTTGTTCGTCGAGGGTTACGGTGCTGATGTTACCACAACTGGAGACAGGGATTTGAGTGTACAAGGTGGTCTAGCTAGAGTTTTCCAGAGCCTTCATCCTTTTCTCCATATCACTTGTTGTAGCTTATCAACAGTAAAGTTGATCTTCAGCAAAGTATCCCACATATGTTCCATAGTAGAGGGGGCCTTTCAGCCTTACCTCTCCCTTTAGTGGTTGTAGCTTTAGGAGTTTAGTTGGAAGCTCCCATAGCGGAGGTAGTGTTTCGGAGGTAGGGTTACTGTCGACCTGTGCGACAGAGACATTTGCAGCCAGGCTACCATTAGGTGCCCAGTCATTGCTAGCGTTGACAGAGCTTTCTAAAGTGTTCATTGTTTAATAGTAAAGTGATTTGTTTGAGGGGAATATGAGTTATTCTCTCAATGAAACCACTAATTGTTAGAACTAAATTCGCGCACCACCGTGAGTGACAGAGATGCTTAAATCTGTTTACATGTAAATGACACAGAACCATGAGTAAGCTTAGGACCGAGGGGGAATATCTGCGTTGAACAATGGCTTTCCAACGGTCAAGTTAGTAAGCAATATTAAAACTCAAGCACTAGGCAAGAAAATAAGTTTGGAGAGATTGCGTTATTAGAGATGAACCCTAGAAGTGTGTATTTATACCAGTTGAGGAGATGATATTTTAGGATAGTAAAATCTGTATTAAACCAGGACAATCCATGACGATATCTAGGAAGTAGATATTGCATCCTCTTAGGAATGTGATTACTTGTGACGTATGCCAATCTTTAGATTGTAAGAACTCCAAGATTACAGGGAACCTACTGATTCCTTGTTGAATTAGGTTCTTGCATCTTGCTGATGAGTCAATATTATATTATATATTTTACCCTATTCTTAGTATTAATTTGGTAATTATTTTGGTAGAATTTTGATACTTTGATTTATATTTTCAATATAGGACATTCGACTTCATCTGGAGCAAAACATGACAAAATGGACAAAATTTGGAGTGATTCAAATTAGGACGTTTGTGTGTCTCTTGGCTTACTCGTGTCAAAATTTGGGATTTTTCTACCAAGCGGTTATTTTTTGGCGATTAAATAAAGGAGCAGTGCGCGTTACTGGGAAGTGACGTTTCTGGGCTTAAACTGCGTTTTTGGAGCCCAAGATGAACTTAGATGGGTTCGTGGCCTTCTGGAGAAGTGTTTAGAATAGTCCAAGCTTTAGATCCAGTTATTTTGGGCTAGTAATGGAGCTAATTTGGGTCCAAAACGTGGCTGTGCAGATTTCTAGGCGAATTTACCAAGTTAATTTAGGATTATGTTTCCTAAGTTATTTCAAGTTTTTAGGTTTCCTAGTTTTATTCTTAGACCTTTTACTAGGAGGATTTTAATTAGAGTTTTATTCTTAGATATACATTCTATATTGGGGGTTCCAAGTAAGGCATACTTTAGGAAAACCTAACCTTCAAAATATGCATGTGTAATTCATAAGGAATTAGAAGAATTACGTAGGATTGTTAGGGTGACGGCGGAACCATAGTGCTTTTTCAAATTTGTTTCTCAAAATCTTTTCTCTTTGTTTTGTTTCCTTTTTAATTGGTTATTAGTTGCTTTCCCTAAATTACTTTTATTAAAATTCGTTTTTAATACTTTTAAATTCAAAACCAACCTTTTCCAATCTTTACTTTCAGATAATTAACTAGGTTTAGGGTTTTTCATAAATTATTTTAAATAATCCCAGCGGAAAACGACCTTACTTGAGCCGTTTATACTACAACAACCTTATTCTCTTACAAGTATTTTGTGTGATTTTATCCCTACTTTGGCAGGTGGTAAAATCCCTATCAAGAAATTGGCGCCGTCGCGGGGGATTGTTTTTAACAATTTGTGTTAATCATAATTCTTTGTTAATTAATTCTGTTAATAAAAAAAAAAATTTAATTTTCGTTTTTTTTTTTACAGATCACACATTCTGGGCAGATCGAGTTCATGGTTTGCACCAGATTTCAAAATCAGCAGCTATTAGAATTTAACCCAGAGCCTGAACAAATTTTACAACCAAGGTGCATGGGGCAGATTTTAGCGTGGGAACCTTCGTTGGAGGACACTTTTCTGAAAAATCTGTTTTCTGGGTTTTTGGATAGCGAGGATACAATGGCTTTCGCCGTACCAACTGCTGGGCGTCCATTGAGGGATACATTAGCAGCCCGTGCTAATGAGTTTCCAAGTTGCATTGTATATCCAAACGAGGAAGGCGACACATTCGAAATTAGACATCACATGTTGGAGATTTTGCCTACTTTTCATGGATTAGTTCATGAGGATCCTAATATGCATATCATAGAGTTTTTAATGGGGTGCAAAAATATTATAGTGAAGGGGTTTACTACAGAGTCAATCAAACTTCGTTTGTTTCCTTATTCATTGAAGGACACGGCAAGAACATGGCTGGTTACACTACCATATGCCAGTATCACTTCTTGGGAACAGATGAGTAACAAATTTCGTAACAAATATTATCCAGCTTCTAAAACTCTTGATATGAGAACTCAAATTTTATCTTTTGTCCAAAAGCCTAATGAAGAGTTTCACGAGGCATGGGAGCATTTTAAGGAGTTATTCAGAAAGTGTCCCCACGCAGGCATTAATGGAGACACACGGATGGGCATATTTTTCAGAGGATTAAATTCAAACACTAAAAATCATGTTCATGCTTCGTCAGAGGTTCCTAATCAACTAAAAATGCACAGGAAGCATATCAGTTGTCATCTGAATCTTAACAATGGGTAGGGGATCAATCACAAAATAGGGGCGTTTTTGAAATATCAATGGGGTCTCCACATGTATCTGCTCAAATTGAAAAGATTGAGAAAAAAAATAGAAAATTTTGATGCAAAATTTGACATGATCTTGCAGAAAATTTCAGCACCAGTTTAGTAAGTGGCTGTCTAGCAACCTGCAGCAGCATGTTGTGCAATTTGTAGCCAACCGACACATGATTTTATGGGCTGTCCATATAGAGATGCATATCCAGATTTGTTGCAGAACAAGTCAATGCAGTCAACAATTATCCAAGGCAAATAAATGATGTTTATTCAAAATTTTATAATCCAAGTTGGAGAGTTCACCCAAATTTAAAATGGGGTAGTGAGCATCAAGTTAAACCACCATTTCCACAACCTATCTAGCAACCTGCCACACTAGCCAAAGCTTCTTGGGAAATTGCAATTGACAAGTTGGCAGATGCCACTCGCATCAGTATTGAGCAAAGCAACTAGAACTTGCAAAAGATACAGCAGACAATGAATCAAAACATGCAGAATATGCAAGCTTCTATAACTAATTTGGAGAGGCAATTTGGGCAGCTAGCATGTACTATTACATAAAGGGAAAAAAGGAAGTTTCCTAGTCAAACAATGCCTAATCCAAGGGGTACAGTAGATTGCAATGCAGTGAGAGCTTTACGCAGTGGAAAAAGTTACTACAATCGTGATAGAGAAAAAATTGATGGCAAAGACAAAGCTGCAGAAATTAACAACCTAGTTTCTACAACTGCAGAAACAGATTTTGCATCCTTTTTTGGACAGATTTTGAACATCCCAGAACCTACCCCTGTACAGAAACCGGAGCGTGTTTATGATGCTCCTCTTCCCTATCCCGAAAGGTTACAACCACAGCTCAAAGATCAGCAATTAAGAGATTTCATGCAAACATTAGTCAATGTTCAGATTAATCTGCCATTGTTGGATGCTGTTAAGAAGATTCCATCTTATGCCAAATTTTTTAAGGATGTATGCACATGCAAGAGAAAGCTCGTGGACTTCGAAAAAGTGATTCTCACTGAACAATGCAGTGTAGCTTTACTGCACAAATTTTTGATGCAGAAACACATGATGAATACATCTTAGAAGTTGTTCAAGCTCTAGACAGCGTGCCTAAATTTTTGTCTAAATGGAGACATGTTTATGAAAGTTTGGGGGAGCCAAAACAGCCGTTAAAATCGTCCAAATTACAGTCGCCAAAATTGGAGTTGAAACCTTTGCCCGAACACTTGAAATATGTATATTTAGGAGCTGCCCAAACACTGTCAGTTATAATTGCAACAGATTTAATACATGCTAATGAGGAAAAATTGCTTAGAGTGTTACGTAAATATCAGGATACATTGGGATGAACTATTACAGATATTAATGGAATCAGCCCATCTATTTGTATGCGCAGAATTCTGATGGAAAAGGTATAAAACCCACAGTTGATGCACAAAGGCGCCTTAATCCAATCATGAAGGAAGTGGTTCGAACTGAAGTTATGAAACTTCTTGACGCATGTATGATTTACCCAATCTCCGACTGCCAATGGGTGAGTCCTACACAGGTTGTGCCTAAGCATACTGGAATTATAGTAGTAAAGAATGATAACAATGAGCTAGTTCTTACGCGTTTAACTACTCGTTATCGCATATGTGTTGATTATAGGAAGCCTAATTCAGCTACCAGAAACGATCACTTTCCTTTACCTTTTACTGATCAAATGTTGGAGAGATTAGCAGGTTAGGCATTTTATTGTTTCTTAAATGGTTATTCTGGGTACAATCAGATTCCAATTGCACTAGAAGATCAGGAGAAAACAACTTTTACTAGTCCTTTTGGAACATTTGCTTACAGACGGATGCCGTTTGGGTTATGTAATGTACTAGCTACTTTTCAACGTTGTATGATGAGTATTTTCTCTGGTTTAGTTGAACAGATTGTGGAAGTGTTTATGGATGATTTTTCAGTATTTGGGGATTAATTTGATCAATGCTTGCAGAATTTATCTTTGGTCTTACAATGGTGTTAAGAGACTAATTGGGTGTTAAATTGGGAAAAATGCCACTTCATGGTTAAGCAAGGTATTGTTCTGGGTCACTTAGTTTCCAGCAAGGGAATTGAAGTTGTAAGGCTAAGATTGACATTATTGTCAAATTGCCACCTCCCACTACAGTCAAGAGTGTGAGATCCTTTCTTGGGCATGCAGGTTTTTATTGACGATTCATCAAGGATTTCTCCAAGATTAGCCATCCTTTGTGTAATTTACTGGCTAAGGATGCAAATTTTAATTTTGATGCAGAGTGTTTAGAGGCTTTCAACAAGTTGAAGATACTTTTAACTTCAGCCCCTATTATTGCAGCCCCGGATTGGAGCTTACCATTTGAGTTGATGTGTGATGCTTTAGATTATGCCATTGGTGTAGTTTTAGGGCAGCGTAAAGACAAGCTTCCCCATGTCATTTATTATGCAACTCATACTCTCAATGATGCACAGCTTAACTATGAGTTGTTGTGCTTGCTTTAGAGAAGTTTCGGTCTTATTTGGTTGGAGCTAAAGTGATTATTTATACTGATCATGCTGTCCTTAAATATTTGTTGTCTACGAAAGATGCCAAGCCAAGATTAATTCGTTGGGTTCTTTAGCTTTAAGAATTTGATTTGGAGATTCAAGATAAAAAGGGTAGAGAAAATGTGGTGGCTGACCATTTATCCAGATTAATTCTTCCAACTACTGCTGAAGAAGATTCACTTCCATTGAGTGAAGGCTTCCCAGATGAACAACTTTATGCTGTTCATAACAGTAACCCATGATTTGCTGATTTGGTGAATTATTTGGCAAAAGGAGTGTTACTTCCTCATTTTTTTTAGCAGAAAAAGAAGTTTTTGGCAGATGTTAAACATTATTTTTGGGATGAGCCTTATTTATACAAATATTGTCCAGGTCAGATTATAAGGTGATGTATTCCTGAAAATGAGCAAGAAAGTGTATTGAAATTCACCCATCACTATGCATGTGGTGGTCATTAGAAAAAAATATTGCAAAGTGGGTTGTTTTGGCCATCGATTTTCAAGGATGCAAACAATTGGTGCAAGGCTTGTGATAAGTGTCAACGAGTCGGCAATTAGTCCAAGAGGAATGAAATGCCACAACATGGTATTTTGGTTGTTGAATTATTCGATGTTTGGGGCATTGATTTTATGGGACCATTTCCATCATCACATGGAAATGAATATATTTTAGTGGCTGTTGAGTATGTTTCTAAGTGGGTCGAGGCAATTTCAGCACAAACCAATCAAGGATCAATGGTTCTAAAATTCCGCCAAGGGGTTATTTTTCCACGGTTTGGAATCCCACGAGTTATACTTAGTGATGGGGGCAAGCATTTTGTTAATAAATAGTTTGCTGCATTGCTTGCCAAATATGGGATAACTCATCGTGTTGCCACTCCTTATCATCCACAAACTTCAGGGCAGGTTGAAGTTTCAAACAGGAAAATAAAGCGTATTTTGGAGAAAACAGTGGGCTCCACTCGCAAAGATTGGAGTTTGAAATTAAATGATGCACTTTGGGCTTACAGAACAATTTTTAAAACACCGATCGGGATGTCCCTGTTTTGGCTCGTGTATGGCAAGGCTTGTCATTTGCCTATGGAGCTAGAACATAAGGCATTTTGGGCTATTAAGGAGTTGAATTTGTCTTATGATTCAGCAGGGGAAAAATGTAAGCTACAACTCAATGAGCTTGAGGAAATTCATAATGAGGCTTATGAAAATGCACGCATATACAAAGATAAAACAAAAGCGTTCCATGACAAACAAATTCTCAAAAAAGATTTCCAACCAGGGTAGAGAATGTTGTTATTCAGTTCCAGATTAAAGTTATTTCCAGGGAAATTGAAATCTCGTTGGAATGGGCCTTACTTGGTTACTAAGGTATATCCTCATGGGGCTATTGATATGACAAACGAACTAAATGGCAACACATTCAAGGTGAATGGTCAAAGGCTAAAACCATACTTGGAGTCACCCTTCGACAGTGCCTGCGAGGAGATGACTTTGAAGGATCCAACAATTTAATCACTGGGCTTCTGTTTTGTCTAGTTACAGACATTAAATAAGGCGCTTATTGGGAGGCAACCTAATTTTCTAACTTTTTCTTTACTTTCTGTCTCTTTTATTTCATTATTTTCAGTCTAGAAGCATTTAAATTCCTAAGATGTTATTTAGTGTCAACAATCATCACAAAAAAAAAAAAAAAAAAAAAAAAAAAAAAAAAAAAAAAACATAAACAAAAACAATATATATATATTTTTTTTAACTTGTTTAATTTTTAATTTACCAATAGTATTTTCTACATCCTATCTCCGATTTCAACATTTGGGTTTTTGTAGATAGTAAACAAAGACAAACAAGAACATCAACATCAACCACATCCGTGATTCACATAGCAGGGATGGGAAGTTATACCTTTCTATTTCGCTACTCGGCCAGTCTTCTGTGTTTTACCTACAGAACGAAGGAGTCGACGATGATCAGCATTGGATTTACAAATTTTGGGGTCATGGTGCATCTCTCTCGTTGTCGATTTAAGTACTCTCATAGAAAACAAATGCATGCATGTGTTAGCTCTTTAATTTTTTTTGGCAAAATAAGCTTAACGGACCTCAATGGCAGCAAGGAAAGATTTTTACCTTTGGGATTCAAGGTTTCGCTACCGAGATCCAGTGCAAATGATGATTTCCGTGAACAGGACCCAAGAGCAATGGAAGAGATGGCGAAGAGTTTCACGGATGAAGGTTAGGTTGTGTGACAATGAGAGAGTTATGGCGATATTTTTCCTATTTTCAGAGAGCACGACACCGCATTGCTGTTGAATTAAGATGGAGGAGAGACTCTAGTTCTCCATTGTAGAGAAATAAGGAAAAAGAGAAAGGGATGAGAGTAATGAAGAGAAGAACCTAAGGTTTCTAAATGCACTCAGACATGAAAGAAATGAGCGAGACTTATGGCGTTTCATTTGGAATCCTAAGGAGCTCAAGCACGGATGCTTGCCACATGTACAAATCTGGGATCTCCAATGTCTGTTCCGAGTTGGGTTTTTGAATTAAAGAGGGGATAGCCGTTTGGCTCTGGGCTCGAGATACAGGGAATTCAATGCTTTTCACAAGCCGATGCTTGGGTTTGGTGCGTGTGAAGTGTAAGTGTGCTGTCTGTATGGTTTGCAACTTTTGTGCTATTATTGGACCTTTCCTTTGTGGGTTCGGCTCCACTCCAATTGCTACATAATAGGCCCCGTGTGTCATCTCACCGAGGCCCACATTTTGTCTTGCACAATGGATTTCAATTTCAAACCAGGTGCATTCTTTTCTTTTCTTTTCTTTCTTTATTATTTATTTTGTCACTTTTCATTTCGTTTTTGTTGTTTGTCATTTGTATCTTTTAATTATTGTTAGGTTTAGTTAGGTTTCGTTTAATATTTAATTTTCTTTGTAAGGTTGTTTCTTTATTTTTTATTATTATTTTTTATTTTATTTTATTTTTTTATTTTTTTCCCACACCTTAAGGACAATGTGTGATTTAAGTTTGGAGGTGGGAATTAGAATTTTTAATTTTTAATTTTTGAGTCAATAAAAAATTTTCAAATTTTAAGTTAATATCCATAGATTAATTTAAACGTTAGAACAAATGGACATGGTGAAGGTTAGTCGCACAGTAGAGTTTTTTCTATTTATCATTGCTTAAACACTAATTCATGAGTTATACTTTGAAAATTTGCACATTCACATCAACATGGTTTGTGGGGAGTGAGATTTGAACACTTACTTTTAGTCTACGTGTATTTTAATTTTTGTTCTTAGGAAAGTAAAGTTTAGTATGTGTTTTGAATAAACTAATAATTGTTCCACCCGAGGCTTTGCCTAGTAACCGGGCTAGTCCTGCCTAATCAGCAGTGATTCTTGCATCAAACGGTAGAGTTTTGGCATGGGGCAGGGTGGTTAATTGTTTTTGTAGCCTTTTCAGCTTAGGTTAATAAGTCTTTAGGGGTGTTCTACACCTAGTGCCCTAAAGCCTTTGTTGACACACCCCGACCCGGAATGTCCACTAAGACTCCGAATCAAGCTCTGCTAGCCGACACTAGGAAGGTGACGAAGCCATAAAGTGTGATAAGTGTAAACTATGAATAAATTTAAAACTAGAAGTGCCTAAATACACAAGTGCGCGGTGAGCGGGTATGGACCCGTACACACGTGGTACAGAGCATAAGTAGAGTACAGTAAGGTAACATAACGATTATACCATCATAAGAAGCCACCTGTACTGGGAAGTGCCATGAATCCTCGTCGATACGGAAACTTTACTACTAGAACCTGGAGGGGTACAAAATAAGTAAATGTGAGTGGGTGAAAAAAAAGCTTTTCAAAAACCATTCACTTATCAAAAGTAATAACCACTCGCCATAAAACCTGTATAATTTCCCAGAAAATCAAACTATGTATAAGGATGAAATCAATTGTATACTATCAGTAAATCCAGAAGTATACCACGATACAGCATCTCATCAGGAATATAAATAATCAGGTGTTTAATAATCCATGCTAACTCGTAAGTCGAAGTCACCTATAGTGACCTGTACGACTCACCTATGTCTCATCAATCAATGCTAGCACGTAAGTCGGAGTCACCTATAGTGATCTGTATGACTCACCCATAGCTCATCAAATATCCCTGCACACGAGTTAGAATCACCTTTAGTGGTTTGTACGACAGAACTGGGTGTAAATAAATACGCTCAAGTGCTACGATCACGTGAAGACAGTGCGAATAATCGTGAGTTGCCTACGAGTCAGAACCACCTAATGTGGTATATACGATAGACCTGTGCACTTACCTTGGATTCAAGGTGAGCATAAGGTGCGGGAGATGAACATCACGTGAAGGACTGTGTCCTGGCCACGGGCGGGAGCACTAACACCAAGGTGGAGGTTTATGAGCTCTAAATGCATCTAATATGGCATGCACGACTCACAAGAAACCTGTACGACATGGTCGGAGTTGCTTAAAACATAAATATAGTCATATCATAACTTAATCATTTCAAATAAAATGTTATCATAACCATGCATCTCACATTTCACAACATATACTCACCTGAATTTACCTGTGCGTCCTGCGTTCACCCTCGTACTTCAAAGCATTCACAATAATTATGCGCAGTAATATACCTATGGATATGCCATGATGCAATCCAAAACTTAACCATATCATAGTGCTTTCAAGTATATATATATGTACATATAATGTGGCGTAAAATGCACAATCTATAATGCCCTACTCCCGAACTATTTATTTTCAGGAATAATTATCGATGACAAGCCCAACTAAACACTAGCTTAACTAACTATCAATACTTACAATTCCTTACTTCAATTTCTCTATTTCTGACACACTATTTTATGACCACATTTAACCAACAAATCATAAAGTTAAAACTCACATTTTCACCAATTCTTTCACATTGCTTAGTTTTCCAAACAAGGCTTTTATCTCAAATATTGTATGGCTACATCTAACGTCTCCTTAGACTGCCTACGTATCTTAAACAGGGATCAAGCCATTCGTAGTTCACATATCCAGAATTCAAACCAAATCTGAATATATTCATTTAATCCAACATATACAACAATCACACTAATATTCAAACCACAACAATTAGGTCTCAAAGGCATAATTAGAATAAAAAAATTCGCATAAAAACACAAAGTCAGCTCCCTGGCCGTGTGTTGCCGCATAAGCCGCCGCGAGTGGCGATTGGCAGCCCCGGCTCGCCGGAAAATCCAACTATTGCCAAAAATTGCCAAAATTTACAAGAATGAAGATCTCAATGAGTAGAGTAACTTTCATACCTGTGACCAAGGCCATTTAGGCCGGGAAAAGCTTCAATTTCGTTAAAACTCGTCAGAAACCTTATACTTGGGTGTTTTCGATTTGATCTCCAAACTTGCTGCGACACCTCCACCACTGCCTGGACTTTGTTTCTGGGTTCTAGGGGAGTGTTTTGGTTGTGGTAATTGAAGGAGATGGTTTCACAATTGGTAGATCACGAGCAAGGATTCCAACGGCACCCACGGTGCAAATTTCCCAGTTTCAAGGCCAAATTCTCTCCAATTTAGGTTGGAATAGTAGAGGGAAGAATTCTAGGATGATTCCAAGTGATGAGGGGTTCTAATTTGCCAGAGAACCACCAGAATTAATGGTGCCGCCGGGTTGGCCCGAAATGGAAAAAAAGGTAAAGGGATCCGGTGTATCTCTCTCCCTCCTTTTCCCTCCTGTTTCCCTCTTTTGGTTGGTCACTCACCTTCCTCTCTCCTCTCCCCATTCGGCCACTCTATCCCCATTCTCATGCTCTCCCCTTCTCATTGGTCCCCCAACCCTCATTTCTTTCCTCCGATTAGGCAGCAACCCTTTTCTTTCTTCTTTCTCTTATCCAACCTTCCCCTTTCCTTCCACCAGTCACACACACACATATATCATAAAATCAATTAATAATAATAATAATAAAAAATATAGTGGAAGATAATTAAAATAGTGATTCATTCCAAATACTTTCGGGTTCGCAACTCAACAAAACTTTAACTGTAACCCCAATTTCACTTCTACTTGTGCCTACGCGTCCATATGATCGAGCTCTATCCGAATATGTCAAGAAACATGGCAAAATATACGAGAATCACATACGTTCTCGAAAAATCACGCCTTACCCATAGGGCAATTCCGTAATTTCACGTATTAAAATTATAAAAACCATAATTTTTTAGGGACAGGGTGTCAGATTTGTGGTTTGGGAGTCATTGACCTAAAGCTCATTACATGGGTTGGATCGAAGCTTAAGTGAACTGACATTGCACGACCACTACTGTTACTAAGGAAAAAAAAAAGAGAGAAAAAAAAATCAAAAAGAAGAAAAAAAAATGCTAGTTATGTTTCTGATAGGAGCATAGTTATGTTGTTTCCTTGCATTTAATTAGTTAATTACTATCTATTTTAGTCTTTTAAGCTATTTTCGTATGTCTTTAGGTCCTAATGGCAAAAGGACCAAGAAAGTGCATTTTGTGGCTATTTGGAGCAGTTGTGGGCATGGATTGGATAGCTTAACTATGGAGCAATGTGGATGGACGAAATTGAAGTCAAGAGAGGCTAGGAGAGGCTAAAAATCTGGAGAAAGAAGTCCAAATGCAAAGAAGATAAGGAAAGAGCAAGAAATAAGGAACCTTATCCAAATTTCCTTATCTTATCCAAACCTTATCCAACCCTATCTTATCTTATCCTATCCTAATCTTTTCCTACCTTAATCCCAACTTCAAAGAGGACTCATTTTCACATTAAATCACCTAAATATCAAGTTCTAGAAGCCCTATTTTCGTGCATTAAGTTTATGCCACATGTAACCCTTCTAGAAGTTCTAGAATCTGCCACAAGGACCATTTCTTGTCCTCCTTGGAATCTGATTGAAAGTGTCCTTGTTCTTTGGTGATTTTGAGTCCTAATTCCTCTCATTTTCAGCCCAATTTTGTGCCTCCCCTTCACCTTATAAATACATGATGCCACAACACTAAAAAAACACCACCCTCTACCACAAATTCACACCACACCATCCACCACGCCTCAAGAGCCTAAATTCACACAAATCCCCATTGTTGGCAGCAAGGAAGGAAGGAGGAGCCACCTGGAGTGTTTCTAGGTGTATTCTATCTTTGTTTTTAATGTTTAAGTTTAATTATCTTTGTTTTGCGAACATGTGGAACTAACTTCTTTTTAGTTAGAGGTGAATTCGAAGCCATGATTATATGTTTTATATGAATTGATTACGTTCAGTTATTGTTTCTTAAGGCATGAATGTGATTTTCTTATCTAAGTTATTAAAACTTGTTTATGTATGTGGGTTGGGGGTCGACACTTAATTTGCATGCATGAATTTGATGCTAGAGTATAAGGGGGTTTCACGTAAGAGTTATTCACTTATATTCACAAGTAGTGGAGGTTGCTAGTCATAATCGTGTTGAGTAAATCCTTGGTATGAGTCTCATGCGTTTCATAGTGATGAATGCCTTGTCAATGCTTATGATTTTCATAGAACTTAATGACTTTTGACATGTATCTCTATCATGCATTTCATATAGGGAACTTGAGAAAGATAATTTGGTTTAGATGCGTATTCCATCTAATTCAATGAAATAAGAAAAATCTAATGGTTAGTTGTGCGATGCAACTAACTTGAGGCGTTATCATTCATAGTCTAAAGGAATAATAACTGGAAATTGGTTCATATGCATATGTGTCATGTATGGAGAAGGACCCTCTAGCTAGCGTATCACCCATAGTTTTCCCTAATTTCGTCCAAGTTGGTTAGAGTCTTTATAATCTGTTTGTTTTTACCTTAATTTCGTCCAAAATCCAATCCCCCTTTACTTTGTTGTGTCAAATTAGTTGGAATCTGTCCAAGTTGTGTTTTTAAGTGTTTTGAGTCAAGTTAAATGTAATTTTCGTCCAAATCACCTTTAGAGTCTAGTTTGAGTCTTTTTGATTGTTTTGTGCTGTTTTGAGTCTTTTTAGTTTGTTTTGAGTCATATAAGTCTAGTTAAGTGTTTTTAAGTGTAGTTTTGTGTTTTTATGTCAGTTTAGAGTAGATTAGAATCCCTTCTAATCCCCGGCCTAAAACGATCCCTACTTTCATATACTACAATCATAGGGTTTTAATTTGAGTGTTAGAATATTTCACATCAAATTTTTGCGCCGTTGTTGGGGATTAGTAAAATTGCTAATCCCTCTGTTTGTTTGTTTGTTTGTTTATTTTTCTTTTGATATTTGATTTAGTTTTATTTCTTTGATTTCAGGTACTAGAGAAGCAAGACATGGCAATTGCTAATCTTCAAGCTTAAATAGCGAATCTTACTTGTCAGTTATCACAGTATGCCGAAGGGTCCACAATGCAAAGTATCCCTACATTTGGTGCTTCTTATAGGCAAGAATATCAAGCAAATCAATGTGCACAAAGAGATTGGAGTGATCATTCAAACTCTATGTGGTGGGAATTTCAACAAGGTGAACACAAAGGATATTGGCAGCCATATGAGGAGTTCTATTCAACGCCTATGCAGCCATCACAACCTCATATACAATATGCCTAACCAAACTCAAGTTCGTCAATAGATTATAATCAAATTCTTAATGAATTAATTTCTTTGGTGCAGGGCTCACAAAATCTAGTCAAGGAGGCTCAACAAGGAGAATATTGGCAGCCATATGAGGAGTTTTATACAACACTTATGCAGCCACCACAACCTGCCCAAACAAATTCAGGTACATCTTTGTATAATGATACGCTTATTAAGTTACTCACCAATTTGTCTAAGGGGCAAGAAAATCAAAACAAAGCAATGCAAAATCAAGACAAAAGGTTGAACCACTTGGAAAAGCAAATTGGGCAGATAGCAGAGTTCGTAGGACAATTTCGAGACCAAGGCAAACTCCCTAGTTCAACCATTGCAAATCCGAAGGGAGGATTTGAAACTGCCAAGGAAATCATCTTGAGAAGTAGCAAGGAGGTTGGAACAGACCCTAAACCATCAAAATCAAATTACAAGGTAGATGAAAGATTGCAATTTGAGGAAGAGGAACACACCCAACCCATGGCAAGGGTGGAAACACCTTTGTCGCAGGCACCTATTGCTCCTATGCCATCCAATTCAGGTAAGGTTGTTCCAACTTTAATTATTTCTAACCCCGTTCCACCAAATGTCCCTATTCCTTTGTAGGATCATGCAATCCAAGGAAGAAGAGGGTAAAAAAGGCATCTTCGAATCATTTCCAAAGAATCAAGAGCAAGATGTGGCTAGGGAATGTCTAGAATTCATCAAAGAGGATATACTTGAGACAATAATTCGCAAATAAATTGGGTTTTATGACAGGGGACAAGTCATAACTCACAAAACACCAAATCTAGCTGAATTTTCTAGTCTTACAACTTTCGAAACGGTGTTTATTCTTGAGTTCATGTCAGAGCACACAGGTAAGCCACCTCCTCCAATTTCAATTTCGTTTTATACTAATATGTTGTTAATGATTCAGGCACCCACTCTAGAATTTAAACCATTACCAGATCATCTCAAGTATCACGTCCCATTCAAAGATCAATTCCATGCCATGGGACCTAGGGTAGTTTAAAAGGAGGTATTGTGCGGCTGGAAGACGTTAAAGCAAGCGCTTCTTGGGAGGCAACCCATGCATGCAAATAAAGAAGACCTAGGAATCTCCAACACTCCATAACCAGATTTGCGTTCCTAAACCCTACTCTTTATTGGTTTTACTTTGCCATGATTGTCGTGTTTGTTAGTTGTGTTATTTGGTTGTTTGTTTGTGAGTCTATGCTTAAAACATTGAGGACAATGTCTGGTTTAAGTGTTGGGGGGAGGGGTAAATAAAGTGTTTTTCATGAAAATTCGTGGGATTTTATCACCTATCACTTCTAAAGTTGTTATTCACTGTTTTTAAGTGTTTTTAGTGTGTTTTGAAGTGTTTTTATGTGTCTTAAACAGAAAATCCGAAAATTTGAGAATTTTTTTTTGAAAAAGAGTGTTTTAAAAACCCAAAAAAGAGTTGTTTTTAGAGTCGTTTTTGTTTTTATGTTTGTTTGTATCTTAGGATACCTTCCAACACAATGATGAGGATTTGGTTTTTAATTGCATGACTATTAAAGAAAGTTACAAACATGGATGGAAGTTTGATATGCTCTTTGGTTTATGCTTAGTTGTAGTTGACATTTACGAATTCACATGTAATCACAAAGGAAAAAAAATCAGTTTTTGTAACATGCTTGAAGGAAGAAACTCAAACTAACGCTACAACCCTGAGAGACTTGAGTCTAAACTTTATTTGGAGAGTATTAATCTTGATGTTCTTGTTTTCTAAAGTCATTGCATGATCTCATCATTCTTTGCTTGGTTGCTACTTAGAATGCGTTTCATCACTATAGTTCCAAATACTAGAACTCATGCCCATTTCATTCAAAGCATAAAATTGAGTGCATAACATAAAACAAGATGAAGTTGTTTAGTTAAAACCAGAGCCAAAAAGCCTTAACCTTTGCATATGTATTGTATGTTAACCCCTTTGAGCCTTTGTTAGCTATTGTCTTTGTTAGCCCACATTACCCTTACCTAGCCTAGAATAGGACTATCCATACCCTTGTTCTTAAAGTATAGTAAAGCATGACTTAGAGGGAATTCCTTTTGTTCTACAATTTGTAGAAAAACAAGTGTGGGGGAAGGATTTTCGTGGAAATCTAGGAGAACGTATGATTTGTGTGCCAAAGAAAGACTAGGGCAAGGAAAAAAAAAACGTGAAAAAGAAGAAGAAAAAGTTGAAGAAAAGAAAGGAAAAAGAGTTGAAAATAAGTGAGAATGAACTCACAAGTATTGATTGTTGAAGAAAGGGTCCAAAAGTTTGAATCTGGCCCTAAGTGATGTGTGAATCTTCCCTTCGTGTTTAAAGTTGATTTCTGCATTGAAAGAGAATTCTAAGTGTTTATTTCATTACCTTGCTTACTATTGCTTTAAGAACTTTTGTTTATCCTAAGCTTTTTGTGTTAGCCAATACCTTAGCCCCGTTACAACCCTTTGACTTCGATCTTGATTGTTATGTGTTTCAATATGTGGAGTTTAAAATTGGTTTGAGCATAGGGTATCCCTGGTTCTCGCGTCTAAGTAGTGGCATTTCATTCATGAGATTGATAGGAGCATATTCATGCGACTTAAATGGCTTGTTCTCGTGCATTTACGTTATGTTTCTTTAGTTATTTTAGTACTTTAAGCTATTTTCGTGTGTTTGTAGGTCCAAAGGGCTAAAGGAGCAAAAAGATGCATTTTGGAGACTTTTGGAGCACTTTTGGGCTAAGGATGGATAGCTTATGCTTGGAGCCAAAGTGTTGGACGAAATTGAAGACCTAATTGAAGACCAAAGTGTTGGAACCTTGTTCCCTTTAGTTTTAGGACATTTAAACCTTTCCTAATCCCAATCATGCCATGCATTCACACCATTCTCTCCCAAAACCGTGCATCTCCACAATCCCATTCATCAACACATGCATCCACATGCATTCACCCTTTAAACCATTAAATCCACATGTTTTCCTATTCAATTAAATCAGCCACATGCATTCATCATCATAACCTAGCTATCATTCCACTTCATTGCACATGCATCTTCAAATAAATCAGATTTCCATCATATTCACATGCATTCCATCCTTTAAAACATTGCACATGCACTCCCTTTAATTAATTAAGCCACATGCACTCCCATCCATTTCATCATTGCAGCCAACACATGCTTTCACATGCATTTTCAGATTGTCCCCTTGCACATGCAGCCACATATTCATTGCACATGCAATTCCAACCCACATGCATCCTTTAATCATTCAAACATGCAGCCACATTCCCTCCTAGCTGTCATGTTCCCCCCATTTCACCTATAAATAAGCATCCATTGCATTCACACTCATTCATACACTCTTCCATTTCAGAAAACCATCCCTTGGGGTGGTGCCTTAAGGCACCATTCCATCAACTCCCTTACAATCCAAACACCATCCTTCCATTTTCACCACTCCCCAAACCATTCACACCATCAAACTATCCTTAGACCTTGTGCTACAACGAAGAGAAAGATAAGAGGGCCTAAACGTTCATACAATTCAAGTTTGAGTTGTTGGAATGTTTAGGTGTTTCTTTGATTTCAATGTTTAAATTCAATTCTCTTTGTTTTGTACGTATGAGGAATGGAAGAGAAGAGTGCCTAAACGTTCATACAATTCAAGTTTGAGTTGTTGGAATGTTTAGGTGTTTCTTTGATTTCAAAGTTATGAGGAAATTCGAAATATATGTTTATGCTTGCATTTTGATTTGATTACTTCTAATTGCGTTTCATAAGTTGTGGATTCAATTTGTTTAACCGTTTGATTGATAACTTATTTATGTATGTTTATTGAGAATGCGCGCTTAATTTTCATGCATGAATATGACGCTAGAATATAAGTGAGTTTCACCTAATAGTTACGAACTTATATTCACAAGTAGTGGAGGTTGCTTATAAACAATCGCGTTAAACGAATTCTTGGCATAAGTTTCATGCGTATTCCATAGTAACGAATGCCTCGTCAACACTTATAATCTTCATAGAACGTAATGATTCTTGCTTGTATCTCTATTATGCAATCATGTAGGGGACTTGTCGGGAATGTTTTGGGTTGTCGTATGCAATCATCCAATTCAATAATGTTAGGAAGATTTGAAAGTTAATTTAAGCGGACCTAATTAACTTGGAGCGTTGAGAATTAATGATTTGTTGAAATGAAATTGGAAATCGTTTTATTATGCAAGTATAACATATGTGGAGATGAACCCCGTAGCTAACTTTCCATCCATTCAATTCCATCAATTTATTCTTTCTTCTTTTGTTTCTTTTTTCATGTTTAATTTAACTTGTTGTTCACTTATGTTAAACATGTGGAACTAATTTCTTTTTAGTTAGAGGTGAATTTGAAGCCATGGACATATGTTGGTTATGATTTGATTTACTCCAGTTATGAATTCATGAACTTTAGATGTGGTTTACTTTTCTGTTTTGATTAAGAACTTGTTTATGTATGTGGGTTGAGGGTCGACACTTAATTTGCATGCCTAAACTTGATGCTAGGATATAAGGGAATTTCACCTAATCGTTATGAACTTATATTCATGAGTAGTAAAGATCGCTAGTCACGATTGTGTTTAGTAAACCCTAGGCTGGATTAACATGCGCATTCCATAGTTATGAATGCCTAGTCGATGTTTATGATTTCCGTTGAACTTAATGATCTTTGTTGAATGTCTCTATCATGCGTATTCCATGGTTAGGGACTTTGATTAGGAATAATTTGGTTGTAATGCGTATCCCATTCAATCCAATGAATCTAGGGAAATCTGAAAGTTAGTTTAAGCGAACCTAATTAACTTGTAGCATTGTCATTCATCGTTTGTTGAAGTCATAACTGGGAGTCAAATTTTATGCTTATGTTCATGTGTGGAGAAGGAACCCTCTAACTAGTTTTTTTTTCATCATTTTATTTTATCAATTTCATTTTTATAAGTTGTTTTAATTAGAATCTGTGCATTTAGTTTAATTTCATCCAAAACCAATCCCCCATTTATTTTAAAGTGTTAGATTAGTTAGAAATACTTTTAGTTTGTGTTTATAAGTGTTTTGTTTCTTTTTGTTTCCCAAATTCGTCCAAAGTACTCAAGGTGCTCAAAACTGCCCAGAAAGTGTTTTTAAGGCAGTTTCGAGTGCTTTGGGTACTGTTTGAGTCTTTTGGTTTGTTTTAGTGTTTTAAAGTTTAGTTTTACATTCTTTGAGTCTAGTTTAGTGTTTTATATTACGTTTTTACGTTTTTGAGTCAAATCCAAGTGATTAACAATCCCTCCTAATCCCCGGTCCAGAACGATCCCTACTTATACATATACTACAATTTGACGAAAGGAGGGTTTAATTTGTGTGCGTATAATTCCCGCATCAGAGATCATATACATGTTAATAATTTCAGAAATTGCCTTCTTTGTTATGACATATGTGAGTATTAGTTTACATGTGTACATCAATCTTCTCACATATATCTAGTGTAGGAAGTGTAGTCAGAAAATTTGTGTGAAAATAAAGTGTATCCAGTGAGGAATTGAGGGATTCTCTCAGGCATGTTACTACATTCAAAATCAAGTTTTAAATTGATTAAATGAGAGCTAGTGAGTGGTAACTATGATTAGGTATGTGTTCGAGGGTAGGGATACCTAAAATATATGGCAGTAGTAATCTTTAAATATGTCATTTTGCATTGGAAATCCTTGAGGCAATTGTTGGAAGGTTTAGATTGTGTTTTGTTTGTTTTATTTATTTCATTTTGCTCGAGGACTAGCAAAAGCTAAGTGTGTGGGAATTTGATAGGAGCATATTTATGCTACTTAGTTATGTTGTTTCCTTGCATTTAGTTAGTTAATTACTATCTATTTTAGTCTTTTAAGCTATTTTCGTATGTCTTTAGGTCCTAATGGCAAAAGGAGCAAGAAAATGCATTTTGTGGCTATTTGGAGCAGTTTTGGGCATGGATTGGATAGCTTAACTATGGAGCAATGTGGATGGACGAAATTGAAGTCAAGAGAAGCTAGGAGAGGCTAAAAATCTGGAGAAAGAAGTCCAAATGCAAAGAAGATAAGGAAAGAGCAAGAAATAAGGAACCTTATCCAAATTTCCTTATCTTACCCAAACCTTATTGATAGGAGCATATTCATGCGACTTAAATGGCTTGTTCTCGTGCATTTACGTTATGTTTCTTTAGTTATTTTAGTACTTTAAGCTATTTTCGTGTGTTTATAGGTCCAAAGGGCTAAAGGAGCAAAAAGATGCATTTTGGAGACTTTTGGAGCACTTTTGGGCTAAGGATGGATAGCTTATGCTTGGAGCCAAAGTGTTGGACGAAATTGAAGACCTAATTGAAGACCAAAGTGTTGGAACCTTGTTCTCTTTAGTTTTAGGACATTTAAAACCTTTCCTAATCCCAATCATGCCATGCATAACACACATCCATTCTAACACATTGTCATTGCACATACATTTCCTTCATTAGTTAATTCACATGCTCCATACTTATCATCACCACTCATTACTTATCACATATCATCACCACTTATCACTTATCATTCACCACTTATCATATCATACATTCATTTATCACTTATCATAATCATTCACTTATCACTTAACATATCATACACTTATCACTTATCACTCATAATCATCTACAACATCCACCTACTTCACCTACAACATCCACCTAATTCACCTACAACATCCACCTACTTCACCTACAACATCCACCTACTTCACCTACAAATGACATAGCCATATGTTCCCTCCACTACTCCTATAAATACCCTTGCATTCATTCATTCATGGACATCTCATTTTCATACACAACACATTACAAACACATTCTCCCTTCCCTAGCCGTGAGCTTCCCATCTCTCCCCTTATAATCCAAAAACCATTTCTCCATTCCCCTTCCACTTCTCCACCACTCCTTTTCCATTCCACACTTCCATCCCCCAAACCAATTATCCCTAGACCTTATGCTTCAATAAAGAGGAAGAGAAGAGGGCCTAAACGTTCATACAATTCAAGTTTGAGTTGTTGGAATGTTTAGGCGTTTCTTTGATTTCAATGTTTAATTTCAATTCTCTTTGTTTTGTATGAGGAACTAAACCCCCCTTTAGCTAGGGGGGGATTCGAAATATATGTTTATGCTTGCATTTTGATTTGATTACTTCTAATTGCGTTTCATAAGTTGTGGATTCAATTTGTTTAACCGTTTGATTGATAACTTATTTATGTATGTTTATTAAGAATGCGCGCTTAATTTTCATGCATGAATATGACGCTAGAATATAAGTGAGTTTCACCTAATCGTTATGAACTTATATTCACAAGTAGTGGAGGTTGCTTATAAACAATCGCGTTAAACGAATTCTTGGCATAAGTTTCATGCAATCATAGTAACGAATGCCTCGTCAACACTTATAGTTTTCATGATGCTTAATGATTCTTGCTTGTTTCTCTATTATGCAATTCATGTAGGGAACTTGTGAGGAATGCTTTGGGTTGTCGTATGCAATCATCCAATTCATTAACTTAAGGAAAACTTGACGGTTAATTTAAGCGGACCTAATTAACCCGGGGTGTTGAGAATTCATGGTTTATTGAAGTGCAATTGGAAATCATTTTATTATGCAAGTGTAACATGTATGGAGATGAACCCCTTAGCTAGCCATACCATCCATTCATTTCCGTCAATTTCATATTTATAAATTGTTTTCTTTACAATCTATCCATTTTAGTTTAAATTCGTCCAAAATCAATCCCCCCATATTTCGTTTAAGTCTTAGTCTTAATCTTTCTTATTTTTAGTTTTGAATTCTTCGAGTTTAGTATAGCATTTTAGTTTGTGTTTTTAAAAGCATTTTGAGTCTTTTGATTTGTTTTAGTGTTTTAAAGTTTAGTTTTACATTCTTTGAGTCTAGTTTAGTGTTTTATATTATGTTTTTACGTTTTTAAGTCAAATCCAAGTGATTAACAATCCCTCCTAATCCCCGGTCCAGAACGATCCCTACTTGCACCTATACTACAATTGATAAAAAGAGGGTTTAATTTGAGTGTCAAGTAATTCTCACATCACTTATCCAACCCTATCTTATCTTATCCTATCCTAATCTTTTCCCACCTTAATCCCAACTTCAAAGAGGACTCATTTTCACATTAAATCACCTAAATATCAAGTTCTAGAAGCCCTATTTTCGTGCATTAAGTTTATGCCACATGTAACTCTTCTAGAAGTTCTAGAATTTGCCACAAGGACCATTTCTTGTCCTCCTTGGAATCTGATTGAAAGTGTCCTTGTTCTTTGGTGATTTGGAGTCCTAATTCCTCTCATTTTCAGCCCAATTTCGTGCCTCCCCTTCACCCTATAAATACATGATGCCACAACACTCAAAAAACACCACCCTCTACCACAAATTCACACCACACCATCCACCACGCCTCAAGAGCCTAAATTCACACAAATCCCCATTGTTGGCAGCAAGGAAGGAAGGAGGAGCCACCTGGAGTGTTTCTAGGTGTATTCTATCTTTGTTTTTAATGTTTAAGTTTAATTATCTTTGTTTTGCGAACATGTGGAACTAACTTCTTTTTAGTTAGAGGTGAATTCGAAGCCATGATTATATGTTTTATATGAATTGATTACGTCCAGTTATTGTTTCTTAAGGCATGAATGTGGTTTGCTTATCTAAGTTATTAAAACTTGTTTATGTATGTGGGTTGGGGTGAAGGATTATTTTGGAAGATGGCATGTTCATTTAAGCAACATCATTAGCATGCAATTAACAAATTAAAGGCGGAATCATGCTAGCATGCACTTAAAAACAAAACATTACCCATGAATGTTCAAAGCCTAGTAAAACGGTGAACCAATAATCAACTCAAAACAAAGTGAGTTGAAATATATACCTTTGTAGATTCCTCTTTGTATTTAAACAAAGGCTAATCACCCAAAGAGAGGGCCTTCATTCCTTGCATCTTAGATCTATGGATTTGGATGGATGAAAAAGGTTTCTCCAAAGTTCCCAAAATTGAGAACCTCTAATGATTCATCACCAAGGCATAATGAAGAAGAAATGAGTGACCTTGGAGGAGTTTGATTGCTAGATGATCCCTCCAAGGTGGCCGAAATTTTAGAGAGAAAGGAGAGCTTGTGTTCTCATCCTTTCCCCAAAAACAACCCTTAATGAATTTTAGGCTATAAAGTCCTTTATATAGTCCCTTCAAATAAGTGACCTAATGGACCAAAATCCCTATTCTTCTAACATGGCCGGCCTATAGGGTTTATTGGGCTTTCAAGCCCTTTGTTTATTCAAGTTGTCATACAACTTGAGTTAATGGGCTTGACATTCAAATCCCATTGGGCCTTGCGGCCCAAAACTAACCCGAGGTCTTTAACGAACTTATTCGTTTGATTAATTAACATATTAATTAATCCTAGCCTTAGATAAATAATTAAACCATTTAATTATTCTTACTCATCTCCGTTGTTTCTTCAAACTCTACCTTACTCGGTGAACGATCCATTAGGTTCCTTTTAGCGAGGCAGTGGGCGATTAAAACTCTTTCTAATCGATTGTGAATTGAAACTTACTTTCAATTCTCCCGTTAGTGATAATACACTTTTAGGGCTTCCACAAACCATGGTTGACGCCTAGCAGCATGTCATGGTTACCCAAGCTCATCAGAAGAGGTGGAGAACCTATTCAGTTTTAGGATTACAAATGCAATACGGTCTTTCTCTAATACAATACTCTTGACCACATTGTTTGGTTTGATAGTTTATTCATGTCTACTATCCAATGTGAGTCTTGTGCTTATATGATTACCTTGAATGTGATTTGGAACACATTCCTAAATCTCATTCATACTTTGGCCAAAGATTCTTAATCATATCACAGAGTATTCTCCCTCAAACAGTTTGAAGGTTAGAGATCCCTTGTTGCGCATTCACTTGCCTCCATGGCTAAGTGGCTTAAGCCCGACGATTAAGGACCTAACCACAAGACAACTGTGATGCCTCAGGTCAAAAGACTAATTTGCATTATCCCAACCATGAGTTCTCATGTGACATGAATATGAGAACTCTTCGTTGATCGTGTTCAGTGAACTCATTCTCTATTGAGCACCTACGTACTTGTCTTGATGTCACACACCAATGACTCGAGACTAGTTACTCTCCCTGAGAGAAGACATAGCACGTACTGATCTTAACGGACTGTCAATGCCCAATTGACAATCCTATGATCAGGAACATTTAGGATGTGTCAACGAAAGAATGGTCTCATGAATCTAACTTCTTTAGATTGCATTCTTTCAATCACATATTCCTTGGACTTATCGTTTAAGCATATAACATTTATATGAGACGGCTCAAACAATAATATTTGCCCTTTACATTTAAACTACATTAGTTTAACTTTGTGAAATGTCCGTAAAGTATCATCATATGATTGGTTTTAGGGCACATTTCCAACAATCTCTCACTTGCACTAGAGCCAATCAGCTTGGTTATCAGTGATGATACCTCTTCTGTAATTCATTTCATAAATGGCTGAGTAGTAGGCCTAAACAAGATGGATATCTATATGTTATCCATAGAAGCAACCTTGAGAATAACGACGTCACCATTATTCATGATTCCCAATCATGTGGTTCAGTCTCTCATTTGAGTTCGGACCTTGATGAGACCTTGATTCCCTGGCTTGAGCTATCGCCCCATTAGTGTCATACACTTTCTGGTTGGAACCGAATAGAGAGTTCATAAATGAACTTTCCCATCCAAACAACATTGTTGTAAACTTCTATATGGCAATATATTTTGCATTCATAATGGAACACACTAAAGTCATTACTTTAATGTTTCCATCCAAATATCCTTTTAGTCATAATAAAGAGATATCTGTTTATCTCTTCATTCATAATGAAGAAATATCCAATGATGGATTAGATTCATAATCTAATACATTTACGCTTCCATTACGTTACTCTAATTCTTTCTCAATTATTGAGTAATATATCCTTTAGTATTTCTCAAATACTTAAGGACTCACTTGACAGTTGCCATGGTTATGATCCTGGGCTTGCACTGATATTGTCTTGTACCTTTCTAGGTACATCTTATATCAATGTTTTTCATACAATATGAAATACATAAATCACCTTTCTGCTTATGCATAAAGGTTTCTATTTACGCATTATTTCTTTGGGAGTTAAAGGGTACATTTCCTTTGAGAAGAACAACTTCCTAGTCTCACTAGAATTGTCATTCTAATTGAAGTTTATCATCAAATGAGAAACTTCCTAGCATCTCTTGTCTATTTTAGGGATTGATATAATCCAATTATATCTTGAAATATATCATTATAGATTTCCATTCCATTATATAGACTATATCTCCCATATACATTCTATCGTTATAGAATAACTTTAACGAAGAAGTACTCTTTTCATTTCCAAAAAATTAATATATCATATATATATATATATATATATATATATTTAAATTTAGGAATACGATTAACTCCCACTAATCTTTTGTAAACCTAGTAAACAAAAGATTCATTTACATCTTTATGAGAAATCAAACAATTGATCTTTTCTCATAAGACGCTTATAGCTCCCACTAGCTTGCTAAGATCCATGATGGATGGATCTCTACAACTAACCTGTCTTGTGATTTATAGTTTTAGACACATATTATCAAGACTATCTTAATAATGGTTTCGGAAACCCATATTATGTCCAAACATTAAATCACTATTTAGTTGTAGCTAGCAATCTTCGAATTAATTGAAACCAAGACTACGTCAAAGATGGTTTCTTCAAAGTCAACCATTCTCTTTGAGTGTAGTCACCTTAAGCTACCAATTAGCTGTGAAGGTTTCATTATTTCGGGTCAAATGGTACTTTACCATTTCCTTGAGTATATATCGTATATACACTCAATGTAGTCATAAGGATTTTCATTCTTATTTCTTTCGAATTAAGAGGTGCAACTCTATGACATAGTCATAAAGTTCAAACCATTCAACTGAGACGGTTTATAAATCCTTCTGGACTACCTTGGAGCTTGTGGTATAGGAACTAGGTTGTCTTAGAAGTATATATCATATATATATGGGTAATTGATAATGTACAACGAACTAAATCTTATTCATGTTCATTCTTCTCCTAATGGAGAAATTCATTATCTTATGACGCTACTTTCCTTGATATTTTTCAAGGAAATTAATCTAAAGTGTTACTTTTTCCTTGGATCAAATCTAAGGAGGTAAATACTTTAGACGTCTTACTCATCTACTTACATTTCTTGAATTCTTTGAAACCTTTTGCAAAGTATTCGGACTTGTGTTTATTCAAAATAAACTATAGTCCAACCGAGAGTGATCTTCGGTGAATGTCATATAACATGAGTAGTATTATGTTGTGGACAAGTGCCACTAACATCTAAGTGAATTAACCTCAACAACTTTGTGATTCTTTCTTCTTTCCAAAAGAATAACGATTCGAACATTTCGCCTCTATACAATTTTAACAAGAAGGTATTGGATCCGGATCTAACGATCCAAAGCATCCATCTATGACCAACTCGTAACTTATGTTTTAGAGGTATCACAACTCAGTTGGGATTAGTCACTACCTTGCAACCTTTTGGGTTTTAAGCATCATCGTATTCTAAACAGTTAAACTACCACATCATCTCTACTATAGAGACAACCAATTAAATTACAATAATCTAATTATTGATTAATAAAGAACAATGTTTTGTCAAACAAAACATTTATCCATCTCTACTATAGTGACGGATTTAAGTTCCTTAAAATTGGAATGTAAAGACAATCTTTAGTATTTTCCAATTTCTTTGGTAGTTCATATAAGGAAGTAAGTACAATCCGCTTTCGCAGAAATCTATATTTTATTCACTTTTCGAATGTGAAGTACTTTCTCTTCTCTCATTAATCTTCTACTTTTTATTAGCACACTTTTACAACAATTGTAAAACATAGTTACTAATACGGAATCAAGCATTCAAGTAGAAGAACCAACTGTTTTGAACTATTTCAAGAACATATTACAACACATTCGAAAGGTGTGTTCTTGACACTTGCAAGACATTTCTTGCAAATACCCCTTCCAATGTCCATCCTTTCATAAAGAAAGTTTGTTCCCTTGGAGTTATTTTGCCTTCTTCATTTGACTTCTCCTTTGACTACAATAGTCATGGTCCCTAAATTCCCACTATCTCTCTTGAAACTTATTTCAATTGTGTTATACACATCAAACAATTTGGAGAGTGTGTGGTTATTGTTCACTATATAGTTTACAATAAACTTAGTGAACCATTAGGATAGGGACACAAAGGTGATGTCCTTGCCTAATTTCCGTCTCGTTAAGTGGTTTAACACTTCAACACTCAATGATTCAAAATCATCATAAGTCCATGTTGATGAACTATTTTTGTCAACCAACCATTATGTTCTAAACATAATTACAAACTTTCAAGAGTTGTTCAAGGCAACTCTCATTTCTTCATACAACAATTTGTAAGTGAAGAATCATGGCACATAAAGCGTCCATGCCCTTGTGCTTACTTCAAAAGTTCCTCGTTTATGTAACAAAGAAACAAGCACTAAAGTTTGTGTTGATTAAGGGTTGTTCAAAGCAACTCTTATTTCTTCATACAACAATTTGTATTTGAAGAATTATGACATTAAAAGTGTTGTCCTTCTCATGTTAGACTTATCTAACATATTCTTCCAATGATACATTATCAATAGGAAGATTGTGAGGATGAGACTACTTAGTTATATCTACAAGCCATTAAAGACAATCTATGGGATTGTAGAACTAAGTCCGGAAATTAAAGCATTCGGCTTTTCTTTGTCAAGTTTTGGATAGTGTTTGCAAATATATTGGTAAACAAATACATATCGAATATAAATTGATTGATTTTAGGCCATTTGATTCGGGTCTTTAAATCAAATAGCACCACCCACTATTTTTGGAAAATTCCATATCCCTCATCGGAATTCGAGAGTTTTGTTGAACTCTTAGCAGGGTATGGGAGACTCACCATTACCAAGCCCACCTCACGATGATACGATATCGGTTAACAAAAATAATGATGAGAGAATAACACTTTACTCATTTACAACTCTTGTAATTACCAATCTAGTTTGGCCTCTAGAGAATGTGGCCTCACGATGATACGATATCGGCACCATTGCACTTAGTTAAGTTATTCCCACCATGCTTAGTTCATGAAGGGGTTCAAGAATAGCCTCACAATGATATGATATCGGCCATCCTCGTTGCCTACACTTACCTCATCATATGTTTATGGACTCCTCCTGAGTGTAAGCATGCACTTTGTACTCCCCCATGATAGGGTGAAGCTGGTGTACAAGTCACAAACGATTGGAGCCCACCACGGTGGAAGGCCTACGAAGAGATATTCAAAGCATCTCTCGCTTATCAACTTAATAATGGTTTGTTGAGGGTTTTAGGTCTCATCACATATATATATTCATTTTAATCATAATTAAAACAATTTTGGTCCTATTACAACTATTGGTCCATATGATTGATTTAGTTGTATATAATACTCCCACTAAGCTTTTAAAACGGTTTTTTAAAGCAAGAGTATATGATACTATTAACATAAGGTTTGCATTCATTGATGGACTATATAGTTGCCTTAGGGCCTTAGGATGACTATGAACCTTTGATTAGATCCAACACGAGCCTTGTGTTGAATCTCGGACTAGGGATGGAGATTGATTTTAGTTACGCGTTTAATCACATTAAGGCGTGTTGTCTTAGGGCGTTGGACCCAACTACTTCATTTCATGCATATCAAATAAAGCAAGAAAGAAGTACTTCAAAGTAAATATGAGCTTATGCTCTTTACAACAATTGAATATAACTAATTACTTTAAAGTAAAGAAGAGCTTATGCCCTTTTACAACATTTGATCAAATCAAATTACAACCAAAATCTAATCTACTCATTCCCATGGTTCAAACAAATTTGAAACGGCCATTCACATAGCTCAATTATCGTAGGCTAAGGTTCATAATCACCCTTTAATTAATTAACACTTTAACTAATTAAATTGAATGCAACAATTATCATTTGGTTTTTGGATCCATAGAATTGATTTAAATGGAACTAAATATAATGAAAATCAAATTCTCATTAAAGAGACAAAACAATTTTGTTCTCATTTTGTTTTGGGCCAAAACCAATGACCACAACAATTTGGGTCACTTTGTTAAAACAAAAACTTTTGGGGTCAAAATGCAAATACACAAAAGTATCAAAACTTTATATAATTGCACAAAAGTCCCTCCAACACCTTTTACCAAAGGTGGCCGGCCATAGTGTTGAAAAATTGAAAAAATCTAAAGTTTTGTAAGTGGTTTTTGGTAGGTGAGACAAAGGTGACTTTGATGGTTTGTAAGAAAATGTTTTTTTTATAAAACTTTAAAATTCTTTTAGTCACATCTCACCAATAACTATCACCCACCATTTTAAGGGGGTTTCACGTAAGAGTTATTCACTTATATTCACAAGTAGTGGAGGTTGCTAGTCACAATGATGTTAAGTAAATCCTTGGTATGAGTCTCATGCGTTTCATAGTGATGAATGCCTTGTCAATGCTTATGATTTTCATAGAACTTAATGACTTTTGACATGTATCTCTATCATGCATTTCATATAGGGAACTTGAGAAAGATAATTTGGTTTAGATGCGTATTCCATCTAACTCAATGAAATAAGAAAAATCTAATGGTTAGTTGTGCGATGCAACTAACTTGGGGCGTTGTCATTCATAGTCTAAAGGAATAATAACTGAAAATTGATTCATATGCATATGTGTCATGTGTGGAGAAGGACCCTCTAGCTAGCGTATCACCCATACTTTTCCCTAATTTCGTCCAAGTTGTTTAGAGTCTTTATAATTTGTTTGTTTTTACCTTAATTTCGTCCAAAATCCAATCCCCCTTTACTTTGTTGTGTCAAATTAGTTAGAATCTGTCCAAGTTGTGTTTGGAAGTGTTTTGAGTCAAGTTAAAAGTAATTTTCTTCCAAATCACCTTTAGAGTCTAGTTTGAGTCTTTTTGATTGTTTTGTGTTGTTTTGAGTGTTTTTAGTTTGTTTTGAGTCTTATAAGTCTAGTTAAGTGTTTTTAAGTGTAGTTTTGTGTTTTTAAGTCAGTTTAGAGTAGATTAGCATCCCTTCTAATTCCCGGCCTAAAACGATCCCTACTTTCATATACTACAATCATAGGGTTTTAATTTGAGTGTTAGAATATTTCACATCAAATTTTGGTGCTGTTGCCGGGGATTAGAAGTCAAGTTATGTTTCAAGTGAAGTTGTGTCAAGTGTTGAATAAAAGGACGATGGGTAAGGGTTTTAGTCGAGTCTCCTTAGCTATGTTGGTTCATTTTACACCAAAGGAAGTTTGTGAATTCTTTTCTAATCGGTTCTAAATGGCTTAGACTCTATAGTGGGATTAGTTGAAGCTTTTGAAAAGATGTTCTGGCTTTTAACGTTTTCTATGGATTGCAACTTTGAAGGTGGAATTTTTTGTCATTTAGTTTTAGTTAAGTTTCTAGTTTGTTAGTTTTTATTTTTGTTTTTGATTTTTATTTTGCTTGAGGACAAGGAAAAAGCTAAGTTTGGGGGTATTTTGATGAGTCAATATTATATTATATATTTTATCCTATTCTTAGTATTAATTTGGTAATTATTTTGGTAGAATTTTGATACTTTGCTTTATATTTTCAATATAGGACATTCAAATTCCTCTGGAGCAAAACATGATCAAATGGATGAATTTTGGAGTGATTCAAATTGAAGGATGTTCGTGTGTCTCTTGGCTTATTCGTGTCAAAATTTGGGATTTTTCTACCAAGTGGTTATTTTCTGGCGATTAAATAAAGTAGCAGTACGCGTTGTTGGAAAGTGACGTTTCTGGGCTTAAACTGCGTTTTTGGAGCCCAAGATGACCTCAGATGGGTTTGTGGCCTTTTGGAAAAGTGTTCTGAATAGTCCAAGCTTTAAATCCAGCTATTTGGGCCAGTAATGGAGTTGATTTGGGTCCAAGACATGGCCGTGCAGATTTCCAGGCGAATTTACCAAGTTAATTTATGATTATGTTTCCTATGTTATTTCAAGTTTTTAGGTTTCCTAGTTTTATTCTAAGACCTTTTACTAAGAGAATTTTTATTAGAGTTGTATAAATAAGCCTTTTGGCAAACCTAGGGTTTTTTGGGGGTATAACGTATGCAACTTTTGGGAGAAGATTTTGGCTAGAGCTTAGAAATTTCAAGACTTGTACTTTCAGGTGTTTTCATTCTTTTTCTAGTTTAATACAATGATGTTGTTTTTAATTATGAATATTCGTAACTAATCCTTTTTGTTAGGCTGAGGCCATGATCCTTACCAAAAATATGTAGTCTCTTTGTAATTTTCTTATGAATTTATGCATGCAAGTTTTGGATTGTTAATGACTGTGCTTTAAACTATCTATTTGTCTTAGTGATTCGTGACCATTAGGATAGTTAGAAAAGTAATTTGACACAATTTTGGTGGAGGGCTGTCCCTAAAATTGACTAAGGCTTCTTGTGGTTAACATGTGTAACTACTTGAGATGGACGAAACGTCTTAGGAGTTAAATGGCTTTTCAAAAGGTTTTCACAAAACTTAATAAGTCTCATGTTCACATTCGATCTGGACGTCACGGATGGGTTGTATGTTAGATATACGTTCTATATTGGGGGTTCCAAGTAGGGCATACTTTAGGAAAACCTAACCTTCAAAATATGCAGGTGTAATTGATAGGAGCATATTTATGCAATTTTGTTATCTTATTTCTTTGCATTTACTTAGTTAATTTCCATTTATTTTGGTAATTTAAATTATTTTTGTATTATTGTAGGTCCAATTGGCAAAGGTGACAAAAAAGGGCAAAATGGAGCAATTGGAGCAGTTTTGGACTTGGATTGGATAACATGCGTGGGTTGCACTTGGGATGGACATTTTTGGTGGTCAAATGAGGCTAGGAATGTGCTACAATCTGGAAGAATTAGGATTGAGGCTTGGAAGACAAGGAATCAGAAATTAAAAGGAAACCTTATCCAATCTTATCTTATCCAATCTTATCTTATCCAACCTTATCCTTAACAAACCTTATCTTATCCTATCCTAATCCTACTTTACATTATCTCCAACTGCAAGGGGGATTCCTTATCACATTAAACCACTTCCTATTTGATTTAAGGAGTCCTAAAACAATGCAAACAAATCCTTTTCCTCCACAAATTGGGCCATGCCCCTGCTTATAAATACTACCAATTGCCGCAACTTTCAAGGGGGGGAGAGGAGAAAAATACAGAGAGTGCCGCAAGTTTCTGAGAGGAAAAGAGTGATTTGTGCCTGCAAGGAAGGAGAGGAGGAAGAGTGCCATGCACCTGCACCTAATGATTGTGTCGAATCTGCCATTGGAGTGCTAGGGAATTCCAAAGTTCTTTATATCCTTGTTTTAGTTTCGATGTTTATTTTAGATTGTTTTTCAACTATGATGAACATGTGTAACTAAATTTCTTTTTAGCTAGAGATGAATTTGAAGCCATGAACATATGTTTTATATGAATTGATTACTTCCAGTTATTGTTTCATAAAATATGAATGCGATTTACTTAACTGTTTTATTAAGAATTTGTTCTTGTGTGTTGATTAAGGGTGCACACTTAGTTTGCATGCAGGGATTTGATACTAGAATATAAGGGAATTTCACTTAATCATTATGAACTTATATTTACAAGTAGTAAAGGTCATTACTCATGATTGTGTTAAGTAAATTCCTGGCAGTAGTATCATGCAGTTCATAGTTACGAATGCCTTGTGAATGCTTATGATTTTCACAGAACTTAATGATCTTTGATATGTATCTCTATCATGCTATTCATATAAGGAACTTGATAAGAATAATTTGATTGCATCGTTGAGTCCAATTCAATGAAATTAGGAAAATCTGAGAGTTAATTAGTGCTGTTTACGATTAATTTGGGGCATTGTCATTCATGGTTTATAGGAATAATAACTGGAAATCAATTTGTATGCATATGGTTCATGTGTGGAGAAGAATCCTCTAGCTAGCCTTTCACCCAATTTTGCATTCATACTTTACTTTGTTTGATGCAATTTACTTTAGTTTCTTAAATTCGTCCAAAAACCCCCCTTAGTTCTTATTTGTGTTAGTTTTGTCTAGTTTACAGTTTTTAAGTCCAGTTTGTTTTGATTAGCATCCCTTCTAATCCCCGGCTTAGAACGATCCCTACTTACTCATACCACAATTGTCTGAAAAGGGTTTAATTTGTGTGTTAGTTTCTACCACACCAGTAATTCATAAGGAATTAGAAGAACTACGTAGGATTGTTGATAGGAGCATATTCATGCGACTTAAATGGCTTGTTCTCGTGCATTTACGTTATGTTTCTTTAGTTATTTTAGTACTTTAAGCTATTTTCGTGTGTTTGTAGGTCCAAAGGGCTAAAGGAGCAAAAAGATGCATTTTGGAGACTTTTGGAGCACTTTTGGGCTAAGGACGGATAGCTTATGCTTGAAGCCAAAGTGTTGGACGAAATTGAAGACCTAATTGGAGCCAAAGTGTTGGAACCTTGTTCTCTTTAGTTTTAGGACATTTAAACCTTTCCTAATCCCAATCATGCCATGCATAACACACATCCATTCTAACACATTGTCATTGCACATGCATTTCCTTCATTAGTTAACCCACATGCACTTATCACTTATCATCACCACATATCATATCACTTAATCACTTATCACTTATCATCACCACTTAACCACTTATCATATCATAACCACATATCATATCACTTATCACTTATCACTTAACATATCATCCACCTACTTCACCTACAACATCCACCTACTTCACCTACAACATCTACTTCACCTACAACATCCACCTACTTCACCTACAAATGACATAGCCATATGTTCCCTCCACTACTCCTATAAATACCCTTGCATTCATTCATTCATGGACATCTCATTTTCATACACAACACACCACAAACACATCCCTTTCTCTCTTAGCCGTGAGCTTCCCATCTCTCCCCTTATCATCCAAAAACCATTTTTCCATTCCCCTTCCACTTCTCCACCACTCCTTTTCCATTCCACACTTCCATCCCCCAAACCAATTATCCCTAGACCTTATGCTACAATAAAGAGGAAGAGAAGAGGGCCTAAACGTTCATACAATTCAAGTTTGAGTTGTTGGAATGTTTAGGCGTTTCTTTGATTTCAATGTTTAATTTCAATTCTCTTTGTTTTGTATGAGGAACTAAACCCCCCTTTAGCTAGGGGGGGATTCGAAATATATGTTTATGCTTGCATTTTGATTTGATTACTTCTAATTGCGTTTCATAAGTTGTGGATTCAATTTGTTTAACCGTTTGATTGATAACTTATTTATGTATGTTTATTGAGAGTGCACGCTTAATTTTCATGCATGAATTTGACGCTAGAATATAAGTGAGTTTCACCTAATAGTTATGAACTTATATTCACAAGTAGTGGAGGTTGCTTATAAACAATCGCGTTAAACGAATTCTTGGCATAAGTTTCATGCGTATTCCATAGTAACGAATGCCTCGTCGATGTTTATGATTTCCGTTGAACTTAATGATCTTTGTTGAATGTCTCTATCATGCGTATTCCATAGTTAGGGACTTTGATTAGGAATAATTTGGTTGTAATGCGTATTCCAATCAATCCAATGAATCTAGGGAAATCTGAAAGTTAATTTAAGCGGACCTAATTAACCCGGGGCGTTGAGAATTCATAATTTTTTGAAATGCAATTGGAAATCTTTTTATTATGCAAGTGTAACATGTGTGGAGATGAACCCCTTGGCTAGCATCCATTCATTCCATTTCGTCAATTTCATATTTACATTCTGTCTAGTTTATTAACTTGTTTCGTTATTTCAATTTTCGTCAAACCTAAATCCCCCTTTTGCTTTAATGTTCAATTTAGTTAGAAATCAATTTAGTTTGTGTTTTTAAAGCATTTTGAGTCTTTTGGTTTGTCTTAGTGTTTTAACGTTTAGTTTCACATTCTTTGAGTCTAGTTTAGTGTTTTATATTGTTTTTACGTTTTTGAGTCAGTTTCCAAGAGATTAACAATCCCTCCTAATCCCCGGTCCAGAACGATCCCTACTTACATACTTCACTAATGTGTTCAATAATGTGGAGTTTGAAATTGATATGAGCTTATGGAATCACTGGTTCTCATTCTAAGTAGTAGCATTCCATTCATGAGATCATATTCATGTCATTATCGTAAATCCAGAAAATGCTTTCCTTGTTATAACATATGTGAGTGTTCGTCTACATGTTTACATCAATCTTCTCACATATAACTAGTGTAGGGTGTGTAGTCAGAAAATCTGTGTGAAAAACGAGTGCATATCTTGTAAGGATTTGAGCAATTTCTCTAAGGCATGTTACTACATTCGAAATGTGTTTTAAATGCTTAATTGTGAACTAGTATGTGGTGACTATGATTAAGAATGTACTTAAGTGTAATGATGGCAAAAATCTGTGGGAATGATGATTTTTAACTTGTCATGTGCTTTGGAAATCCCTAAGACGGTTGTTGGAAGGTTTAGGTTGTGTTTTACTTGTTTTGTTTCGTTTGGTTTTGTTTTGTTTTTCTTTCTGTTTTGCTCGAGGACTAGCAAAAGATAAGTGTGGGGGTATTTGATAGGAGCATATTCATGCGACTTAAATGGCTTGTTCTCGTGCATTTACGTTATGTTTCTTTAGTTATTTTAGTACTTTAAGCTATTTTCGTGTGTTTGTAGGTCCAAAGGGCTAAAGGAGCAAAAAGATGCATTTTGGAGACTTTTGGAGCACTTTTGGGCTAAGGACGGATAGCTTATGCTTGAAGCCAAAGTGTTGGACGAAATTGAAGACCTAATTGGAGCCAAAGTGTTGGAACCATGTTCTCTTTAGTTTTAGGACATTTAAACCTTTCCTAATCCCAATCATGCCATGCATAACACACATCCATTCTAACACATTGTCATTGCACATGCATTTCCTTCATTAGTTAACCCACATGCACTTATCACTTATCATCACCACATATCATATCACTTAATCACTTATCACTTATCATCACCACTTAACCACTTATCATATCATAACCACATATCATATCACTTATCACTTATCACTTAACATATCATCCACCTACTTCACCTACAACATCCACCTACTTCACCTACAACATCCACCTACTTCACCTACAACATCTACTTCACCTACAACATCCACCTACTTCACCTACAACATCCACCTACTTCACCTACAAATGACATAGCCATATGTTCCCTCCACTACTCCTATAAATACCCTTGCATTCATTCATTCATGGACATCTCATTTTCATACACAACACACCACAAACACATCCCTTTCTCTCTTAGCCGTGAGCTTCCCATCTCTCCCCTTATCATCCAAAAACCATCTTTCCATTCCCCTTCCACTTCTCCACCACTCCTTTTCCATTCCACACTTCCATCCCCCAAACCAATTATCCCTAGACCTTATGCTACAATAAAGAGGAAGAGAAGAGGGCCTAAACGTTCATACAATTCAAGTTTGAGTTGTTGGAATGTTTAGGCGTTTCTTTGATTTCAATGTTTAATTTCAATTCTCTTTGTTTTGTATGAGGAACTAAACCCCCCTTTAGCTAGGGGGGGATTCGAAATATATGTTTATGCTTGCATTTTGATTTGATTACTTCTAATTGCGTTTCATAAGTTGTGGATTCAATTTGTTTAACCGTTTGATTGATAACTTATTTATGTATGTTTATTAAGAATGCGCGCTTAATTTTCATGCATGAATATGACGCTAGAATATAAGTGAGTTTCACCTAATCGTTATGAACTTATATTCACAAGTAGTGGAGGTTGCTTATAAACAATCGCGTTAAACGAATTCTTGGCATAAGTTTCATGCAATCATAGTAACGAATGCCTCGTCAACACTTATAGTTTTCATGATGCTTAATGATTCTTGCTTGTTTCTCTATTATGCAATTCATGTAGGGAACTTGTGAGGAATGCTTTGGGTTGTCGTATGCAATCATCCAATTCATTAACTTAAGGAAAACTTGACGGTTAATTTAAGCGGACCTAATTAACCCGGGGTGTTGAGAATTCATGGTTTATTGAAGTGCAATTGGAAATCATTTTATTATGCAAGTGTAACATGTATGGAGATGAACCCCTTAGCTAGCCATACCATCCATTCATTTCCGTCAATTTCATATTTACAATTTGTTTTCTTTACAATCTATCCATTTTAGTTTAAATTCGTCCAAAATCAATCCCCCCATATTTCGTTTAAGTCTTAGTCTTAATCTTTCTTATTTTTGGTTTTGAATTCTTCGAGTTTAGTATAGCATTTTAGTTTGTGTTTTTAAAAGCATTTTGAGTCTTTTGATTTGTTTTAGTGTTTTAAAGTTTAGTTTTACATTCTTTGAGTCTAGTTTAGTGTTTTATATTATGTTTTTTATGTTTTTAAGTCAAATCCAAGTGATTAACAATCCCTCCTAATCCCCGGTCCAGAACGATCCCTACTTACACTTATACTACAAATTGACAAAAAGAGGGTTTAATTTGTGTGCGTATAAATCTCGCATCAATTGTTACGGTGATGGCGGAACCCTATTGCTTTTCCAAATTTGTTTCTCAAAATCTTTTCTCATTGTTTTGTTTCCTTTTTAATTGGTTATTAGTTGCTTTCCCTAAATTACTTTTATTAAAAGTCGTTTTTAATACATTTAAATTCAAAATCAACATTTTCCAATCTTTACTTTCAAATAATTAACTAGGATTAGCGTTTTTCATAAATTGTTTTAAATAATCCCAGCAGAAAACGACATTGCTTGAGTCGTTTATACTACAACAACCTTATTCTCTTGCAAGTATTTTGTGTGATTTTATCCCTACTTTGGCAGGTGGTAAAATCCCTATCACTTGCCAACATGAATGGTCTACCTCAGCGAAGTCAATGGACTTCACCCACTGATTATGGGGAACCTGCTAATTCTAGAATAGGATGATGGTGGCATTGCCGATCTGTTTAGTCAACTTTACTAGGGAAGCTGTTGTGTCTATGACCGAACTTAGGTGGGTATACTTCAATCTGTCTTACTCTAGCTTTGACAAATTATGGTCCCAAACTCATTATTTTATGTGAACCCCAATCAGTCAGCAGTAATGGAAATGGATTGCACAACAGAAGAGCCTGCAATGGCTTAATAATGGACAGGGCTAACTTCCCCAAGTAGCCCAAGATCAAACTTGAGAAGATTTACACCAATGTGATAGAGGCCAAACCTAACAATGGCCAACCTTCTTAAGCCTATTTATGAGTCTAAACACTTAGGAGTCCCTTTCAAGAGAATGTGCATTGATGGATAAGCAACTGTGAATGTCTTGCCTCTTAAGCAAATGAAGAAGTTGTGCATATTAAATTTGAATTGTTCACTGAATAGTTTATTCTGTCATAATTCATTCATACAAGGATACAAGCTTTATACAATCAGATGCAGCCTATTCTAGGAAATAAATCTCTAATTACAAGTTGATTGCAATCTGGTCCTAAGATAGATTTAACCAGACCATTGACTATTTACATTCCCTACAATCATGTTTAACCAAATATACTTTCCTTTAACAGTGCAAGACTGCAAGTGATATTATTCCAAAAACCTCACAGTGTTAAGCTTTTCTGGAGCAATCACAAAAACTTATGGTATCTAACCACTAGAGGTAGTTTTTAGGATTAAGTTTAAATTTAAAATTATGATGAATTTTACATTAAGAATAATTTTTAGGATTAATTTTTATATTACGAATAATTTTTAGGATTTAATTGTATAATTGAAATTATGATGAATTTTAGGCTTAATTTTAGAATTTATTTATAGGATTAACTTTTAGGATTTTAGTGGTAGATTATGATTAATTTATTAAATTTTGTATTATGAATTTGATATTTTGTCGTTCACAAATTTTACAGATGTTGCGTTTGATTTCTTTTCGTCGCTCAGTTACTAGTGCACCTTTCCTATATCATGCACATTCCACACCTTTAGCTCCGATCATGAAAGCTCCACCAATTCTAGAGCCTACACCGGTTGCTCCAGTGGTCTTTGTGACACTCGCGTCATCAGCTTCTTGGGTGGCACATCCGCATACTAGTGCTTATCAGATTCACAAGCAAGCCTGGCTAGGCAACCATGCAGAGGAGTCTCCCGCAACATCCATAGTCGAGAAAGTGGGATCCAGACATATAATATTAAATTAATTTGTTGATATCGTAATTGCTTTCATTTTAAGAATACTTGTTGATGATTATAATTGGTTGCATGCTCTCAATGTTGATTTAATGTCGATATATCTGATTAAATTGATGAAAACAATGGCTTGATGTGTATTATTATTGTATTACAATTTATAGGTTATAGGAAACGTTATACTTGTTTGGGTTAATATTTGAACATTGGGCTGCAAGTGTGAGGAAGCCTAAAGATGCCAATTAAAAGAAGACTTGCCTGAAGCCCAGCACCAGGCCTTTAGATAAATTGGCACCTCCCCATTAATGCATAGATCATGTATCTATGATTTTAAATGTCAAGTGATGGAGACTAACTCATAATCAGCCAAAAAGCACTTTTTAGTGGCAATACAAGTAAAAAGATGATGAGTCACTACCCTCCAAATGCTTTCAGGCAAGAGCAAGGTCACATCAGTCGGGATAATTGGCCTTTAAAAGGAGGAAGAGGCCCTAGAGACAAGGACACTCAACCAATCAAACAAACAAACATACAAACTCTGCTCTCAAGCCAAATTTGCATCCACAAGCTGAAATCTACCCATATTCAGTCATTTTTAGTGACAAGCTATCTTTCTCTCTAGTTTAAAATCTCTTCTATCTCCCTCAGTGGCGTAGTATCGATTCCCTTGTGAAAACTTGTTTGCCATTCATCCCTTTTTAGCATAAAAACTCTTGTAATCACAAACAGAAGTGACTGCAAGAAGTTCAACCTTGACAGACAAGGTGAAATCTTGCCCAAAGCTCTTTTGAATTTATAGATCTATTACGTAATGCATTCTCCAGTATGTATTCAAGTTATATCCACTTATTTTCCTACTTTAAGAGTCTCATTTACGCCTGGATCTGGTCAGTTTAATAGATATGTTATCCTTAAATTCAATCAAGAACCAAGCAGACGGCTAAATGGCTTAAAGGGGGATCTATGAACTAAAAGTCCTTGGTCACAAGGAAAGAAAAAGAACTTAATGTGGACTTAACCCATCCACGACAATCCTTTGATAACAAGAAGTCCGAGTAACTTGGGGCGCAAGTAATTGACTAAACACACTCTTGTTCTGCATCTGCTATACTAAGATCGTAGTGGCATGCCTAGCACTCAGTTAGTTTTGATTGAGAGCCTCAAGGTCTACACCTAAGGCCCCACAAAGGCACATTTCAGAACTAACTCTGCCCTCTTCTTGCAGCACATCAGTAGGAAAGAGCCCGACTACACATCTAAAGTGCCAATCCATTGGGAAGCTGTGCTGAGAACCGAAGAGCCCTCTCCGGAGAAATCTTCGCTAGAACATAGTTTTGGCACACCCAGTGAGACAACTCAAAGTTTTGCATGCCGAGAAGAAGAAAGAAGGAGAAAACCTTCAGGTGAAACACAGAATACGGGCCACCCTAGTGTTTACCAAGATCAAGCATGACAAATCATTAAAGGATTTCCTTATTCTAGAAAGCCCGACTTCATCCGAGAAGTCAGGAGGGAAGGTCACCAACGAAGATTTGCAAGCCACCATGGTACAAGTACTGAAAAGTATGGAGAATATCACTTTGGAAACCAGATGAGAAGTGAGTAGACTCTGTTCATTAACAGGGTGTCTACAAAGAAGATTAGATCTGGAGTACTCTACTCCAAAGAATGGTTATGCTAGGGAAGTGATGAGAGAAGCAAGCCCTGAGAAAGAACCAGTTATCCCTCTATTTCCTGTGCTTGAGGAAATGAGGGATAAAGGAAAAAAACAAGGAAGGATCTAGAGCCAGTCACCCAGTGTTGGAGGAAATCCTAGAGGCGGAGTTGCCCAACCCTTTATTATTTTCCCTAGATAGTAGAGGGTAGAGCGGGCAAGAAAGAATGAACTATGGGATGCCCTAGTCAATTGAAGAGCCTAGTGGAAAAGGCGAGCCTACCAAGGCAGACAAGCCTCTTCTTTACAGGCCTTCACCATTGGCCAGTAAGGGAGGATATGCCAAATGGAGGAAGCTCGAACCAAGGAAGGAGATTTTCTCCGGCAATGATCGAAGCCCAAAGTGGAAAGCTTTACATACCCCATACAACAATGCAGCTAACTAGCAGCTCAGAGATAAGTTAACTGAGTTAAGAAGGATGGTGGCCTAGAATGCTTAACCCTAAGCTCGTTCACTGTTTAGGATCACCTACCAGGAGCCATACCTGGAGTACATTGATGACCAAAATCCATTTCCACTCAACTTTAAGATGCCCGCGTTTCCCACTTTTAGTGGGGAAGATAGCAATATATCCTTTAGATATCACATCTTCAAGTTCTCTAACCATTGCATGGCATTTTAAGACAATCCTAATTATAAGTTAAGATTGTTTGGGAACTCATTGGTTGGCCTAGCATCTCAATGGTATTCTTTCTTGCCCCCCAATTCTATTGCTAACTGGGGGCAAATAGAGATGGCCTTCCATGAACAGTTCTATAGGATGAAGCCTGAGATGTCTATGAATGACCTGGTGGAGGTAAAGCAATACGAACATAAGTCTACAGAAGACTTGATGATGAGGTTCAAAAGGACAAGGATGAGGTGCTAATTCCCTATTAATCATGCCCACTTATATCCATTGCTCAAAAGTTCTTCAGGTTGCGTTTGAGGAAGAAGTTTTATGATGTACAGTTCAATGAGTTGCAAAAGTTGGTGATTGCTGCCACGAAGTATGAGAAGCTATTACTCAAAGAATAGCAGGTGAAACACTCATCTAAAGCTCATTCTTTCTACAAAAGCAAAGCTGCAATTCACCAAGTGGAGTTTGAAAATGTGGAGCTAGAAGAGAGTGATGGCCACAGAAGATAAGGGATGGACATGTGTGCGGTAGAAATGACTACCCTTTTCAAACCTTTAATAGTGAAGGGGCTAGTCCAACCAGTTAAGGACCAGAAAGTGGAGATAAATGATGGTGGATTTGTCCACATGAAGTCTCCCAAATACCATAGTTATTCGTTTGATTTAACCAAGGCCTCGGAGATCTATGAAGATTTGGTGCAGGTAAGAGTGATTGTGCCTGACAGTACCAAAAAGATTCCAAAACCAGATGAACTAAGAGGAAAAAATTACTACAGCCTGCATTACACTTTCAATCACTCCATAACCAACTATGTCTAGTTTAAGGATTGAATACAAGACTTTATAGTGAAAGGAAAGTTGTTGTTGGAAAAACCACAAGCCAATATGATGATTGACACGGATCCCTTCCCAGAAGCCCCAATAAACATGATCAACTTAGTGTGGGCTGAGAAAGGGAAAGGGAAGGTTACTGGGAAGTCAAAGCAGAAAGGAGGCAAGTTGACTGGGCAACAGAATGAGTTATCAAGTTGCATAAGAAGCCTAAAACAACCATAGTCAAAGGAGTGGTGTTATGCAGTAGGTGTCAATGTGAATGTGAGTTGGAAGTATCAGCATCAGGAGATATCATTGATTAGGAGTTGATCAAAAGAAGAGAAAAAAAAGAATAAGAATCCCGTAGAAATATCTTGTGAACAACTGAGAAAGAGACCTCAAGCAATGCCAGTGCAGATGTCAAAAGAAAGGAAAGGGTAGTGAATCCAGTCACGAAGAAGAATCCTGCTCGACTCAAGCGGAAATGGTAAGTGGTTGGAAAGGATGCGAGATCTGTCAAAGAAATGAGAGCCTCTATGATCAGGGGAGTTCAGAGGCAGCACAAAGCTCACATAAACTCATTAAAAGTCCCTGCTACCTCAGAAACTTCTGAAAATGTGGAGTTTGCGAAAATACCTCATGGGGGAAGAAATCAACTTTAGTGGAGAAGCAAGAAGGAGGTAGAAATAGCTAGTAGCAAGACTGAGGAATAAGGAGATCATGTGCCACAAAACCCTCATCTAGGAAAGAATAGAATCTTGAAGAGAGCTTAAGAAGATATGGTGATGATGCCAACCCCAAGATGGAGCCCATAACCCATATGTTTTGGAATTATCTCACCTGAGAGGGGGATACCTTTATCTTTGTTGATTGATACTCTTTGTGAAGTTCCAGGACCAGTGCTAAACTTTGGCATAACTTAAGAGGAAGCGTTGCTCGAGCTGATGTTGCCCGAAGAAGCATATGCCTGGTTAGATGAATTCATGGGCCACATCGGGGGCAAGAAGAATGATTTACCTAAACCTAGCAACTTCTGCGTAAACATGACATATGTTTTATCTGCCATGTTTTGTCCCAAGCATGATCAACCTGCCACAATGGAGGGTGATTACTTGGAAACAAAAAATATGATGGCACATGTTAGTGTCGAAGAAGCAGGAAAAAAAGAGTCGGGCATAATAGGTTTGCCTGAGCTCACGAAGAAAGAGTCCAAGAGGGTGTACATAGATAGAATGGTCTTCCGCTGCCCGAACTTGACTCTAGCTAACCATCTCAAGCCTATATATGTAACTGCTCATCTGGAGGGAGTACCCTTTAAGAGGGTTTTGATTGATGGAGGAGCTGTGGTCAATGTGTTGCCGTACAACCAAATGAAGAGGATGTGTAGAAGTGAGGAGGTTCTCATCCCCACGGATCTAATAGTTTCCAACTTCTCTGGAGCCATCATTAGAACTCATAGGATATTGCCTTTGGAGGTTAACTTAGGCTCCAAGCAAATCATGCTAGCCTTCTTCATGGTGGACATCACTTCTACTTATGGAGCTTTATTAGGACGAGATTGGATTTATCAGAGTCTCTTTGTACCTTCCACCCTACATTAATAGGTAGTGGTTTACCACAAGGAATGAGCCATAAGACCAGGATTTTGGGAGATGGTGGAGGCTGAGTCACGGCCATTCTTCCCCATTGCTAATGTTGCAAAAGCCAGCTTTTACAATCCCAATGTTAGGATTCTCCAATGCTTAAGAGCTGATAAGAACGGCCGCCCAACTAAGGTGATGGCCCAAAAGCTTCTAGAACAAGGATTATTCCTTACCAAGGAAGAATGGGATAGGCCCCATATTGTCTCAACTCCCCAACACCAGTAATGACAGAACAAAGAAGAAAGGACCAAGTAGTTGCAGTCAGGTCCTTAATTGAAAAACTGTTGGTGCATGGAAGAGAGAGAAAACAAGAAAGTAAAGTTAGAGACTGTCAAGGAATAAAGGTTAGTATGGAAAGTAATTCTGCCTTTGGGAAATGGAGGCTTACTTGGGAAAAACCTTTTGTCATTCACCAAGCACTGGATAAGGGAGGATACTACTTGACATCCAATTAGTACTAAGTTTTTAAAGAAATATCATCCAAGTCTCTAGAGATTGTTGTATTAAAAAGAGTTAGTGATTTCAATGAGAAGTAAAGATAAATGGCGCAGGAAGACTTTAATTTGAAGCAAAAAGTGAGAAAAGTAAAAATGGAGAAAGGATTCATTTCATTTCATTACAAGAAACCTAATCTAACAACTTTGTATCCTTGGCCAGGGTAGCTATTCTAGAGAAGTAAGTCTGCATAATAGTAAAAATTCTATCTGGTTCTCCTAGATACATGTTGCTATTTGTAAGTTTGTTCTTTGAGTCCTCCACTTCTTGAGAAATCTTCTCCATCTCTTCTACCTTCTTAAAAAGTTGATTGGTTAGAGTCATCTTCTTCGCCTTGAGTGAATACAGCTATTTTTCCAACCTCTGGATTTCAGAATCAACCACTGCGATCCTATCCTCCATCACTAATCCTTCTTCCACTAACTGTTGAAGAGTGATTGAGGTCTTTGTATGTTTTTCTTAAAAGCACTTTACTCTGTTGGATGCCTGCTCCATTTTTTGGTGCTGTTCCCTTAGTGCCTGCAGATTCTCAAAGAAGTTGAGAAATGATGTATATTAAGCCTTTGTTAGTAATTGAGCTTTAAATAGCTCAATAAAAGCCTTCTCAACATCGTGAAGAATCTTGAGACAAAAAGAATAGGTGAAGTCTCTCTTCATCCAATCCTTGAAGACTCGATGAGCATTTTGAAGAAAAGGAGACTCGGATAAAGGTGAAGGAGATTGCAGCTTGGTCTTGATTTGCCCGAACTTCTTGACCAAGTTAGGCAATAACTTTGCTGAAGAAGAGGATGACGGAGGTGGGGGCATCTCTCAGCAATGGTAGATAGGTCATTTGGCACTAGTAGTAACTGCAATTCCTAGTTGGTGGCCTTCAACCATCTCTTAAGGCGGTTTGCACTGAAAATACTATACACAAAGGCACCAAATAAGGTACCAAAACTCAAGTGCCAATTCAACGAGTCATGCTACATATACCACATTTTTCGTACCACATTTGTACCACCTCTCTAATAGGGGGAAGATCACCAACACATGTGTGTCTCATCTTTATTAGAGAGGTGGTATAAAAATGTGATAAGAGTAGTATTTTTATTGAACAACTAAGACTGTGATGACTGAATTGGTTGAGGTCACTCTTTCCAGAGACCACAACTAAATGAAGTTCATAGACTGAATTCATTGCATACAAATGATGCATCACAAAACTCCACGTGGCATATGACTCATCACAAATGGACAACTCATTAATGACATGTGCCCCAAATCAAGCAAAGGAAGTACACAACCTTCCCAAAATACGACACAAGGGAGAAAGTATCCCTTAAAATCGTCAAGGGGCTCGAATTGCTCTCAAAACTGGAAAGAAAGCTAAAACATCTTCATAAAACAAGCAAGAATTGAAGATTGCTCACAAGATAGGCAACAAGCCCTATAATTCGGCCAAGCAAAGGAAAGTGGTTGAAAACAAGACACAAAATATGCCTAAATTCTCCCATGGATGAATCAGGGCACAAATCAAAGCCAAATCAATCCAAAGGCATGGCTTTGGAAGTCTATAAATACAAGGTCCTCAGACAAGCAAAAAGGTCGACAATTTCTACATTCCAGGGCCTAAATTCTCACAACAAGAGAACCTCTGCCAAATCTTTGAAGACTAATATGCTGCCAAAGCTCTCTTCAAAGAACGTACAACTAAAGCTGAAGTTTTCTTTCAACCAAAGCCGAAGCATTCCCTTGAAGAATCAACAAGCATTTGTGCCGATTCCTTCAAGACTTTGTTGCAAGCTCAAAACTTGTAATGACGTTCGATTTAAGATCAAGTCATCAAGACCCTTTAATCAATGAAATCCTACATTAACACTACCTTTGGCGTAGCTTTGAGGTGAAGACTATCCACGCATCGTTTCAAGCTCAAAACTTGAAGTAATCGTTCAACTGTTCATCTGAGATCAAGTCATCGCGACCCTTAAACCAACAATCAACCATCTACATCAAATTTAAAGATTGAATCAGAGGTAAACTGTAAACAAAGATTGTAACCTACAAAGTAATCAATACAAATCTAATTTGTACACATGTTTTTATTTCATTCGTTACAGAATTTTCGTGTTTACAAATTTGGCACGCCCAATGGGACTTCTCTGCCTCTCATCTCTGTCCTCAAATCCACAAGAAACACACATGGCATTAAGAAAAGATCAAGTCGTTCCTGCAACCAACGCGAAGAACAAGAACATCCTTGTCGCAAATGGTGGCACTTTAGGCGTCATAACCCGAAGCAAGGCAAGAACTCTATTTGCCGAGACTTCCCCCTACATCAAACTTGCCAAAGAAGCAAGAGAACCCAAGGCATGAGCCCATGATCACCCTAACCTCGCAAAAGGCACTAAGGGAAGAAAAGCCCGAGGAGGCACTCCGAGTCATTGACTTTCGATGCCGACTCAAGCAACAGCTCGTATCTCATAGCCATGCAAGTCATGACTATTGGTGCGACTTCAATCAAGGAGTAGCTGGCACAAGTGGGTTAGGTGGTCTCACCGCAGATTTGGCGACACACGACTCAAGAGGTATTTCGATTTCGGCTTAGAATTAGAATAAGGCAGTGTAGAATGAAACGATTCAGATTTCAATTTGGGCTTAGATGCTGCTTCTTATTTGGGTTCTATTTGGATGAAGAGAAAATTGCACTTTCCGGATGACGAATTGGAGGAATTTGAAAAGATGAAACTGACCCATTTTTCGAATTTCGCCTTTGAACCCATTTTCTCACTTGGGTTGTATCTTGATTTTGCTTTTGTCTTCTTCCTTTCGTTCTTGGTCGTCAAAGGAGCCCAACTAGGTTGTATTTATAGCATGACAAACAATTTTCTCAAATTTGCATTCGTAATATCTATTTTTCTAGGAACCCTTTGGTCGTCATCCACCGAGCCGCGTCGGGTCATAGGGTCATTGCTTCCACCGCCGAGAGTTGGGTCTTCATCGTCATCACCAAGATTTTAGGATTTTGGAATTAAGGGTAAGGGATTGGAAGAAAGAGGGATTTTGGGGTTTGAGTTTGGGTTGAGAAGAATAAAGAGAGGAAGTGGAGGAAAGTTGAGAGCTGGGTTTTGGGGGTAAAGTTGTGCCTTTTTTTTATGGGAGGGGAGGTGAAGAGAGTGAAGGAGAGCGAGAAAGTGTCGGGAAGAGGGGTGGTGCGTTAGTGGTTATGGAGATTGGAGGAGATGGAGGGTCGGGTGGAAGAAGGGGATTCTGTTTTTTTTTTTTTTTTTTTTTTTTTTAAATCTTTACGTGGACCCTTTAATGACATGTGGTGCCAAGTCATTGTCCACATGGGCGCCACATCATCAGTTAACGTGAGACTTAACAGTCAAACTAATGGATGTATGAAACTGTCCCAAAATTAATACTTTAAGTATAACTCTGGCACGAAAAAAATTTCATGTACCAAATGTTAAAAACCATGAAACTTGAAGGTAGTAAACTGAGATTTACCCTATTAAATGAGTAAAAACTTATTAGGTTTTTAAGAAGGGATTTCTGAAGGAAAATAAACGTAAAACATTAGGGAATTGCTATTATTAATTAACTCTGAAGAAAATAGTTATCATACAGGTTCAAACAAAATAACATTACAAAATGTGGAAAGCACAAAAACTAAATGCAACCCATGATAAGCAAAAGATTACAAATGCCACGATCTGAATTAAATTAAAAGATGCAAACTCAAGCCAAGTATCATTCATACAAATCAAATAGGAGAAAATTGAACTTTTCCCTCAACTTAGTTGAGTGGAACAATACTTTTCACATAAATAAGGCCTTCAAAATCTACAACCTTATTGAGAATAGGAGGAATATGAAGATACTGGAGATTTCTGGTACTAGAATTATAAGAGGTGGCTCTTCCATCGGACGCGAGCATAAGAAGCTCGTCACATTTCCAAGGTGTCAATGGATACTCAATGCCTTTAAGGGGTCCAACAGTTAGGAGTTTTGTCCATGAACTCTTAACTCCATCATAGTCATCCATTACCCATATTTCAAATAATTTAGAATCCTCACTTGGACTGTAGGGAGAGCAAAAAGAAGCAAGGGATTCATTTCGGAGAAAAATATAATCAAACGTAAAACCGGATTCTCTCCTAGAAGGCAATTGTATTATATGAAATGTCTCATCACCTAAATAAAATGAAAGTATGTATTCCTCGTTGCCGCTTGCAAACCAATAACAAAAATCCTTCAAGTACACTGAACAAGAACAATGATAGGTTTGGCTTGATATATCAATCTTGATCTCTTTCCAAGAGTTAGCAGCCGTGGTGTATACCTCAGCTGTGTGAGGAAGAGCAATACGATGATGAAATGTTTGCTCATCATCTGAATACTCACAATTTTCTATAATTCGCACAACCTTATATTCTTTAGAATTGCAGTCATAGCCAAATCCCAATGCTTGAAAGGTCGTTTCCAATTCGAATTTTCCCTTGGGAAGGGGTAGAAGAAGGCATGAATCGGGAAGATGCCTAAATTCTCTCGTTGCAGGATTGCATAAAAGAACATTTTTCCCTACATCTACACAAATAATCCCATTGCAGTAACCAAAAATCAGTACAAAATCATGATCTTCCAATGGAAACGGTATAATTAGGTCCTCAACATCATAATGAATGTTATGCTCATCACTATCAATGGAAAGATTAATCGTAGACCAGAAAACTTCTTGTTTCCAACTCTGGTCTGGGAAAATGTGAGCCTGAGAACGGTTGAGAAGGATACAAGTGAAGGATGAGAGTTTGTTATCCATAGAATTGTTGAGGTGTTTGGCTACAAAACTTGGACTATTGATGAGAGTGCACCAAGACTTGCGTATGCATTTGAATCGCATCAGAGACTTGGGCGGCAACCTAGACAAGATTTCAACCACCTTATCTTCAGGAGTTTCAGTTTCTTGCAGTTGGGACATTTCGGCAGTTTTATTCCATAGGAATTCTTCACACATATATATACACATGAAAGAATACCACCAGTTTGAGAGACAAACTAAATCAAACTCCATGCTCCTAAGGCATGCGAGTTTTATGGAGGATCATACGTTCAAGTATTTCTATTTTAAATTTTTTTATTGATACAAATATAACCATTCAATTTTTACTTTTTAATTTAATTAACTAAGAAAAGAACATGATATCCGTATATGAACCAACGTGTAACATCACATGATTTTAATTAATTAAGAAGGAGAAATTCACATATTGATACATGAGTTTTAATTAATAAAGTCAAAAAAAATTTTCATTAGAAATACAGTCACATAACCACCTTTCATCTAAGTTTACCTCAATTTTTATCTACACTAAATTAAAAATTAAAAATTTAAATCTTTTCTAATTTCACCACTTTTCTTCCAAAAATACCCTCAAAGGGCCAATGCCACATCCACAAATACCCCAACGCAGCCTCCCATGTACCCCCCATTTCTGAACAGTTAAACTAAATATGGTAAATACCAAAAATATATATGACAATATTTGGGAATTTCTTGTATATTTATTAATCTCCAAAGTGGAGTATATATAGGAGTTACAATCAGTAAACATATGCACTTTGTCATTGTGGGATAACATACTACTATTTACACCTTAATTAATATACAACTTGCAACACTCCCCCTTAAGTTGGAGCAAAGATGTCACGCATGCCCAACTTGTCAAGCGAGTTGGAAAACACACTATTAGACACAGCCTGAGTAAGCATATCAGCGAGTTGATCTTTAGATCCCACAAATGGAAACATAATAATTCCAGCATCCAACTTTTCCTTGATGAAATGTCGATCAATCTCCACATGTTTTGTTCAATCATGTTGCACTGGATTATGAGCAATCTCAATAGCAAGCTTATTATTACAATGAAGTTTCATAGCACCCTTGGGTTTAAATCCAAGATCTCTCAACAATTTTTTCAACCACAACAACTCATATACACCATGAGGCATACCACAAAACTCAGCTTCAACACTTGACCCAGCCACCACTTTTTGTTTCTTGCTTCTTCAAGTAACTAGATTACCACCCACAAACGTAAAGTATCCAAATGTAGATCACGAGTCAGTGATAGAACCTACCCAATATGCATTTGTATACCCTTCGACGTTAAATGATCATTCTTGGAGAAAACCAAGCCTTTACTAGGAGCCATCTTCAAGTACCTCAAAATACAGATTACTGCATCCATTGAGCTTCACTAGGTGAGTGCATAAACTAACTTACCACACTAACTGCATAACCAATGTCAGGGCAAGTGTGAGACAAATAAATTAATCTCCCCACAAGCCTCTGATACTATTTCCTTATGAGTAGGAACTTGATCCAGAAATAAGCCCAGACGATAATTTTGCTCAATCAGAGTATCAACAGGTTTGCAATCTAACATACCTGTTTCAGCTAACAAATCAAGAACATACTTCCGTTGAGACAGAAAAATACCATGCTTGTATTGTGCAACCTTGATTCCAAATTCAGTAGCAAGGTACTTTTGAAGGCGCTGTATCTCATTTTGATCATCACCAGTCACTATCATGTCATCAACATAAATAATCAATGCAGTTAGCTTACAATTTGTCGCTTTAGAACAAAGTATGATCTGAATGACTCTAGACATACCCAAACTTCTTCATTGAACTTGTAAACCTCCCAAACCACACTCTAGGAGAATGTTTCAAACCATACAAAGCCTTTCGCAATCTGCACACAACAACTTTTTCAGAAGATATTCCGATACCAAATAGGAGATCTATATAAACTTCCTCCTTAAGATCACCATGAAAGAAAGCATTTTTAACATAAATTGCAATAGGAACCAATCCTCATTTTCTGCTAAGGACAAAAGAACACACACAATATTAAGTTTGGCAACAAGAGCAAAAGCCTCCTGATAATCCACCCCATAGGTTTGAGTATAACCCTTAGCAACTAATCTAGTTTTGTACCGGTCAATAGAACCATCTGCTTTATGCTTAATCGTGAACACCTGTCTACATCCAACAGCTTTCTTCCCCGTTTGGCGAAGGAACCAAATCTGAAGTGGAATTCTTTTCCAAAGCTTCCATCTCAACATTCATGGCATTAATCCACTTAGGGTCAAACAAAGCATCGTCCAATTCTGTTGGAATTTATACACTAGATAGCTAACATATGTAAGATGCATATGGTTAGGACAAACGATGAGTAGACACATAATTGTTGATAGGATACTTGGCTTTGGCATGCATATTAGGCTCATAATGTACATTAGGTTTTCCACGATAAGCTCGTGGAGGCAACTGATAAGTAGAAGAATCATCATAATTTGCCTCATGTATGTCACCATCTTATACCAAACTGTTAGAAGAATCATCATTGGATGAACCATCATCAGGCAACTCGTTAGGCATAATAGCAGTAGGCAACCGGTCATCAGCAGGCAACTTGTTGGGCACATCTAACCAGTTGTCAGTAGAAATAGTCTAAGGAATGACAGTTGACTGATCACTATTTATAGCCAATTGATCATTGTCACGCAACATATTAGGTTCTGTCCCTAACTCTACTTGTAACACATCATCCATACCATCTCTTCGAATGTGCACTTCACTCCACCTCTCCCCCTAAAGTAGGGAGTCAGAAGAGGGCTTCACAAAATATGAAAGTTCCTCGTGGAAGGTGACATCCATGGTAATATAAGTTTTTTGAGTCGGAGAATGATAACACTTATAGCCTTTCTGATTGTTAGCATACCCAATAAATGCACATCAGAGAGCACATGCATCAAGTTTACTCCGCTAATGAGAGTAGACATGCACATATGCAATACACCCAAACACCTTCAAAGGAAGTTTGGATACAAAAACAAAAGAAACATGTTTTTGTGTCACATCGAGCGGTGTCTAAAAATCAAGAACCTTACTCGGAACACAATTTATCAAATACACATCAACCAAAACAACATGACCCCACAAATGATTAGGAACACATTTATCCAACATCAAGGAGCGAGCAACCTCCATTATTAGATGATTCTTCCGTTTGGACACACCATTTTGTTGGGGTGTAAACGGAGTAGTCGTCTGGTGAATAATACCCTGATCACGAAAAAACATGCCAAAGCGTGATTCACATATTTGCCTCCTTATCAGACCTGAAGACCTTAACTTTGGTCTGAAACTGAGTGGACATCATTGCACAAAATTCTTGAAGTAGCAAAGGGACATCACTCTTATTCTTCATCAAGAACACCCAAATTAATCGAGTACAATCATCAATAAGTAACCTTCGCCAGACCTACACATTAGAATGTATTAAATCATTGTACATTAACATCTTTTTATCTCTTCTATATTATTCAATCTAATACATATGAAAATGGTCATCTGCGGGATGCAATTATTGTAACATATATATATATATATATATATATATATATAACAAGGATCATTAAGGAATGCATGGAACCAATTGTGATAAATCAATAAAAAGAATTGAACAAATGGCCGATTTGTGCTTACCTTGAACTTGGAATATTCGATTAATTGACTATGAGTAAGAATTTTATGTCAATTGAAATCAGTTGTTATGAAAATATTCGTAATGAAAAATAATGAATTCAAAATAATGATACAAATATAATTTGAAAATAAGGTTTATTGCAAAACTTATACGGAGACTTACAATTGATTTACTAACAATTGAGTCAGCAAATAAGAAAATGATTGACAAAAAGGATATTGGTACAAGCAGGCACCCTTGACATTTGAAAATTGAAAGTGTTTACAATTTTTTGATTTCTTTGAATACAGTGTGAACTCAAAGAAAATCTTTACTGGGGAAAAGATATGGAAAATTAACTTGCTTTCTCTTTCTCCAGAGTCTTCCTCTTATAAACTTGGAAAATGAGATTTTGATGATTGATTCCTTTACTGTTGAAGCATGGGATGGATGATGACTTGCTTTTACTGTTGATGAATAGTGAACTTGTTGTAATAAGTGCTGCTTTTAATGTGGAATGTGTTGCATTCTTTTTGCTAATGTGTTTGTTCATTGTGGCTTTTACAATCAACTAATCCTGGTGACTTGACAAAATCCCAGTGAATACCTTTTAAGTGTTCCTTTTAATCTCAGTAATGAACAAAGACCAGAAAAACTAGTCAAAAATGTCTTTCCACCTAATTCCCACATAGTTAATTTTCATCAAACCATTTTACAGTAAAACCCACAAAAATAAAATCCTCTACCATTTCTTTTACATTGGTAGATTTTTGATCGAGTCAATTTGGGGAATACCTCTTTACAAAAGTAAACTCCTTCACCCCCAATACATCCAATTACCCAACATTCACTACAATTATTTTGATTACATTAATGCCTGATGATAGGTATTTTTACCACCTGCAAAAGTAGAGATAAAAACACTTAAAAATACTTGCAAGAGAACAAGGTAGTTGTAGTATAAACGGCTCAAGAAGGTCGTTTGCCGCAGGAATTGAATGAATAATTTATGCAAAACCAAATTCTTAGTTAATTAATTGAAAACAAAGACTGGAAAAGGTTGATTTTGAATTTAAAATTAATAAAAACAAATTTAATTAAAATGATTAAAGAAATTATCAAATTAAAGAAAACAAATGACAACGTTTTGAAAACCAAATTGTAAAAGCCTAGGGTTCTGCCGTCCTTAACAGTCCTATGTAGATTTATCAATTACTTATGAATTACCCATGCAACTTTGAAGGTTAGGTTTTCCCAATGCATATTCTACTTGTGGTATTCAAGCTAGAACGTATATCAAATATGCAATCCGTCCATGGTATTCAGATTAAATATAAACATGCATGACTCATTACGCTTTGTGAAAACCCTTTGAAAAACCATGCAACCCCTAAGATGTGGTATTCATCCTAGGTGAAATTACAACTATCAATCACAAGAAGCAATACTCAATTCCCCGGTGGTATTCCGATTGAATTGCATCCGATTACTTATCTAAACATCCTAATAGTAGCTAAGCATTAAGATATAGAGATAGTTTAAAGCACAGTAATTAATACTTCAAAGCATGCATGCATAATATCATAAGCAATTAAATAAAAACTACATATTCATGGTAAGGTGATGCGAGAATTATACGCGCACAAATTAAACCCTCTTTTTGACAATTGTAGTATAAGTATAAGTAGGGATCGTTCTGGACCGGGGATTAGGAGGGATTGTTAATCACTTGGATTTGACTCAAAAACGTAAAAACACAATATAAAACACTATACTAGACTCAAAGAATGCAAAACTAAACTTTAAAACACTAAGACAAACCAAAGACTCAAAATGCTTTAAAACGTAAACTAAACAGATTCTAAGCACTAAAGAACAATAAAGTAAAGGGGATTTAGGTTTTGACGAAATTAAACTAAATGAACAGATTGTAAATTAAAGCAAAATGTAAATATGAAATTGATGAAATGGAATGAATGGATGCTAGCCAAGGGGTTCATCTCCACACATGTTACACTTGCATAATAAAAAGATTTCCAATTGCATTTCAATAAACCATGAATTCTCAACACCCCAAGTTAACCGTGATGCACTAATTAACCTTCAAATCTTCCTAACGTTATTGAATTGGATGATTGCATACGACAACCCAAAACATTCCCCACAAGTCCCCTACATGATTGCATAATAGAGATACAAGCAAGAATCATTACGCTCTATGAAAATTATAAGTGTTGACGAGGCATTCGTTACTATGATTGCATGAAACTTATGCCAAGAGTTCGTTTAACGCGATTGTTTATAAGCAACCTCCACTACTTGTGAATATAAGTTCGTAACTATTAGGTGAAACTCACTTATATTCTAGCGTCATATTCATGCATGAAAATTAAGCGTGCACTCTCAATAAACATACATAAATAAGTTATCAATCAAACAGTTAAACAAATTGAATCCACAACTTATGAAACGCAATTAGAAGTAATCAAATCAAAATGCAAGCATAAACATATATTTCGAATCCCCCCTAGCCAAGGGGGGTTTAGTTCCTCATGATTACAAAACAAAGAGAATTGAATTTAAACATTGAATTCAAAAGAAAAGAAACACCTAAACATTCCAACAACTCAAACTTGAATTGTATGAACGTTTAGGCCCGCTTCTCTTCCTCTTTGTCGTAGCACAAGGTCTAAGGTGAGTTTTGGGGAATATGGAAGAGTGAATGTGTGATGGAGTGAGGAGTGGTGGAAATGGAAGTGATGGTGTTTGGATTAGTAGGGAATTGATGGAATGGTGCCTTAAGGCACGGCACCAAGGGATGGTTTTCTGAAATGGAAGAGTGTATGAAATGAGAATGAATCAATTGTGGCTGCAATGGATGCTTATTTATAGGTAAATAAGAGGGAACATGACAGCTAGGAGGTGGGTGGAAATGTGGCTGCAAGGTGAGTGAATGATTATGAGTGAATGCATGTGGATGTGGCTAGGTTGGAAAGCTGGAATTGTGTGGTGATGTGCACGGCAAAGGGTTGAGTGATTGAGTGTGCATGTGGCTGATTTATGAAGGGAATGCATGTGATTAAAGGGTGGGAGTGCATGTGATTTGGCTGAAATGAAAGGGAATGCACGGCATGGGTAGAATTTCTGGAATGATGGTGTTTGGTGCTGGAAATGAGTGGATGTGTTGCTGCCATAATGAAATGGAAATGCTGGAAAGGGTATGAAAGTGCACGGCAATGGAGAAGGGGGAGCATGTGCTTGAATTATTTGTTGGGAAAGAATGGGAGTGACACTAGGTTGAATGATGATGAGTGCATGTGAGTTGAAATGTGGCTGCAATGATGAAGTGGATGCATGTGAATGCAAAGGGAGGCCACGGCAAAGGAAAGTGAATGAATGTGTGGCTGATTTGTTTGTTGGTTAAAGATGCATGTGGATGAATTATACAATGGGAAAGTATGTGATTGACAACTAGGATGAATGGTGGCTGCAATGATGAAGTGTAATGGCTGAAAATGGGACGGATTAGCAAGGGCCACGACAAAGAATGGGTTTGTGTGCATGTGGCTGAAATTGGTGGGTTATGCATGGGTTAGGCCCTTTGTTTTATGTCCTAAGATGCATACAAGGCCTTCAATTTCATCCAACACTTGGGCTCCAAGCATAAGCTATCCATCCTTAGCCCAATAGTGCTCCAAAAGGCCCCAAAACACTCCACAATGCATCCTTTCGTCAAACACGTCTTATGATCCTGAAAACACACAAAAGAAGCATAAAGGACTAAAATAACTAAAGAAACATAACGTAAATGTACGAGAACAAGCCATTTAAGTCCCATGAATATGCTCCTATCATAAGGCTCAAGGCATCGCCCTAGCAAACGAAAATTAGTTACTAGCAACCATAAAACAAAAGGAATTTATTGAAATAGAAAAATGATAGAAAACTTCAAAATACAAAGCATCAAAGCCTACCTAAATTATCCACTTACATTCCCCCCAATGTTGCGTAATGGTTAAAAAGCCTTATTTATTCTACTACAAAATAAAACCCTAAAAGGTCTTAGAATAAAACTAGGAAACATAATTAAATGATAAAACAAAAAATAAAAGGTTTCCTATTTGAACTAGAATTCGGAGTTCTCAGAAAATTAGTGTTTTGACCGATCAAATCAACTCTGATCTCATCCGTGTGATCACTTTTTGCTTCAGAGGAAGTCGAATGTCCCACATTGAAAATATAATTCAAAGTATCAAAATTATACCAAAATAACCAATAAATTAATATTAAGATTAAGGTAAATATATAATATAATATGGACTCATCACCTGGACTAATATCTTTCTGCATCAAACAAAAGATTTTAGTCATTCATGGTTCATTAATTTTGACAAAAGTTTTAAGTTGAAGTTTCCTGCATGGTTCCCAAAATGGTGGTCAATCCATGGCCTAACAGCCAGTCTCTTACCAAAAGAACTTATGCAGAAAATCTCCCCCAATTTCTGGCCAAAATTTGACATAAGGAAATTCAACTACATAATTACACTTCTACCAATATTCATGGCCAAGTACAAAGTCCCATGGATCTTGAAGTGGAATTATGAAGTTGTTACCAGTGAAGCCTACAGAGTAAGATCAGTCAAGTGGTGGGATAAATTCAATCAACAGAGGGTTAACAGTCAGGTCTTCTCTAAATTTCCCATTACTCCAACTCCAGTCATTCCAACCCAGCTATTGTCGCCAGTCATTTCAGCATAGTCATTATCGGACATTAGTCCATCCTCATCCATCAAAGGAAAAGTTAAGTCATCCAAGTCAACAAGCACAAAGAGCAAGGACAAAGCCACCCAGCTCCAAGACCTAGCTCAGCAACTGCTTAGAGAAGCAGCGATGCTCCACACTGAAGATGAAGAAGCTTCAGAGTCAAAGTCTTTAGATGCATCCTCACAGCAACCAGTCGATCCAAACAACCAAATAGAAAATGGATAGACTACCAGGATTCTCAAGACTCGTTTACAAAAAGCCATGTGAACACAGTTAGTCACCATGTGAAAATTTAGTCATCACATCAAGTTGCCATGCCGTTTAGCATTTGAAAATTTAGTCATCATTCCAAGTCACCATGTGAAGTTTTCATACAATATTCACATCAATAATTCTGACAAAGCAAGGAATCATTCAGTCAGCAAAAAAAATCTAGCACATTCCATAGTAAAAGCAACAATTATTACACCAAGTTTTAATTCATCAACAGTAAAAGCTAGTCATCATCCATCATGTGCTTCAACAGTAAAGGAATCAATCATCCAAGTCTCATTTTCCAAGTTTATAAGAGGAAGACTCCAAAGAAAGAGAAAACAAGTTAATTTTCCACATCTTTTCCCCAGTAAAGATTTTCTTTGATTTTACACTATATTCAAAGAAATCAAAAAATTGTAAACACTTTCAATTTTCAAATGTCAAGGATGTCTGCGTGTACCAATATCCTTTTTATCAATCATTTTCTAATTTGTTGACTCAATCGTTAGTAAATCAATTGTAAGTCCTAATATAAGTTTTGCAATAAACCTTATTTTCAAATTATATTTGCATCATTATTTTGAATTCATTATTTTCATTATGAATATTTTCATAACAACTGATTTCAATAATATGCGAAGAAGGTAAAACCAGTAAGATCTTTATAATTATAAGACTTGATTTTTAACAATGAGTAAATTATTTAGATCTAATTCAACTATCAACACTAGTTCCAAATCCAATTTGAGTAAGATAAGATCTTTATAATTATAAGACTTGATTTTTAACAATGAGTAAATTATTTAGATCTAATTCAACTATCAACACTAGTTCCAAATCCAATTTGAGTAAGATATATATATATATATATATATATATATATATATATATATATATATATATATATATATATATATAGACACACACAGAGTACTAGCTAGGCGCTCTCTTGATAATGGATACATTTAGGGAGGTATAAATATCGTGATGATTGTTTGAATGGGCGGGAGCAGTCTATGAACTGCATTTAGTTGTGATCACTGCAAAGAGTGACCTCAACCAATTCAGTCATCGCAGTTTTAGTTGTTAAACAAAAATGCTACTTTCATCACATTTTCCATACCATTATCTAATATAGATTGAACCCATATGTGTTGGTTGGCTATACTCTATTAAGAAGGTGGTACAAATGTGATATGAAAAATGTGGTAAGTGTAGAATTACTAGATTCCTCTTGTATCATCTGCAACAAAACTAAGAACGAAACCTAGCAATCCGAATTGGCACTTGAGTTTTGGTGCTTTATTGTTGGTACCTTTCCACCTGTGTCTCGATTTTCCCCTCCGGTTCAATCTTCGCCTTTGAGAGGATTTCAAAGACATTTTGTTCCTTGGTTATATTGTACATTTTGATTACTATTTTAAAGTAGTCATTCTCCTCCTTTATTGTGTGAGACTCACATGTGCCATGTTTTTTCACTCTTTAGCCCATAAGCTTTGATAGTTTGATGGTCAGCCCGAATGAGTGTGTTCCTCGGGCAAATAATTTTCAATTGGCTTTCAGTTTTTGCGTATGCCGACATAATATATACAAACATAAAATTTATGATCAAGTTTTAAATTAATTGTAATATTTGCACATGAGTGCATGAAAGTTTATGATGAATATATACATATATTCAGGTACATAAATAAAACAAACAATATTGACTATCTGCTCCATGAGATGCGCTCCTGGTCAGTGTTCCTCAAATGCGGTGCATGTGATGACGGGGTCATCCAACTTGAGAAGTTTATATGGCTAGGGGGCTTACCATCAACGAGTTCTAGTACTTCTTCAAGCAAAGGTGACCAGGAGTGGGCTAACCATCAACGAGTACTAGTACTTCTTCAAGCAAAGGTGCGTCCCGACTGAGTTTATTGATAGTAAGTGAACTGCTTCATTCTTGGTATGCTTGGAATTCTTGTTAAGTTGCTTTTGACTTTGAGTTATTAAACGTCTATCTTTCTTTGTGCAAATTTGAAGTTCGGCTCTACTCCAAATATTGTGCCTGATATGAAGAAGATTTAAGTCACCTTGGGTATCCCTGGTGAATACCACGAATGATGTTGGATGTTCTGTCAGATTAAGGAAGATGAGAGCGGGAAAAAAAAATTTAGCCATATACTTGAGAGTTGTTGGTTGAGAAGAAGCCGAAGACTTCCTCTACTGCCTGTGGTGGTTCAGCTGCTTCTGAGAAACTCGTAATCAGTCCATCATCTCCCAAGGGGAAAAATGAGGAAGTTGACTTTGATTCTACGAAGCCTGCTACTCTAAGAGTAAGAGTTTTGTAGAACCCCTGGTGTTTGGGGTAGCGTCAAGATATTCGTCTGGAGCTAAGTTTGCCTTGATTCAATTTCCCAGAAGCTCACCACTATGAAAAGCGACAAGGTAGATTTTGCCTGCCAAGGAGGCGTTATGCCTGCTACTTCTACTATCACGTCCGCCCCACCTACTGAGAAGGAAGAAATTGCTCTCAAGGGCAGTTGCAAGAAATCCACCGAGTTTGCTTCTAGAAAGTTCCTTAACATTTGTGCTCTGCTCAAGGCAGACCCGCTCGAGCACCTAAATTCTTGCGCCAAGTTTGTTGATAGTGTTGGGAAGATAGTCTGCTCGGATTCCTTTGCGAAACGTCCTGATATCTCGGGAAAGGTTTCCCTGCCTGCTCCTATGTAAAAGACTTTGATCATAGCTGTTAAGTCCATGCGTTTGGGCCAGGATGCTGCTGAAGCTGTGAAGAAGGTTTAGGCAGTGATGGCAGCTCAATCTCGTTCGACCACCAAAATGATTGAAAAGTTAGAGTCTGAGCTTGCCAATTTAAGGGGTCTAATGTCTCTACCCCCATTTCTTTGTGGATGGAAACTACTTGCATTGAAGTTGAAAATTTGAAGTTCAAGCTTCCAGGGCTCAATATATGCTAGAAGCTGCACAAAAGGATATTGCACTACTAAATTTAACTGCTTTAGCTTTCACAACAAAGGTCATTTTGTCACACAGAGGTTTAAGCGATGAATATTTTATCGTGCAAAGGTTGTGAAAAAAGACATTGCATGACAAATATTTAAATTTTGCGCTGGGAAAATAGGTTCGCATGATAAAACGACCCTTCCTGGCAATAAATTTAGAAGAATGAAAAACTTTTTCACGTAAAGAATGAAGCTACAAACCATTTTCGTCGTGCTACACCAATTGGGACTCTTTTGGGACATCTTTGAAGGGAAATAATTAGATTTATGTGGCATTTCTAGTGACTAGCATGCATATACAATTCTGAATTTATATACATAAGCAACGAAAGCATATTATCACATATTATCAAAGCTATAGTCATGCAAATCCCCTTCAAGAAGCATAGGTTCATATATGATGCATCTAACAAAATATTGAAGAACAAAGTGAAGGTTGAGTTTTATACCTCTTGATTTAAACTTTAGACCAACGATGGACCACCTCCAAACTCTTTGTTCTTGGAACTCCTTCAGGCTAGTCTCCCTCCTTGATTCCTTCACCTTGATAGATTTAGAACTCCTTTGATGCTCCTCTAGTCTCCAAAGTAGAAGACCTCTAAAGATCCACACCCACTAGTGTAGTGAGATGGATGTTGGAATAACCAAAAGGAGAAGAGATGATTAGCTATATCCCCCTTTGGTGGCCGGCTATATATGTGTGTAGAGAGAGAGAGACTTGTTTTCTCTTGTTGAAAAGAACACACAAAAAGCCTTAATAAAACTTTTTCATTAAACTCCCTTTATAAAGGTAAAAGAAGTAAGTCAACTAATTGATTCTTTCTCTCTCTTCTTTCCTCATCTTTGGCCACCCCCTTAATGTTGATTTGGGCTTTAGGTTTTTATCATTTCAAGTCATCCTATGCTTGAATAAAAAAGCCCAATGGGTTTGGGCCCTATGGGCCCGAATGAACTCAAACTTTTTTTAAGCCTGAAACGATCTTTCATCGCTTCTATGATCTCTTTAGACTTTCTAATTAATCATAGCACTTAATTAATCCAATTAATTAATTCCATCATCCTTTAGTCATCTCACCACAAAAGTGTATCGGTGTACAATCGTTTTAGGTTCTAATTAGCGAGGCAGTGAGGTGATTGGTACCAATCCAATTGATTAGTATTTATCCAATCACTCAGTGAATTAAAACTTACTTTTAATTATTAGCCAATACCCCAAGCCCCGTTACAACCCTTGACTTCTATCTTGAGTGTTGTGCATTTCAATTGTGTAGTTTGAATTTGGTATGAGCATATGGTGTCACTGGTTCTCGCATCTAAGTAGTAGCATTCCATTCATGAGATCATACCTAAACATGTTTAATTACTCCAGATATTGCGTTCTTTGTTATCACATATGTGAGTACTAGTCTTTCATGTTTATATCAATCTTCTCACATATAACTATTGTAGGGTGTGTAGTCAGAAAATCTGAGTGAAAATTGAGTGCATAACTAGTGAGGAATTGAGGGAATTCTCTGAGGCATGTTACTACATTCAAAATGTGTTTTAATTGATTAAATGCGAACTAGTGAATGGTGACTATGATTAAGTATGTGCTCGAGGGGAAGGAAGACTAAAAGCTATGTGAGTAATGATCTTTGACATGTCATGTTTCATTGGAAATCCCTGAGGCAAACGTTGGAAGGTTTAGGTTTTGTTTTGTTTGTTTTGTTTCGTCTTATTCTTTAGTTGTTTTGTTTTGCTCGAGGACTAGCAAAAGTTAAGTGTGGGGGAATTTGATAGGAGCATATTCATGCAACTTAATTAGCTTGTTCTCGTGCATTTATGTTGTGTTTCCTTAGTGATTTTAGTGTTTAAAGTCACTTTTGTGTATTTTCAGATTATAAGGCCAAAGTGTGCAAGAAGATGCAAATTGGAGCCTTTTGGAGCAAAAGAGGAATGAATGAGTTGAAGACTTGAAGAAACGATGAATTCCTACTCCAACGATGAATTCCTACCAAAACGAGGATTCCTACTCAAACAAGGATTCCTACTTGAAGTAGGAAAGTTAACCCTAGGTTTCCCGTTTTGGTAACCTTTCCTAATCTTAAACGTCCGTATTTTCTAGCCACTTTGAAGGCCTTGTAGGCACTTTAGGACACAAAACGAAGGCCCTAGGCCCCTTAAACACCCTTGCCGTGCCCTTTTCTCTTCTCCCCTTCCCTTGCCGTGCAAGGGGGGGGGTATTTAGGTCCAAAGTTATGCACTTAAACCCAATTTCCCTTCCTAAACTCAACCCTAGCCGCACCTTGCAGCCATTCCCTTTTAATTTCTGATTTTATTTCCTAATTCTAGAAGCTTTTAACTTAATTTTAATTAACCAAAATAACTTAGGGTTTTATTTCTGAAACCATATATAATTTAAACCCTAGCCGCACCCTAGACTCTGAATTATTCATTCTTTTCATCTTGCAGCCACCACAAAACCTAATATTCACTCTAAGCCGTAGCCTCCCATTAATCATTCACCCTAATAAACCAAAAATCCATCTCAGCCGCACCTATTCTTAAACCCTATCTCTCTCTTCTTTCACTCATTCATTCTTCATATTATTCAGCCACCATAACCCTATTCTCTCCCTTTTGCCGCAGCCACCATCACCCAAAAACCCTTAATCCGTAGCTTCCCCATCCAAATCAGCCATTACCCACCTTTGCCGCAGCTTCCCATACATCACCCACACCCCTTGCCGCAACCCTTCATCTCCCTAAATCCATTCCCTACCCAAAATAACATCCAAAAACCACCCACACCATCTCTGCCGCAGCAAGGAGAAGAAGAAAGAGGACCTTAAACGTGCAGAAATTCAAGTGGATTCCTTGGGCGTTTTAGGTGTAATCAATCCTTTGTTCTTTATGTTTAATTTCAATTTTGTTTCTCTTTCTGTGAACATGAAAGGCTAAACCCCTAGTTAGCTAGGGGGTGATTCGAAACCATGTTTATGCTTGCAATATAAATTGATTACCTTCGGCTAGAATTTCATGAGTTGTGGATTCAATTCGTTTAACTGTTTGATTGATAACTTATTTGTGTATGTTTATTGAGAGTGCACGCTTAATCTTCATGCATGAATTTGACGCTAGAATATAAGTGAGTTTCACCTAATAGTTACAAACTTATATTCACAAGTAGTGGAGGTTGCTTATAAATAATCGCGTTAAATGAATTCTTGGCACTAGTTTCATGCTCATCATAGTAACGAATGCCTCGTCAACACTTATAGTTTTCATGTTGCTTAATGATCTTTGATTGTATCTTTATTGTGCTTTTCACGTAAAGGACTTTTGGAGAATGTTTTGAATTGTGTATGCGTTGTCCCATCCAATTCATTAACTTAAGGAAAACTTGAAGGTTAATTTAAGCGGACCTAATTAACCCGGAGTGTTGAGTTTCATGATTCATCGAAAGACCAACTGAAAATCATCTTGTATGCAAGTGTGACATGTGTGGAGAAGAACCTTCTAGCTAGCATTCCATCCATATTTTCATCAAATTCATCTTCATAATCTGTTTTAATTACAATCTGTGCATTTTATTTAATTTCGTCAAAAACTAAATCCCCCTTTACTTTAGTGTCCAATTTAGTTAGAAAGTGTCTTAGTTTGTGTTTCTAAGTGTTTTGATTCAAGTTATTACCCAAATTCGTCCAAATTATTGAAAGTGCTCAAAACTGCCCAGAAAGTGTTTTTAAGGCAGTTTTGAGTGTTTTGGTGCTGTTTTGAGTCTTTTGGTTTGTTTTAGTGTTTTTATTGTTTAGTTTTGCATTCTTTGAGTCTAGTTTAGTGTTTTAACCTTTGTTTTACGTTTTTGAGTCAGTTTCCAAGTGATTTAGCAATCCCTCCTAATCCCCGGTTTAGAACGATCCCTACTTATTCATATACTACAATTGTCAAAAGAGGGTTTTAATTTGTGTGCTTAAATATTTCGCATCAGACCCTAACAATGAATAGAACACATCCAAGGTGAGATGTGGTCACGTCTCATTATCAAATGATCAACAACGTATCCCCAAGACAACTATGATGTCTCAGGTCAAAGGATTACTTACATTATTCCAACCAGTAGAGTTACTTGCTTGACATGTGAGTAGACCTCCATGCAAGTACTCTGGTTTGATTATGTTCAGTGAACTCATTCCCTTAATGAGCACCTACATACTTGTCTTGGCGTCACTACACGAATGGCTTAAGACTTTCCATCATTCCAATGTGAAGGGGACATAGTATGTACTGGTCTATGCATTGTCAGTGTCCCTCTGACTATCCTATGACTAGAAACCTTTTGGACATATGGTTATGTGAAGAAGGTCTCTACAGTCTAACATCATTAGATTACTTCTTCCATCGACCCATTATCCATGGATTCACTATGTTGGGCATATAATGTTTATTGAGATAGTCCTAATGAGTGACTTTGCCCTTTTGCTATATTACAATTGTCTACACATACAGACATTGTCCTAAAAGGTTTCGTCCAAAGATTGACTTTCAGGGCATATCTCCAACAATCTTTTCCCTTGGATGTAGTAGAGGATTCATTGGGGGCATCATGTGTCGAATTACCATTAAGATTGCATTCCTCTTGCTCTACCTCTAAATTAGAAATCTTGTCGAACAAATGTTGCAGAGGGGGAAACTCCATATGTTCAATCTTCTAGGGTAGTCTCGTTGGGCGTAGCTAGTAAGGAATCCGACATCGAACTCCTCTTCGAGTAACCTCTCATGATCTTCCTGAAGCGCATATATCTTAATGGTAGGGTTGTTAGTAAATTGCTAAAGGTCCGCAATGTGCTTGTTATCCCTCTAATCCACCTCTTGGCGAAGATGCTTGATCTTTTTTCGAAGAGTTTCCCGCTCACTTGTCCACGTACTCTGCTCTAAAGCTAACACACGCTCTGACTCTCCTTTTAAAGTAGCGAGAGCTGGTTTGCCTCTACCTACTGACCTCTCCAACCTTAGCTCGTCCCTAACCTTCTCAAATCTTTCTTGGTAGTCCTTAGCCTTTATCTCCTCAACAGTAGCAAAGTCAATATATCGAGTTATTTCTGCCTCATGAGCGACATCCGAAGCTTGATGCCTGACATGCATGCTCATAAGCTCTTTCAATCAGGATTTGCAATCTCTGTTATGCCTCTATCCTCATGGCTATTTATCTGCATGCGATCTATTTAAGCCCCTGAATTCGTCTCACTTGTTGGAACAAGGCAACCTTAGTTCACACATTAGCCTAATAAACAAGAAATGTAAGGGGAAATTGATGCACATCAACAAAAAGAAATGGAGAAAAAAAATTCAAGTACCTCATAATGATTCCCGTAACATCAAAACATGATATCTTCAAGAGAAGTGCAAGCTCGTTTGAAATCAATAGGAACAATTGCAGCTCCAAGCAATGCTCAAGAGATAGTTAGTGTTTTAAAGACCACTAACATTGGAGAGAAGGGCAATTCGATCAACCAAAGGTCGGATCACAAGATAAGGACTAGTTGTTCCCTCGAACCTCATTGGGGCAATCAATGGAAAACCGTCATGACAGGAAAGGCCACCTATAAGCACTTTCAATAGAGGAAGAGAAGTTGATGTTGAGAATGGAAGGGGCAGCGACTTCGCTTGGTACAAGCAGAGAACTTAATGAAGGAACCAAAGAAGGAGGCAGCTTATCCACTGTGGATAGTGGGGCAGGTGCACTAAAAGTTGATGGCGCCAAAGCAACGATGCGTCGCTTTCTTCGAAGAGGGGTCTACTTCTCTTTTCCAAACTTTTAGATTGGGTGTCCTAGATCAACAGTTAAGGCTGAGGGTTGACAACCAATGAATGAGAAGGAGAATTATCAAGGTGCTTTCGCTTCTTTGGAATAGACAACAAGGTCGCTACCAATTTGGAAGAATGAGTCTTTCTGTGAGCACTACGTGCATCAACTTACTCCAGCTCCTTTATAAGGAAACTCGAAAAGTGGAAGACGTCTATGTTTTCCCATAATTGGTGAAGTGCTGAAGCAAAAGGAGCCACATCTAGTTGCGATAAACTTCCAGAATCTGCATTGCCTGATGAATCAAGTGTTGACAATATACGCCGAGGTCAGGCTAATTATCTTTGAAATTCAAGTTAGCTGGAGGACGAGATCGGATTCGGAGTCCGCTATGCCTCATTCCCAAGCTTCATCAATGACTAGTACATCGTTGTATCAATCTTTATCGTGGCAAATGATGTCCTAGATGTATGTCTCCCAACGGATACTAGCTCTGGCCGTAAAATAGTAATGGTTGTCTGAACTTGGTCTAATGTTATGCAACATTCTAAGCTTGGGTATATCTAAGTCAGCCCCGAACCACTGATTTAGTGAATCGAAGCGAGTAAGAAGCCTGAAGGCCTCAAGAGAAAGGCTACAAATGGCTATATCATGGCACAACAAAGTGACTTTCATAAAAATAGAGAAAGGAAAATGAAGTCCTAGGTTTAAGAGCCAAGGTAAATCCTAGCACAAAGACACAAGGGATCTGACAATGGTGGTACATCGGCATAGATATCATTGCTGGGTTCTCTCCAGACGTTTCAATTATTTCTCTTGTGCCAGTATTCGACACAACACTTCATCGTTACGAACTTTCTAGCATGTTACACGAAAGTGCACGTTTGAATTCGAAATGCTTCCATGTCAACATTAGAGGTCAACTCACATTTATGAAAACCAAATGGTACGTATTCCAGCTTACTCCGAAAGGCATGCTCTTTAGATAACAATTCATCATCAAAGGGAACAGGTTGCCTCTTAGACGGATAGTTAGGGGCAATTGTGGGACCATGATTTTTTAGGGTCGAAATAAAGTTGATCTGAAAGTTACTACCTTAGAAGTCCGGTCATAGACTCACTGACTCCAAGTGGAGCTGTATCAGACAGAGCAGGGTTCCGCCATTCACTGTACTCCAAGGCACTAGGTGGAGTCCTAGTGACTCCGATGAATGACCATGCTTGTTTCACAAAACATGCGAACTAATCCGGATATGGATACAGTCACATCCTATAAGTCTTGGAATCCCTACCTTACAATTTAGGGATAGGTGTGAGCCATAAGTAATCACAACTCCTAAGGGGATGCAATATCTACTTACTAGATATCCTCTAGGATTCTCCCGACCTAGAACGACAATTCTATTTTAAGAAAGGTCTCTTTGCCCACAGTATAAATATACCCTTTAGGGTTTATCTATAGTAACACAATCTATACACTTCAATTCTCTTTCCCACTACTTCAGTCTAGAATCATTCACTAATTTGACCGTCGGAGAGCCTTTAGCGATCAACCCCCTCCTAGTTCTAGGCTTACTCACGGTTGTTTACTGTTTTGTAAGTTACTCGAGTTTGTCACAATCACCTCACCACTAACGGAGGTGCGCAAATTTGGTTTCAACACATTATGTGAAAAGTCACCGGATGGGTTGTCTTCCCTTTGTTGATGATGTTAAGAATCCCCATCTTTTGCAACATCCTTGAAGAAGACGCTACCTCTTAAGTTGACATCAACAGCAACGCAGCTCACCAAGGTGTTGAAAATTTGAACCTTAACGATGAAGGCATCATCGTGAAGTAAATTGACATCTTCTAAATCACAGTCTTAGAACATTAAGATGTTAGGATTGATTGCCAGCGATTTATTAATGTTGGCCACCATTCTTGGCTTCTTACAAGTCGTCTATCTTTCTTTCTGGGTCTTTGACATATATTCTTGTTATCCGTAGATGCATTCACCTTTGTGGATGCTTTTTCTCCCTACGCACTGGACAGGGTGAAGACCTAGAAGTCTTATGGATTTTCTACGGTGTTTCTCTAGGATAGGGTGTTGAGATAACTCCTCGAAGGTCAGATTGATCACTCTGTCTTTTAGGTAACCAATTCTTCGAAATGAGAAATGAATTCTAAAAGGCTTCTGATGCGTTTCCTTATGAAGTATTCCCACATCTGTTCCACAGCGGTAACATTATCGTGCTTCTAGTGGATATTACCCTGGGAAGCTGCAAGTCCGCCGTCGTTAACTGAGCTTTCTAACATTTTAATTGGCAAAGTAGTCTGGTCAAGAGGAATAAGAGTTCACTCTCAATGAAACCACCAATTATTGGAATCAAAATCGTGCATTGCTGTGAGTGGTGATTGAGACGAATTGAGCAACCTGCAAAATTGTCAACAACAGTGAAAAAGCCTAAAACCACGCATAGGGGAGGGTATGTGCCAGCCAAAGGCTATCTGACACTTAAGTTAGTGAATGATTTTAGACTCAAGCAATGGGCAAGAGAATTGAAGGGTTTCAGTTGCGTTACCATAGATGAACCCTAGATGCATGTGTTTATACGATGAAGAGATAGACATTTTTAGGATAGAATCCTAGTTCTAAGCTGGGAGAATCCTAGAGGATAACTAGAAGTAGATATTGCATGCTCTTATGAGTTATGGTTACTTGTGAGCACGCAAATTCCTAGATTGTAGAAACCCCAAGACTTATAGGATCACATTGTTTCCATAACCGAATCAGATCGCATCTGTTGTGGTATAAGCATGGTTATCTAGCGAAGTCGTTAAGACTCCACCTCTTGCGTTGGAGCAGTGTGATGGTGGCACTGCTACTCTATCTGATACAACTCTGCTCAGAGTCGGTGAGTCAATGATAGAACTTCTAAGGTAACTATATTTGGATCAGTCTTACTCTAGCCCTGGCAAATCATGGTTCCACAAATAATTAATTAAGTTAGATAAATAAATATTAAGACTAAAAAGGTGACCAAAATTTTCAAAGTCAAGTTTTAGCTAAGCTGTCCAATGATACACGTACGTATTTTTTCACATACTATACCCATTCTGTTTTTTATGAATTACAGTTAGGGGCTAAAAATCTGTAAATATGTTGTAAACTTTCCTACTTTAAGTGTGATTGTGTAAATCCAAGATTAGATTCTATTCTAGTTATTTTTTTCCTTTGTGGACTTGTATTCCTTGGGGATGAAGGATTTCTTCTCCCTCTTTTTACTATAAATAAAGGAACTACGTAGGGGGAATCAAACATACATTCCCCAAATTTCCTACAAACACATATCTCTCTACAATTACTCCTTGCCACCGGCCCACTTCCCTTAGTTAGCTAAAATAGGCTACAACACGTTATCAGCACACTCATACCACTGCGCTTAGGAATCCGACGAAGAGATTTTCTACATCAAACTAGTTCATCCATATCATCACACAATCAAGTTCTTCCAAAACAACGGTTTTTATCTCGATATTTTTGCAGTCCTGATAGCCTAAACATTCACCATAATGCATGTCCCAACTTTACATTTTTTTGAATTTTAGATTCTACATAAATTGTGTATGCATTATATTCATAATTATTGAATTATGTGAATTTGATATTGCCATGAATTGCATCAAATATATGTTCATTCATCCAAATTATATGTGCATTGAATTGAATTGAAAAAGAAAAAAAGAAAAAAAAAACAGAAACTAGAAAACGCTAAGGTTCTTCGAACCCATAACCTTAAGCCGCTCACCCAGGCCTGCAGTCTGTGTGGCTGAGCCTGTCTTCTTCCCCAGCGAGCGCACCCAGCTACGGCTGGGGTGTCTTTGGTCTCAACCTGGGCCCAATTAGGCTTTGTTTCCTTGGCCTATTTCCTTTTCTTCTTTAGGTTCACTTGCAGCGTCCCAAACTATTAGCTTGGCCTGAATGATGACAAAAAAAAGGGATTTTCTTTACTAGGCTCACCTGAAGTGGCTCGGTCCAAAACATGACACCAACCCACGTTTTTATGGTGTCCCTGATGCATCAGATCTATACCCTTTGATGAGCTCTCCCTTGGATCCGTCCCTTTTTTTTCTCTTTCGCCTTGGGCCTGCAGCCCACCTAAGACAATTCCAACCCAATCTGGGCCTGGACCTTATGGCAGAGATTTTCTCAACCCACCTGAGGGCTTTGGCCCATATTTTTGGGCATTGATCTTCATTGTTTATTTTTGGGTAAATTACATAAAACTACCTCAACTATTAGGTCATTAACAGTTTCATACCTCGTCTTTAAAAAGTTTCAATATCATACCTTATCTTCGAATTTGTTGCAATGTCATACCTTCCGTCAGTTATCTGTCAATTCCTCTCTGACGTGGCATGAGGTAGGGCCCACTTTTTATTAAAAAAATTAAAAAAATATTAAAAATATTGACTAAATATTAAAAAAAAAATTAAAAAAAAAAAGGAAAAACCAAACCCATATCCCATCATCCCCCCCCCCCCCGGGTGCCCTCCAAAACCTTCCTTCCAAACACAGAACCCCATTGCCACCTCCCCCTGCAACCCCCCATTTGTCCCTCCCGAGCCTCCCAACCACCTCCTTCTCCTTCACTCTCTTCACCTCCCCTCCCATTCAAAACTTTAAAAAAAATTACATATATAAAAAAGGCCAGTTGTGGTGGTCCTACTTCGACGGGAAGGAAGGGTATAATCTGGGTCTAGATTTGTTTCTAATTTTTTTGTTTTTTTGTTTTTTTTTTTATAAGCTTTGAATGAGGTGAAGATAGTGGAGGAGAGGGAGGTGGTTGGGAGGCTTGGAAGGGAGAAAGGAGGGGTCGCGGGGGAGGTGGGGGTGGGGTTTTGGGTTTGGAAGGGGGGATAGATGGGGAAGACGGGAAGGGGATTGGATTTGTTTCTTATTTTTTATTTATTTATTTATTTATTTATTTTTAAGTTTTGAATAAGGTGAAGAGAGTGGAGGAGAGGAAAGTGGTTGGGAGGCTTCGGAGGGAGAAAAGTGGGGTTGCAGGGGAGGTGGGGGTGAGGTTCCAGGTTTGGAAGGGGGGATGGATGGGGAAGATGGGAAGGGGATCGGTTTCGGCACGAGGGGGGAAAGGGATGGGATCTGGGTTTGGGTTTCTTTTTTTTTTTTTTTAATTTTTAATATTTAGTTAATATTTTATTATTTTTTTAATAAAAAGTGGGCCCCGCCTCATGCCATATCAGCATTTAATAAAGGAAGTGACAGACAACTGACGGAAGGTATGAGATTGCAACAAATTCGAAGATAAGGTATGACATTGAAACTTTTTAAAGACGAGGTATGGAACTGTTAATGACCCAATAGTTGAGGTAGTTTTATGTAATTTACCCTTTATTTTTTTAGACAATGAATTTTTTTTTTCACCCACACTTTAAATTTGTCCCGAAGTCCAAATACGTAATTCAATTATAATTATGGACCTAAAGTTCTATTTGGATATTTTCTTGTTGCATATTTATGTGTATATATTTGCGTTTGTCTGCAAGAACATATGAACCTGAAGTTCATGATTATTTCGAAACCTGAAGCTTCTAAAAACATGCCTTGTTTGAAAACCTGAAGTTGGAAAAACATTACCCATGGAAACCCAAAGTTTTTTCATGCAAATTTTAACCAATGCATGTCTATTAGAACCTGAATGTTCTATTCCTATGAGAATGGATTTATATTTTATCTCCATTGCACTAACTACATCTTATCTATTTTGTGATAGGAATATGTCAAATTTGAACAAACTCGACTTCATCTCATTGAAGGTCGTAAGAAGGAACTTCCTCAATTGGGTCCAAGATGTGAAGCTCCACCTCATTGCAAAGAATTTGCGTCCTGCCATTGAAGATGAGATGGATAACCTAGTTGGCGAAGCTAAGAAAGCCACTACCATGATCTTCATCCGAAGGCATATTCATGATACATTGCAAACTGAGTACCTTGCTGTGGAGGATCCACGAGCACTATTGGTGGCTTTGGCTGATCGTATTGACCACCAAAAGGACATCTTCTTGCCTGAAGCAAGACATGACTGGCAACATTTGCGCTTAAGTCTATGAATGAATATAATTATGAAGTTTGTCGAATCCGATCACTTCTCAAGTTTTGTAATGAAACTTTGATCGAAAATGATCTCCTAGATAAAACCTATTCGACCTTCTCTGCTACTAATGTTGTCTTGCAACAACAATATAGAGCTCAGAAATTCACTAAGTTTTCTGATTTGATCTCTGTTTTACTTCTCATTGAAAAGCAGAATCAACTATTGATGAAAAATCATCAAACTTGACCTACTGGGGCAACTGTTGTACTTGAAGCACACTATAGCACTAACTAATGCCCAAAATAGCAAAAGAGGCATGGTAGGGATGGCCAGAAGCCACCTCGTCAAGGTCAACAGAGTCAAGGCCCATCTAAGGGAGGAAACAAAGCCCCAAAACGTCCTAAGCTCGCTCCTAAGGCCCCAAACTTCAAGAATAAGGGCAAAGCACCTGAAACTATGGATGCAAATATATGCTATCACTGTGGTTCAAAGGACCATTGATCCCGTGTTTGTCGAGCTCTCCAGAAGGTTGTAGCTGAATATCATTCTTGTCATAAAAAGTTTGAATCAAACTTTGTGAAAGTGGACAAACTGGAAAGTTCGAAGATGGAGGTTTCTAACTTTCAAGAGGCTATCACTCCTATGAAAGATTAGAATCTTAGACATAAACTATTTTTCTAGTTGAAATTCAGACATTGGGCCCGAACCCTCTTTGTGTGTTTGGTTAATTTAGAAAAAAAATCCTTTATGTTTGGATTATTTGTTGGTGATTTGTTTTTGGATATTAAGTTTTTTAATTAATTTCCATCCTTGAATACTTCAAATTATTTTGAATAGAAATTTTTTTTAAGAACTTTTATGCATGTGATCAATTCAAATTAATTTTTCATTTTCGGTATGACTAGTGGGGAAGTTAGTTGTCTAGCAGATAGTGCAACCACGCAGACCGTTTTACATGAACGCATCTATTTCACTAACTTTATTCCTAAGAATGCACCCTTGACAACCCTCTCAGGCCCATCTAACCTGAGCAAAGGATACGGTAAGGCATGCATAATGTTGTCCAATGGTGCAATCTTGACCATTCATGAGGCATTTTATCCTCTGTGTTCCGTAAGAACGTTGTTGAGTTTTAAGGACATTAGAGACAATAATTACTACGATAAAACCTATGTAGAAAACAGAGTTGAATTTCTGTGCATAACTTCCTACGAATATGGCTACAAGCGTATTCAAGAGAAGATGGAGCGTATCCCGAGTAGTCTGTATACTATGACCATACGCCCCATAGAGAGCCATTATATGGCCAGCCCAACCTCTAGGACTGCGCACGAAATTACACTTTAGCATAATCGTTTGGGACATCCTAGACAAATAACGATGCGTCATATCCTCAAATCATCACACGAGCATCCATTAACCCTAAGTTTAGGTTCGATTCAAGAATTCGCATGTCAAATATGTTCTATGGAAAAGCTTATTGCTAAGCCTTCTTATGACAAGATTCGTTCGAATCCTCCCAATTTTCTACAAAGGATTCAGGGGCACATTTGTGGGCCGATTCACCCTCCATGTATACCATTTAGATATTTTATGGTTTTGGTTGACGCCTTCACACGTTGGTCACACATGTGCTTGTTGTCCACAAGGAATGCTGCATTCTCCAAACTGTTGGCTCAGGTTATCAAGCTCAAGGTTCACCACCTTTATTATCTGATCAAATCTATTCAATTAGATAATGCTGGAGAATTCACATCTAAAACTTTTGATGATTATTGCATGTTGGTTGGGTTGAAGTTGAACATCATGTACCCAATGTTCACACCTAGAACGCCCTGGAAGAGAGGCATTCATTAAGTGCTTACAAATGATTGCTCGATCGTTGGTTATACGTACCAAGCTCCCGATCGCTGCTTGGGGCCATGCAATATTACACACAGCCATGTTGATTCGCCTGAGGCCTGTTGCGACCCAACCATATAGCACCCTTCAGTTGGTTGCTAGATACGAACCCGACATATAGCATATGTGTATTTTTGGTTGTGTGGTCTATATGCTGATTTCGCCAACCTTATGTACAAAAATAGGGCCTCAGCGAAGGATGGGAATCTATGTCGGATATAATTCTCCTTCGATCATTCATTGCTTAGAACCTTTGATAGGCGATCTGTTAACTGCTTGTTTCACAGATTGTCACTTCTATGAGACAATCTTCCCGTCATTAAGGGGGATAAGAATGTCAATGTTCCTGAAGAACAACGTGAATTATCGTGGACAACTCCCACTTTATCTCATTTAGATCCCCGCACTACTCAGTTTGAAACTGAAGTGCAGCACACATTAGATCTTTAGAACATAGCTTAGTGCATGCCAGTTGCTTTCACCGATCTAGCATGAATGACAAGATCACATATTCTAGCTCGAATGTGCCTGCAAAGATTGATGTACCAAATGTATGATAGACTTCCCTCTTGGAGACCCGGCACACCACTTTGGCCGATCCACGTACATTAGTGGCTAGCCAATCATCTACCTCTACACAAAAGTGTGGCTGGTTCAAAGGATTCACACTCCCTGAAAAGGAAACCAATGGCACAGGCACCTGAAGAGCCTACTGTGAATTCGACTGTTGCTTACTCATTCTATCCAACTCATGAGGAAATTCTATATTAAGGAAGTGTCCTTAAAGAGACGAATCCACCTTCCAAGAATCGTGAGATTTCGATCTATTATGCTAGCTTAGATGATGTGGTGTAGAAATGAGATGATTATCGATGATGCATTTGTATATGCAGTAGCTACTGAGATCATATTGAGTGATGACATTGAACCCCGTTTCGTTGATGAATGTCGACGTAGAATCGATTGGTCAAACTAGAAACATGCAATCTAGGTCAAACTCAATTTGCTTGCGAAACGTATGGTGTTTAGACCTATAGCTCCCACTTCTCCACAAGTGAAGCCCGTTGTGTGTTACAAAGCTCGTCTTGTTACACAATGCTTCTCACAACGCCCTAGGATTGACTATGACAAAACTTATTCACCCGTTATGGATGTGATTACTTTTCTCTACCTTATCAGTTTGGTAGTTTCCGAAAAACTGAGTATGCAGCTGATAGACGTAGTAACTACGTATCTCTATGAAGATCTTGATACAAAAATTTATATGGAAGTTCTCGAAGGATTATATTGACTTGATCCAATATTTCCAAACCCCAAAACACGCTCTTAATTCGATTAAGGCGTTCACTCTACGATTTGATGCAATCCGGAAGAATGTGGTATGACCTTCTAAGTGAGCATTTGATTAGTCAGGGATATGTGAACAATGAACTATGCCCTTGTGTGTTCATTAAGAAGTCACATTTCGATTTTGCGATAGATGCAGTATACGTCGATGACATGAATCTTATCGGAACTCCTGATGAGCTTGTGATGCCACGCACCTGAAGTCGAAATTTGAGATGAAAGATATAGGAAAGACTTGATAATGTCTCAGTCTCGAGATAGAGCACTGTTCAGATGGAGTCTTAGTACATCAATTGAACTACACCCAGAAGGTGTTGCGCTGCTTTAACAAGGATAAACTGAAGCCTTTGAGTACTCCTATGGTTGTTCAACCGCTAGATGCAAACGAGATCCGTTCTGCCCGAATGAGGATGATGAAGAGGTTTTGGAGCCTGAAGTTCCTTATCTAAGTGTGATGGGCGCTATATTGTACTTATCTCAATGCACTAAACCTAACATCTCTTTCGCTGTTAATCTTTTGTCAAAATACAGTAATACACCAACACGCAGATACTGGACTGGTGTTAAAGACATTTTTCCCTACCTTAAGGGTACTACGGATTTGGGCTTGTTCTATTGCTATGGATCCTCAAGTGATGCCGCACCTCCTGCTTCTTAAATTGATTCTCGCCTTGTTAGTTATGCTGATGTAGGATACTTATTTGATTCGCACAAGATGTGTTCTCAAACAGGTTATGTCTTTACTGGTAAAGGCACCGCAATCTCTTAGAGGTCAACTAAGCAGACCTTAGTTGCCACTTCGTCTAACCATGCTGAAATTCTCTCCTTACATGAAGCAACTCGGGAATGCTTTTGGTTGAGAGCAGTTGTGGGCCATATTTGAAGCTGCTATGATCTTAACCCCGTCATTGATGTCGGAACAACGATCTATGAAGACAACGCAACATGCATCAAACAGCTCAAGAAGGGTTACATCAATGTGTTGGAAATGTGCCCTAAAACCAATCATATGATGATACTTTACGGACATTTCACAAAGTTAAACTAATGTAGTTTAAATGTAAAGGGCAAAGATTATTGTTTAAGCCGTCTCATATAAATGTTATATGCTTAAACGATAAGTCCAAGGAATATGTGATTGAAAGAATGCGATCTAAAGAAGTTAGATTCATGAGACCATTCTTTCGTTGACACATCCTAAATGTTCCTGATCATAGGATTGTTAATTGGGCATTGACAGTCCGTTAAGATCAGTACGTGCTATGTCTTCTCTCAGGGAGAGTGACTAGTCTCGAGTCATTGGTGTGTGTGACATCAAGACAAGTACGTAGGTGCTCAATAGAGAATGAGTTCACTGAACACGATCAACGAAGAGTTCTCATATTCATGTCACATGAGAACTCATGGTTGGGATAATGCAAATTAGTCTTTTGACCTGAGGCATCACAGTTGTCTTGTGGTTAGGTCCTTAATCTTTGATTATGTCAAAGTCACTCCATCAGGAGGGTGTCCACGGCATCGTTGGGGTTAAGCCACTTAGCCATGGAGGCAAGTGAATGCGCAACAAGGGATCTCTAACCTTCAAACTGTTTGAGGGAGAATACTCTATGATATGATTAAGAATCTTTGGCCAAAGTATGAATGAGATTTAGGAATGTGTTCCAAATCACATTCAAGTTAATCATATAAGCACAAGACTCACATTGGATAGTAGACATGAATAAACTATCAAACCAAACAATGTGGTCAAGAGTATTGTATTAGAGAAATACCGTATTGCATTTGTAATCCTAAAACTGAATAGGTTCTCCACCTCTTCTGATTAGCTTGGGTAACCATGACATGCTGCTAGGCGTCAACCATGGTTTGTGGAAGCCCTAAAAGTGTATTATCACTAACGGGAGAATTGAAAGTAAGTTTCAATTCACAATCGATTAGAAAGAGTTTTAATCGCCCACTGCCTCGCTAAAAGGAACCTAATGGATCATTCACCGAGTAAGGTAGAGTTTGAAGAAACAACGGAGATGAGTAAGAATAATTAAATGGTTTAATTATTTATCTAAGGCTAGGATTAATTAATATTTTAATTAATCAAACGAATAAGTTTGTTAAAGACCTCGGGTTAGTTTTGGGCCGCAAGGCCCAATGGGATTTGAATGTCAAGCCCATTAACTCAAGTTGTATGACAACTTGAATAAACAAAGGGCTTGAAAGCCCAATAAACCCTATAGGCCGGCCATGTTAGAAGAATAGGGTTTTTGGTCCATTAGGTCACTTATTTGAAGGGACTATATAAAGGACTTTATAACCTAAAATTCATTAAGGGTTGTTTTTGGGGAAAGGATGAGAACACAAGCTCTCCTTTCTCTCTAAAATTTCGGCCACCTTGGAGGGATCATCTAGCAATCAAACTCCTCCAAGGTCACTCATTTCTTCTTCATTATGCCTTGGTGATGAATCATTAGAGGTTCTCAATTTTGGGAACTTTGGAGAAACCTTTTTCATCCATCCAAATCCATAGATCTAAGATGCAAGGAATGAAGGCCCTCTCTTTGGGTGATTAGCCTTTGTTTAAATACAAAGAGGAATCTACAAAGGTATATATTTCAACTCACTTTGTTTTGAGTTGATTATTGGTTCACCATTTTACTAGGCTTTGAACATTCATGGGTAATGTTTTGTTTTTAAGTGCATGCTAGCATGATTCCGCCTTTAATTTGTTAATTGCATGCTAATGATGTTGCTTAAATGAACATGTCATCTTCCAAAATAATCCTTCAAGTGGTATCAGAGCCTAGGCCTAGTTTATGGTGGATCCTTTTGGGTTTTGTGATTTTTCATATTTTGTGATTTAAGTGTTGTAAATGTTACAAGCTTTGTTCTTGCTTTGAATATAAATTTTGCTTGAAAATTTAGCATCTCAAATGTTGTAGATGTATTTCATTAAAGCATGAATATTGGAACTAAAAGTTGGTGCCAAGTGTTTTGGGATTTTCGGCCAAATCCAAAGGGTGATTTTTTGGGTTCTTGTTAGTCTTGTTAAAATGGTTTTAAAGTGCTTTATGGAACCCCTAAGTACCCTAGGATATTAACCCTCTTTTGAGTTGTGAAAATTTGAGTTTTTGGTGAAAGAAAACATCCATGGAGCTATTATGAGTTTTCATGTATGTTCTTCATATTTCTTGAAGTTCTTACCAAGAACAAAAAGTTTTGAAGTTTTGATTCAAAAGTTTTATGTTTTTCATAAAGTTTTGTTTTTCAAATGGTGGGTGATAGTTATTGGTGAGATGTGACTAAAAGAATTTTAAAGTTTTATAAAAAACATTTTCTTACAAACCATCAAAGTCACCTTTGTCTCACCTACCAAAAACCACTTACAAAACTTTAGATTTTTTCAATTTTTCAACACTATGGCCGGCCACCTTTGAGAAAAGGTGTTGGAGGGACTTTTGTGCAATTATATAAAGTTTTGATACTTTTATGTATTTGCATTTTGACCCCAAAAGTTTTTGTTTTAACAAAGTGACCCAAATTGTTGTGGTCATTGTTTTTGGCCCAAAACAAAATGAGAACAAAAATTGTTTTGTCTCTTTAATGAGAATTTGATTTTCATTATATTTAGTTCCATTTAAATCAATTCTATGGATCCAAAAACCAAATGATAATTGTTGCATTCAATTTAATTAGTTAAAGTGTTAATTAATTAAAGGGTGATTATGAACCTTAGCCTACGATAATTGAGCTATGTGAATGGCCGTTTCAAATTTGTTTGAACCATGGGAATGAGTAGATTAGATTTTGGTTGTAATTTGATTTGATCAAATGTTGTAAAAGGGCATAAGCTCTTCTTTACTTTAAAGTAATTAGTTATATTCAATTGTTGTAAAGAGCATAAGCTCATATTTACTTTGAAGTACTTCTTTCTTGCTTTATTTGATATGCATGAAATGAAGTAGTTGGGTCCAACGCCCTAAGACAACACGCCTTAATGTGATTAAACGCGTAACTAAAATCAATCTCCATCCCTAGTCCAAGATTCAACACAAGGCTCGTGTTGGATCTAATCAAAGGTTCATAGTCATCCTAAGGCCCTAAGGCAACTATATAGTCCATCAATGAATGCAAACCTTATGTTAGTAGTATCATATACTCTTGCTTTAAAAACCGTTTTAAAAGCTTAGTGGGAGTATTATATACAACTAAATCAATCATATGGACCAATAGTTGTAATAGGACCAAAATTGTTTTAATTATGATTAAAATGAATATATATATATATATATATATATATGTGATGAGACCTAAAACCCTCAACAAACCATTATTAAGTTGATAAGCGAGAGATGCTTTGAATATCTCTTCGTGGCCTTCCACCGTGGTGGGCTCCAATCGTTTGTGACTTGTACACCGGCTTCACCCTATCATGGGGGAGTACAAAGTGCATGCTTACACTCAGGAGGAGTCCATAAACATATGATGAGGTAAGTGTAGGCAACGAGGATGGCTGATATCATATCATTGTGAGGCTATTCTTGAACCCCTTCATGAACTAAGCATGGTGGGAATAACTTAACTAAGTGCAATGGTGCCGATATCGTATCATCGTGAGGCCACATTCTCTAGAGGCCAAACTAGATGGGTAATTACAAGAGTTGTAAATGAGTAAAGTGTTATTCTCTCATCATTATTTTTGCTAACCGATATCGTATCATCGTGAGGTGGGCTTGGTAATGGTGAGTCTCCCATACCCCGCTAAGAGTTCAACAAAACTCTCGAATTCCAATGAGGGATATGGAATTTGCCAAAAATAGTGGGTGGTGCTATTTGATTTAAAGACCCGAATCAAATGGCTTAAAATCAATCAATTTATATTCGTTATGTATTTGTTTACCAATATATTTGCAAACGCTATCCAAAACTTGACAAAGAAAAGCCGAATGCTTTAATTTCCGGACTTAGTTCTACAATCCCATAGATTGTCTTTAATGGCTTGTAGATGTAACTAAGTAGTCTCATCCTCACAATCTTCCTATTGATAATGTATCATTGGAAGAATATGTTAGATAAGTCTAACATGAGAAGGACAACACTTTTAATGTCATAATTCTTCAAATACAAATTGTTGTATGAAGAAATAAGAGTTGCTTTGAACAACCCTTAATCAACACAAACTTTAGTGCTTGTTTCTTTGTTACATAAACAAGGAACTTTTGAAGTAAGCACAAGGGCATGGACGCTTTATGTGCCATGATTCTTCACTTACAAATTGTTGTATGAAGAAATGAGAGTTGCCTTGAACAACTCTTGAAAGTTTGTAATTATGTTTAGAACATAATGGTTGGTTGACAAAAATAGTCCATCAACATGGACTTATGATGATTTTGAATCATTGAGTGTTGAAGTGTTAAACCACTTAACGAGACGGAAATTAGGCAAGGACTTCACCTTTGTGTCCCTATCCTAATGGTTCACTAAGTTTATTGTAAACTATATAGTGAACAATAACCACACACTCTCCAAATTGTTTGATGTGTATAACACAATTGAAATAAGTTTCAAGAGAGATAGTGGGAATTTAGGGACCATGACTATTGTAGTCAAAGGAGAAGTCAAATGAAGAAGGCAAAATAACTCCAAGGGAACAAACTTTCTTTATGAAAGGATGGACATTGGAAGGGGTATTTGCAAGAAATGTCTTGCAAGTGTCAAGAACACACCTTTCGAAGGTGTTGTAATATGTTCTTGAAATAGTTCAAAACAGTTGGTTCTTCTACTTGAATGCTTGATTCCGTATTAGTAACTATGTTTTACAATTGTTGTAAAAGTGTGCTAATAAAAAGTAGAAGATTAATGAGAGAAGAGAAAGTACTTCACATTCGGAAAGTGAATAAAATATAGATCTCTGCGAAAGCGGATTGTACTTCCTCATATGAACTACCAAAGAAATTGGAAAATACTAAAGATTGTCTTTACATTCCAATTTTAAGGAACTTAAATCCGTCACTATAGTAGAGATGGATAAATGTTTTGTTTGACAAAACATTGTTCTTTATTAATCAATAATTAGATTATTGTAATTTAATTGGTTGTCTCTATAGTAGAGATGATGTGGTAGTTTAACTGTTTAGAATACGATGATGCTTAAAACCCAAAAGGTTGCAAGGTAGTGACTAATCCCAACTGAGTTGTGATACCTCTAAAACATAAGTTACGAGTTGGTCATAGATGGATGCTTTGGATCGTTAGATCCGGATCCAATACCTTCTTGTTAAAATTGTATAGAGGCAAAATGTTTGAATCTTTATTCTTTTGGAAAGAAGAAAGAATCACAAAGTTGTTGAGGTTAATTCACTTAGATGTTAGTGGCACTTGTCCACAACATAATACTACTCATGTTGTATGACATTCACCGATGATCACTCTCGGTTGGACTATAGTTTATTTTGAATAAACACAAGTCCGAATACTTTGCAAAAGGTTTCAAAGAATTCAAGAAATGTAAGTAGATGAGTAAGACGTCTAAAGTATTTACCTCCTTAGATTTGATCCAAGGAAAAAGTAACACTTTAGATTAATTTCCTTGAAAAATATCAAGGAAAGTAGCATCGTAAGATAATGAATTTCTCCATTAGGAGAAGAATGAACATGAATAAGATTTAGTTTGTTGGACATTATCAATTACCCATATATATATGATATATACTTCTAAGACAACCTAGTTCCTATACCACAAGCTCCAAGGTAGTCCAGAAGGATTTATAAACCGTCTCAGTTGAATGGTTTGAACTTTATGACTATGTCATAGAGTTGCACCTCTTAATTCGAAAGAAATAAGAATGAAAATCCTTATGACTACATTGAGTGTATATACGATATATACTCAAGGAAATGGTAAAGTACCATTTGACCGGAAATAATGAAACCTTCACAGCTAATTGGTAGCTTAAGGTGACTACACTCAAAGAGAATGGTTGACTTTGAAGAAACCATCTTTGATGTAGTCTTGGTTTCAATTAATTCGAAGATTGCTAGCTACAACTAAATAGTGATTTAATGTTTGGACATAATATGGGTTTCCGAAACCATTATTAAGATAGTCTTGATAATATATGTCTAAAACTATAAATCACAAGACAGGTTAGTTGTAGAGATCCATCCATCATGGATCTTAGCAAGCTAGTGGGAGCTATAAACGTCTTATGAGAAAAGATCAATTGTTTGATTTCTCATAAAGATGTAAATGAATCTTTTGTTTACTAGGTTTACAAAAGATTAGTGGGAGTTAATCGTATTCCTAAAATTAAATATATATATATATATGATATATTAATTTTTGGAAATGAAAAGAGTACTTCTTCGTTAAAGTTATTCTATAACGATAGAATGTATATGGGAGATATAGTCTATATAATGGAATGGAAATCTATAATGACATATTTCAAGATATAATTGGATTATATCAATCCCTAAAATAGACAAGAGATGCTAGGAAGTTTCTCATTTGATGATAAACTTCAATTAGAATGACAATTCTAGTGAGACTAGGAAGTTGTTCTTCTCAAAGGGAATGTACCCTTTGACTCCCAAAGAAATAATGCGTAAATAGAATCCTTTATGCATAAGCAGAAAGGTGATTTATGTATTTCATATTATATGAAAAACATTGATATAAGATGTACCTAGAAAGGTACAAGACAATATCAGTGCAAGCCCAGGATCAGAACCATGGCAACTGTCAAGTGAGTCCTTAAGTATTTGAAAAATACTAAAGGATATATTACTCAATAATTGAGAAAGAATTAGAGTAACGTAATGGAAGCGTAAATGTATTAGATTATGAATCTAATCCATCATTGGATATTTCTTCATTATGAATGAAGAGATAAACAGATATCTCTTTATTATGACTAAAAGGATATTTGGATGGAAACATTAAAGTAATGACTTTAGTGTGTTCCATTATGAATGCAAAATATATTGCCATATAGAAGTTTACAACAATGTTGTTTGGATGGGAAAGTTCATTTATGAACTCTCAATTCGGTTCCAACCAGAAAGTGTATGACACTAATGGGGCAATAGCTTAAGCCAGGGAATCAAGGTCTCATCAAGGTCCGAACTCAAATGAGAGACTGAACCACATGATTAGGAATCATGAATAATGGTGACGTCGTTATTCTCAAGGTTGCTTCTATGCATAACATATAGATATCCATCTTGTTTAGGCCTACTACTCAGCCATTTATGAAATGAATTACAAAAGAGGTATCATCACTGATAACCAAGCTGATTGGCTCTAGTGCAAGTGGGAGATTGTTGGAAATGTGCCCTAAAACCAATCATATGATGATACTTTACGGACATTTCACAAAGTTAAACTAATGTAGTTTAAATGTAAAGGGCAAAGATTATTGTTTGAGCCGTCTCATATAAATGTTATATGCTTAAACGATAAGTCCAAGGAATATGTGATTGAAAGAATGCAATCTAAAGAAGTTAGATTCATGAGACCATTCTTTCGTTGACACATCCTAAATGTTCCTGATCATAGGATTGTTAATTGGGCATTGACAGTCCGTTAAGATCAGTACGTGCTATGTCTTCTCTCAGGGAGAGTGACTAGTCTCGAGTCATTGGTGTGTGTGACATCAAGACAAGTACGTAGGTGCTCAATAGAGAATGAGTTCACTGAACACGATCAACGAAGAGTTCTCATATTCATGTCACATGAGAACTCATGGTTGGGATAATGCAAATTAGTCTTTTGACCTGAGGCATCACAGTTGTCTTGTGGTTAGGTCCTTAATCTTTGATTATGTCAAAGTCACTCCATCAGGAGGGTGTCCACGGCATCGTTGGGGTTAAGCCACTTAGCCATGGAGGCAAGTGAATGCGCAACAAGGGATCTCTAACCTTCAAACTGTTTGAGGGAGAATACTCTATGATATGATTAAGAATCTTTGGCCAAAGTATGAATGAGATTTAGGAATGTGTTCCAAATCACATTCAAGGTAATCATATAAGCACAAGACTCATTTTGGATAGTAGACATGAATAAACTATCAAACCAAACAATGTGGTCAAGAGTATTGTATTAGAGAAAGACCGTATTGCATTTGTAATCCTAAAACTGAATAGGTTCTCCACCTCTTCTGATTAGCTTGGGTAACCATGACATGCTGCTAGGCGTCAACCATGGTTTGTGGAAGCCCTAAAAGTGTATTATCACTAACGGGAGAATTGAAAGTAAGTTTCAATTCACAATCGATTAGAAAGAGTTTTAATCGCCCACTGCCTCGCTAAAAGGAACCTAATGGATCGTTCACCGAGTAAGGTAGAGTTTGAAGAAACAACAGAGATGAGTAAGAATAATTAAATGGTTTAATTATTTATCTAAGGCTAGGATTAATTAATATGTTAATTAATCAAACGAATAAGTTCGTTAAAGACCTCGGGTTAGTTTTGGGCCGCAAGGCCCAATGGGATTTGAATGTCAAGCCCATTAACTCAAGTTGTATGACAACTTGAATAAACAAAGGGCTTGAAAGCCCAATAAACCCTATAGGCCGGCCATGTTAGAAGAATAGGGATTTTGGTCCATTAGGTCACTTATTTGAAGGGACTATATAAAGGACTTTATAGCCTAAAATTCATTAAGGGTTGTTTTTGGGGAAAGGATGAGAACACAAGCTCTCCTTTCTCTCTAAAATTTCGGCCACCTTGGAGGGATCATCTAGCAATCAAACTCCTCCAAGGTCACTCATTTCTTCTTCATTATGCCTTGGTGATGAATCATTAGAGGTTCTCAATTTTGGGAACTTTGGAGAAACCTTTTTCATCCATCCAAATCCATAGATCTAAGATGCAAGGAATGAAGGCCCTCTCTTTGGGTGATTAGCCTTTGTTTAAATACAAAGAGGAATCTACAAAGGTATATATTTCAACTCACTTTGTTTTGAGTTGATTATTGGTTCACCATTTTACTAGGCTTTGAACATTCATGGGTAATGTTTTGTTTTTAAGTGCATGCTAGCATGATTCCGCCTTTAATTTGTTAATTGCATGCTAATGATGTTGCTTAAATGAACATGTCATCTTCCAAAATAATCCTTCACAATGGAGACAACACCAAGAACATTGCGCCGAAGTTCTTCTTCTTATATCAACAACAATAGTATCAGAAGATTGAAGTCACACAAATCCATTCACAAGACAATCTGACCGACCTCTTCACCAAATCATTACCAAATGCGACATTTCAGAAGCTTTTTCAACAAATTGGTATGCGTAAACTTTCTGAGTTGTAACATTGTTAGTTCTCTTTTGAATTGTGTCAAACTCACGGGGAGTATCCTGAAGTATACTTGCTTGATCTTAATGTACTCTCTTTCCCTACAATTAGGAGAATTTTTCCCACTGGGTTTTTGCTACCTAACTAGGTTTTAATGAGACACCCACATTAGGCTGATCATATTGCTGATGACATCCCGTAGATGTTTCATTTAACTATGCATTTCTCACGCATTTTTCCTTAGACTAAAGATTTTGTCCCTACTCGGGTTTTTGCCATAGCCTTAGGTTTTTTTAGTGAGACTTACTTCCTTATGCAAGTTCCTACCTTATTGAGAATTGCGTTGTTCCCATAATCAATGCCGGCGAGTCAACTTCCTCAACTTCTACATGATGCCGAATCTACCTTGAGTATTTACACACTCAAAGGGGGGGGGGGGCTGTTGTAAACTTTCCTAGTTTAAGCATGATTGTGTAAATTCTAGATTAGATTTGATTCTAGTTATTCTTTCCTATTTGGACTTGTATTCCTTGGTGATGAAGGATTTCTTCTCCCTTTTCTTACTATAAATAAAGGTACTACATAGGGGGAATAACACACACATTCTCCTACATTCCTACAATCTCATCCCTCTCTACAATCTCTCCTTGCCGCCGGCCCCCTTCCTTTAGTTAGATAAAATAGGCTACAACAACATATTCTTTGTCCTATAAATTTTCTAGCAACCCAGATTTTACTTATAAATGTTTGTCGTCCTACGCTAGAAGGTTAACTTGATTATGTGAAATGAGTAAAAACTTATTAGGTTTTTAAGAAGGGAATTCTGAAGGAAAGGGAAAAAAAAAAAAAAAAAAAAAAAAAAAAAAAAAAAGGAAACATAAGGAAATTGTTATTTTTAACTAGGCTTGGCAAACGGGTCGTGTCTGTCGTGTTCGTGTCATTTTCGTGTAAGACCTGTTATCTTAACGGGTCGTGTCGTGTCACACCCGTTATCTTAACGGGTCCTTAACAAGTCGGGTCACTTTACCCAACGGATAAAGTGACCCGACCCGTTATGACCCGTTAAGAAAAAAAAAAAAATTTTTAAAATTTGCACATACCACACATTGCCACATAAATATTACTTCAAAACATTAAAACACTTGTCGTTTAAGTACTATATCTACCTCAAAAATAAGAGCCTGATAAAAAAAAATAATTCATACACTACTAATCTATTACAAATATTAAATGTGCAAGGATATGCAAAATGAAAGAGTTTTTATTTTCAAGATTGTAAGTCTTTCTCAAAAGTTTACACCTCCATCTACAAAATCTTCAATTTAAATCGATCATCATGAAATTGTATTGGAACTTTGGCTTGATCTATTGCCTTCAAGAGTTATGTTGAAAATGTTTTCAGTAAGGTTTTCCACGTCAGAACTCTCTTCCGCATAAACTAAGTATAGAAAAACCAAACATTAAAAATCATTAAAATTATGAGAAGTTTGCCAAAATAATTATGAAAAGAAATAAAATAATAATACTATACCATATAAAAATATAATAAAATAACCGTTAAATCATGATTTTTCGTTTACAACCGTCGAAAAGCTTTGTCCCGTTACTTGATCTCTGAATGTTTGTTTTTTGTGATTTTTTGCTGATGTGATCTCCAAGCATATACAAACAAGTTTGACGGCTTGGATCGTTGAAATTAGTTTTGGAGAATTCGTATTCCATCAAAACGATAGATTGACTAACATTTAAGAGTTTATTTATACTTTCATTAAGTATAACATAAGATTTTGTGGCATCCACTTGTGTAAATATTTTAAATTGAAGATCGAATTCATTCATTGTATTCATATAGGGTCAAGGAGTGTAGCTATAAAAAATCATCAAAATCGGAGTTAAAATAACCGTTAAATCGTGATTTTTTGTTTATAACCATCGAAAAGCTTTGTCCCGTTACTTGATCTTTGAATGTTTGTTTTTTGTGATTTTTTGTTGAAGTGATCTCCAAGCATATACAAACAAGTTTGACGGTTTGGATCGTTGAAATTAGTTTTGGAGAATTCGTATCCCATCAAAACGATAGATTGACTAACACTTAGATTTTATTTATACTTTCATTAAGTATAACATAAGATTTTGTGGTATACACTTGTGTAAATATTTTAAATTGAAGATCGAATTCATTCATTGTATTCATATAGGGTCAAGGATTGTAGCTGTAAAAAATCATCAAAATCGGAGTTAAAATAACCGTTAAATCGTGATTTTTCGTTTATAACCGTCGAAAAGTTTTGTCCCGTTACTTGATCTCTGAATGTTTTTCTTTTGTGATTTTTTGCTGATGTGATCTCAAAGCATATACAAACAAGTTTGACGGTTGGGATCATTGAAATTAGTTTAAGAGAATTCGTATCCCATAAAAACAATATATTAACTAACACTTAGAGTTTATTTATACTTTTATCAAGTATAACATAAGATTTTGTGGTATCCACTTGTGTAAATATTTTAAATTGAAGATCGAATTCATTCATTGTATTCATATAGGGTCAAGGAGTGTAGCTAAAAAAAATCATCAAAATTGAAGTTAAAATAACCATTAAATCGTGATTTTTCGTTTATAACCGTCGAAAAACTTTGTCCCGTTACTTGATCTCTGAATGTTTGTTTTTTGCAATTTTTTGCTGATGTGATCTCAAAGCATATACAAACAAGTTTGACGGCTGGGATCGTTGAAATTAGTTTCGGAGAATTCGTATCCTATCAGGTTCCAATGGTGCGTGTGTGTGTGTGTATATATATATTTATTTATTTATTAAGTAGATTTAAATCTATTTATTTTGTATGTATAATTGACTGATACTGACACACTCCGACCGAGATCAGGGCGTCCTGGCCGCCACGCGGAGGTGACGTAACCATGTGCACGTGCGGAAGCTAATAAAATAGTACGAATAATTAAAAACTAGCATACAAAGGTGATAAAACAAGTGCTAGCGAAAGTGAGACACAATTTCAGAGCGATAAGTCTGCAGCAGTCCAAAAGAAAAAGATGCGACAACAGTACACCCGAAGGTGACCCTACACTGGTGAGCGTCTGTCAGAAATGCCGGAAAAGCCCTCTGGGAAACCACCGAACCTGCTAGACAACTAAAACCTGAAGGGGCGCAAAACAAAAGCGTGAGTGGGCAAAAACAAATCTTTTCGAAAACCATTTAGTAAAAATACATTCTAACCCCTCGCCGTAAAACCTGTATACTTCCCAGAAAATAAACATATATACGTATGTATGGATATGCCAAGTATACTCAAGAATATGCCATGTCGGAACCTCGTAATGAAATGCAAGTGCTCAGGTATAAATCATATCAATAACATATAGTTTGGCAGCCGGAGTCACCTAACGTGACCTGTACGGCTGCATATAGAGCTCAAATCTCAATATCAATAACTAAACCTGCCCATGAGTCGGAACCACCTAAAGTGGTCTGTACGACAGGCCTGGGTGTAAAACATATAAACGTTCTAGTGCTACGATCACGTGAAGGCTGTGCGAATAATCGTGGGTCACCTATGAGTCGGAACCACCTACTGTGGTCTGTACGACAGGACTGTGCACCTAACTTGGATCCAAGCTGAGCGTGTGGTGCGGGAGGTGAACATCACGTGAAGGACTGTGCCCTACTCTGGGCAGGAGCACTAACACCGGGGGTGCAGGTTATGAGCTCTCTAAGCATCTCAAACCACTACTGAATATAAACATGAATAACACTTACCTGGCACTTACCTGTGCGTCCACAGCACCCAATATGCATATGTATAGGTATGCAACTAATAATGCGCGTAATGATGCATAAACAATGATAATATGGTGCATGGCATAAAACAATTAACCCTTTCAAACAATTTCTGGGAAAATAAATGTATATAGGTATATACGGAAAACCAAAAGTCCACTCACTGGTAAGTGGAAGGGTCATAGCCCCCTGCCTCGAGTGACCACGCTCGTCCTCGGGATACGTATCACCTATATGCGAAACAACTACAAAAACGTTAATTTTAAAGCACATAACCAACTTCTCGTAATAATTTCTCATACATTGCTCAAATTGGACAAATGAATATACCAACGTGCTCTACACAACCTCAGGATCACACCCAAATTTTTAGAAAAAGCTTCCACCGCCGCACGCGCCCCCACGCGCCGGCCACGCGCAGGCACGTGCTTGGCACGCTGACGGCGTCAACTGACGCCGTAGGGAATATTCCGTTAGTTCTAACGGATTCCGTTAACGGCGTCAGGAATATTCCGTCAGACTTGACGGAATATTCCGTCTCCTTCCCCGGCGAACCTCCGGTGCCGTCGCCGGCACCGGAAAACTGGAAAAACTTCTAACTTTGATATCTCGTTCGTTTTTCACCCAAATTTGACAAAATTACTACCAAATTGAAGCTTAGACCTAGGAGAACACTAATATACCACTTTTAAGGGTTAAAAACCACGAGATCTCACCTGTCACCACACTCCAATTCCGGCCAACTTCGAATACGGCGATCCCGACGTCCAATTCCTTCAAACGAACTACTCCGAGATTCCTTGGGACTCCACCAAGCTACCTACAAGCTTCATTTTCCTTAAAACGTAAGAAATTACGTTTGCATGAATAGTACCCCAAAACGGACATCGTCGAATCGACGTGAAACGACGGAGTTCTCACCTGAAAATGGTACAGCTGCACTCCTCCCAGCCTCACGAGCTCGAATGTGACCTTGGTTCCCTCGATCTGTGGGTGTTTGATGGGTTTTGGGTGTGTGTCTGTACGTATATCGTGAAAGGGAAGGGAAACGGGGCTCGGAACAAATCCCAGAGAAAGGGACAGGGGTTTAGAGAGAGTGACAGTGTGAGTGTGTGGCCCAACACATGCCAACACCACACAAAACAACCAATAAACGAAAAAGAAATAAACTAGGGGCAATTTCGTCTTTTCACACGTACGTTTTTGATATTTTCGGGACGGGTTGTCACAACCTACCCACCTTATTAGAATTTCGCCCCGAAATTCAAAACAACCAAATAACAACCCCTAGTGATCAAAGAACAACCGAGGATACAAATCCCTCATCCGATCTTCTGTTTCCCACGTAGCTTCCTCGACTGAATGATTCCTCCACAAAACTTTCACTAACATCACCGTCTTGTTCCTCAGAACTTTTTCCTTCCAATCGATGATCGTCACCGGTTCCTCATCATAAGTCAAATCTGGATTAATCTCTAACGGTTAAGGAGGTATCACGTGAGACGGATCAGCAACATAATGTCGGAGCATAGACACGTGAAAAACGTTATGCACTCTAGCCAACTCCGGAGGCAACTCCAACCTGTAAGCTACCTCACCAACTCGCTCTGTGACCATGTATGGTCCGATGTACCTGGGACTCAACTTACCCTTCTTTCCAAACCGTACGACACCTCTCCACGGTGAAAGCTTCAGAAATACCCAATCTCCGACTTCATACACTCTGTCCGTAGCATGCCGATCTGCTAAACTCTTCTGCCTGTCCTGGGCTGCTTTCATGTTAGACTTAATTACCTGAACATTCTGAGTAGTCTCCTCAACAATCTCCGGACCCACTAAGACTCTTTCTCCAACCTCTGACCAACACAACGGTGTGCGACAAGATCTACCATACAATGCCTCAAATGGCGCCATGCCGATACTCGAATGAAAGCTGTTATTATAAGCGAATTCCATCAAATCCAACCGCTAGTGCCAAGCATCACCAAACTGTAACACCAAAGCTCGCAACATATCCTCCAAAGTCTGAATGGTTCTCTCTGACTGTCCGTTCGTCTGTGGATGATACGCCGTACTGTAAAGTAGTCTCGTGCCCAAAGCTTCTTGAAAAGCCACCCAAAACTTAGATGTAAATCGTGGATCACGATCTGAGACAATACTCACAGGGACACCATGGTACTTCACAATCTTCGAGATAAACAACTCCGCTAAACGGCCCAAAGAATACTTCTCTCTCACTGGAATAAAATGTGCCGATTTAGTGAGCCGATCAACGATCACCCAAATGCCGTCAAAGCCATTATGTGTACACGGAAGCTTGTACACAAAATCCATAGTGATATTTTCCCATTTCCACTCTGGAACGGGAAGCGGCTGCAACAACCCAAACGGTTTCTTCATTTCCGCTTTAACTTGCTGACAAACAGCACACTTGCTCACATACTCAGCTATCTCCCTCTTCATACCCGGCCAATAATAAAATGGTCGAATGGTATGATACATTTTAGTAGCTCCTGGATGCATGGCATAAGCCGAGATATGTGCTTCATCGAGAATTTCTTTCTTCAAATCCACATTATTAGGCACGAACATTCTACCCTATTGCATCAACATGCCATCCGAATCACGAACTCGGAGGTCTCTCCTCCTTCCTCGATCTCGAGCTTGAATTAGTTCTTGAGTCTCCCTATCAGCTACCTGAGCTTCAAGCACCCGATCAACTAGAATTGGTCTAACTTGAAAATTAGCAAGTAACGCCACTTCTCGATCTTCTGCTTCTAACCTCACTCCCGTAGCACGCAAGTCCACCAAAAGAGGAACATGACTCGCATACAACGCGTTGATACGGCCCTGAGACTTTCTGCTGAGTGCATCAGCCACTACGTTTGCACGACCAGGGTGATAATCAATCGTGCAGTCGTAATCGCTGAGCAACTTCATCCACCTCCGTTGACGAAGATTAAGTTCCTTCTGAGTAAAAAGATACTGAAGACTCTTGTGATCTGTAAAGATCCTACATTTCTCCCCATAAAGGTAGTGTCTCCACAACTTCAACGCAAAAATGATAGCGGCCAATTCCAAATCATGTGTAGGGTAATTCAACTCATGAGGTTTCAACTGTCGTGAAGCATAAGCAATCACCCTACCATGCTGCATTAACACACATCCCAGACCATTCAAGGAAGCATCGCTATAAACCTCGAAATCACCACTATCGTCCGGGAGTGCCAAAACAGGTGCATGAGTGAGACAATGCTTCAACTGCTAGAAACTTTGCTCACACTTATCATCCCACTCAAATTTAACATCCTTCCTTGTTAACCTCGTCAGTGGTAAAGCAATCACCGAAAAATCCTTGACAAAACGCCGGTAATACCCTGCCAAACCAAGGAAACTTCTCACCTCAATAACGGTTCGCGGTTGCTCCCAACTCTCCACAGCTGCAACCTTCTGAGGGTCCACCAGAATACCCTGAGCTGAAATGATGTGCCCCAAAAACGCAACTTGGTCTAACCAAAACTGGCACTTGCTAAACTTAGCATACAATTGGTGTTCCCTTAACCTCTTCAACACCAAAGTAAGATGTCGAACATGCTCCGCTTTGGACTTAGAATACACCAGAATATCATCGATGAAGACAACAACAAATCTATCCAAATATGGCTGGAACACTCGGTTCATTAAATCCATAAAAGCAGCTGGTGCATTCGTCAACCCAAATAGCATAACCAGAAACTCGTAATGACCGTAACGAGTCCTGAACGCCGTCTTAGGGACGTCATCCCTACTAATCTTCAGCTGATAATAACCAGATCTCAAATCAATCTTGGAGAATACGCAAGCACCTCGAAGTTGATCAAACAAGTCATCGATACGAGGCAATGGATAACGGTTGTTAATCGTCACCCGATTCAATTGCCTATAATCAATACACAGCCTCAAAGTTCCGTCTTTCTTTCTCACAAACAAAACTGGAGTGCCCCAAGGCGAAGTACTAGGCTGAATGAAACCCTTATCCACCAATTCCTGCAACTGAACTTTCAATTCCCTTAACTCAACGGGAGCCATACGATAAGGAGTCAAGGAAATAGGATTAGTACCTGGAAGCAACTCCATAGTGAACTCCACGTCTCGATCTGGGGGTAAACCAGGTAAATCCTCGGGGAAAACATCGGGAGAGTGTCTGACCACTCTCACATCCTCAACTCTACCAGGAGCGGCCTCATCCAACACCACATGAGCTAGATACCCCTGGCAACCCTTAGACAACAACTTTTTCGCTCGCAAAGCCGAAATAACGCCATGTCTCACCCCACTCTGCTCACCCACAAAAGTAACCACAGGTAGTCCAGGACGATGAAACGTAACTATTTTCCCGTAACAATCAATATTGGCACGATAGAAATGCAACCAATCAGTGCCCAGAATCACATCAAAGTCAACAATATCTAACGGGATAAGATCAGCTGGCAAAACAACACCCTCAACTATCACTGGACATCCTGGGTACACACGATCTACGATACATCTCTCTCCTCTAGGCATAGCGAACTCTAAATCGTACCCTAGAGGTGTGGGGCGAGGTTGCGTCACTTGAGCAAATGTATGAGAAATCACGGAATGTGTAGCTCCACAATCAATTAATACTCTAGCAAAATAACCAAGAATGTTTAACGTACCCAGAAACCATGAGGTCGTCTCGACCCACCTCTCAACAGGAAGGTTCCCCTGATTGTGCAACACACGGAAAGTCTTCTCAATGTGCTCTAACCATCGCTCTGCGCCCTCGTGACCCTCATTACCTTCGAACTTATCCAATTTCAGATTGTACATAGTCTCCAGAGGAGTCCTCTGGGAGGGCGGATCGCTGTCTGAATAGCGGTGACAATAGCTTCCCCCAGCTGAGTAATATCGGGGAAACTAGACTCATCAGAGCGACGTGGTTCCCGACGAGGCGGCATAATTCTAACAGAAGACACCAAAACCATTAGAATACTCACACAAAAGCACAGGACTGCCAAAACTAGGCTCTGATACCAAACTGACACACCCCGACCGAGATCAGGGCGTGCTGGCCGCCACGCGGAGGTGACGTAACCATGTGCACGTGCGGAAGCTAATAAAATAGTAATATAAATAGTACGAATAATTAAAAACTAGCATACAAAGGTGATAAAACAAGTGCTAGCGAAAGTGAGACACAATTTCAGAGCGATAAGTCTACAGCACTCCAAAAGAAAAAGATGCGACAACAGTACACCCGAAGGTGACCCTACGCTGGTGAGCGTCTGTCAGAAATGCCGGAAAAGCCCTCTGGGAAACCACCGAACCTGCTAGACAACTAGAACCTGGAGGGGCGCAAAACAAAAGCGTGAGTGGGCAAAAAAAAATCTTTTCGAAAACCATTTAGTAAAAATACATTCTAACCCCTCGCCGTAAAACCTGTATACTTCCCAGAAAATAAACATATATACGTATGTATGGATATGCCAAGTATACTCAAGAATATGCCATGTATACTCAGAAATATGCCATGTCGGAACCTCGTAATGAAATGCAAGTGCTCAGGTATAAATCATATCAATAACATATAGTCTGGCAGTCGGAGTCACCTAACGTGACCTGTACGGCTGCATATAGAGCTCAAATCTCAATATCAATAACTAAACCTGCCCACGAGTCAGAACCACCTAAAGTGGTCTATACGACAGGCCTGGGTGTAAAACATATAAACGCTCTAGTGCTATGATCACGTGAAGGCTGTACGAATAATCGCAGGTCACCTACGAGTCGGAACCACCTACTGTGGTCTGTACGACAGGACTGTGCACCTAACTTGGATCCAATCTGAGCGTGTGGTGCGGGAGGTGAACATCACGTGAAGGACTGTGCCCTACTCTGGGCGGGAGCACTAACACCGGGGGTGCAGGTTATGAGCTCTCTAAGCATCTCAAACCACTACTGAATATAAACATGAATAACACTTACCTAGCACTTACCTGTGCGTCCACAGCATCCAATATGCATATGTATAGGTATGCAACTAATAATGCGCGTAATGATGCATAAACAATGATAATATGGTGCATGGCATAAAACAATTAACCCTTTCAAACAATTTCTAGGAAAATAAATGTATATAGGTATATACGGAAATCCAAAAGCCCACTCACTGGTAAGTGGAAGGGTCGTAGCCCCCCTGCCTCGAGTGACCATGCTCGTCCTCGGGATACGTATCACCTATATGCGAAACAACTACAAAAACGTTAATTTTAAAGCGCATAACCAACTTCTCGTAATAACTTCTCATACATTGCTCAAATTGGACAAATGAATATACCAACGTGCTCTACACAACCTCAGGATCACACCCAAATTTTTAGAAAAATCTTCCACCGCCGCACGCGCCCCCACGCACCGGTCACGCGCAGGCACGTGCCTGGCACGCTGACGGCGTCAACTGACGCCGTAGGGAATATTCCGTTAGTTCTAACGGATTCCGTTAACGGCGTCAAGAATATTTCGTCAGACTTGACGGAATATTCCGTCTCCTTCCCCGGCGAACCTCCGGTGTCGTCGCCGGCGCCGGAAAACTGGAAAAACTTCTAACTTTGATATCTCGTTCGTTTGTCACCCAAATTTGACAAAATTACTACCAAATTGAAGCTTAGACCTAGGAGAACACTAATATACCACTTTTAAGGGTTAAAAACCACGAGATCTCACCTGTCACCACACTCCAATTCCGGCCAACTTCGAATACGGCGATCCCGACGTCCAATTCCTTCAAACGAACTACTCTGAGACTCCTTGGGACTCCACCAAGCTACCTACGAGCTTCATTTTCCTTAAAACGTAAGAAATTACGTTTGCATGAACAGTACCCCAAAACGGACATCGTCGAATCGACGTGAAAACGACGGAGTTCTCACCTGAAAATGGTACAGCTGCACTCCTCCCAGCCTCACGAGCTCGAATGTGACCTTGGTTCCCTCGATCTGTGGGTGTTTGATGGGTTTTGGGTGTGTGTCCGTACGTATATGGTGAAAGGGAAGGGAAACGGGGCTCGGGACAAATCCCAGAGAAAGGGACAGGGGTTTAGGGAGAGTGACAGTGTGAGTGTGTGGTCCAACACATGCCAACACCACACAAAACAACCAATAAACGTAAAAGAAATAAACAAGGGGCAATTTCGTCTTTTCACACGTACGTTTTTGACATTTTCGGGACGGGCTGTCACAGATACACGGAGTAGTACATCACATGTGTCATTATAAAAATAGTGAGATATGTCATATGTGTGATAAAAAGTTAATAACTTAAAAAAAAAGAAAAAAAAAATTCTCACCACTTCTATTAATTTTCATTTTTCCCTCTCTTTTTTGTTTCCTTTTCAACTTTTCTTATAATTTTCACTTTTCCCTCCAGCATCTATCCCTAATTCCCTCACTTTTTTGTTTCATTTTCAACTTTTCTTATCATTTTCATTTTCCCTCCATTTTTCTTCAAAAAGGGCGGCAGGAATGGAATGGAATCAAATCAATGGATGCATCATGCATCATGCATATTAATTAATAATTATTATAGTTTTTATAAAATTTAATTCAAAATTTAATATATATATATATATATAAAATTATTATAGATAGTTAATATTTTGGGGGTATAATTATTATAGTATATATAATTATTATAATTATTATAGACTTTATAGTTAATTTAATATATATATATATATTATAGTTTTTAGGGGTATAAAATTGTTAAATTAATGTATATAATTATTACAGTATTTTTTTAGGGTTATAAAATTATAAAAATAATATTCTGCTTATCGTGTATCGTGTTACCCACGTGTATACCGAATCAACCCGTTATCTTAACAGGTGCTTATCGAGTTACCCGATAACGACTCGATTCGTTATCGTGTCGACCCGAACACCTGTTAATTTCGTGTCGTGTCGTGTCGGGTTATCGGGTCGTGTCAGGAATTGCCAGACCTATTTTTAACTATAAAGAAAATAGTTCTCTTACACTTTCAAATAAAAAAACATTAAAAAAATGTGAAAAGCGCAAAACTAAAGGCAGCCCATGATAACCAAACATAGTAAAAGGGCCACAAAGCAGATTAAATTAAATGATGCAAATTCAAGCCTTATGTGAAGCTTACAAATTAAATATGAGAAAATGAAACTTTTTCCTCAATTCACTAGATATGAACAATACTTTTCACATAAATAAGAACTTCGAAATCTACAACCCTATTGAGAATAGGAGGAATATGAAGATACTTGAGATTTCTGGTACTAGAATTATAAGAGGTGGCTCTTCCATCAGAGTCAAGCATAAGAAGCTCGTCACTTCTCCAAAATGTCAATGGTTTCTTAATGCCTTGTAAGGGTCCAATGGTTAAAAGTTTTGTCCATGAACTTTTAACTCTGTCGTAGTTGTCCATTACCCATATTTCACATGATTCAGAATCCTCACTCCGATCGTAACGAGAGCAAAAAGAAGCAAGGGATTCATTTCGTAGAAAAATATAATAAAACCTGAAACCGAATTCTCTCCTAGAAGGCAGTTGTATTATATGAAATGTGTCATCACCTAAATCAAAAGAAAGTATGTATTCCTCGCCATCCGTTGCATGCCAATAACAAAATCCCTTCATGAACACTGAACGAGAACAAGAATAGGTTGTACTTGATATATCAATCTTGATCTCTTTCCAAGATTTAGCAGTTGTGGTGTATAACTCAGCCGTGTGAGGAAGAGCAATACGGTGATAAAATGTTCGTTCATCATCTGAATACTCACAATTTTCTATAATTCGCACAACCTTGTATTCTTTAGCATTGCAATCATAGCCGAATCCCAATGCTTGAAAGCTCGTTTCCAATTTGAATTTTCCCTCAAGAGGGGAAGGTAGAAGAAGACATGAATCGGGAAGTTGCCTGAATTCCTTCGTTGCAGGATTGCATAAAAGAACATTTTTCCCTGCTTCTACACAGACAATCCCATTGCAATAACCAAAAATCAGTACAAAGTCATGATCTTTCAATGGAAACGGTATATTTAGGTCCTCAACATCATAATGAAGGTTGTTCTCATCACTATCAATGGAAAAATTAATCATGGACCAGAAAACTTCTTGTTTCCAACTCTGGTCTGGGAAAATGTGAGCCTGAGAACGGTTGAGAAGGATACAAGTGGATGAGAGTTTGTTGTCCACGGAATTGCTGAGGTGTTTGGCCACAAAACTTAGACTATTGATGAGAGAGAACCAAGACTTGTGTATGCATTTGAACCGCATCAGAGACTTGGGCGGCAACCTGGACAAGATTTCGATTATCTTATCTTCAGGAGTTTCACTTTGACGCACATGAGACATTTCGATAGTTTTGTTTGCAGGAAAGAACACAATTAGTTTGAGAGCCAAACTAAATCAAACTCCAAGTCCCTAAGGCCTGGTAGATTGAGGTTCAATTACTAAACATATTACCACATAAGATGCCAAAATTCAACAGTACTTAATAAACTTGGAGTTCCACAGCCACAACATATAGCTATCAAATAAAACAGAGGCGATCTATAGTTGGTGTTTTTTTAGTTTTCCAAACAAAATAGAGGTGATTCAGTCAGTTTCGAGTTTCATGGAGGATCATACGTTCAAATTTTACTATTTTTAATTTTTTTTATTGATACAAACAGAAAACCATTCAAATTTCACCTACATTAAATTAACTACGAAAGTAAAATGCACATATTCATACACGAGTTTTAATCAATAGAACACTGCATTCTAATCCTTGTAAAATACAACTTTTATACTAAAAACTTGTTCTAAAAGATTAAATCTAATTTTAGTCATTTAATATATTTAATCACATCATTTGTTTAATTATGTTTTGATGTTTATTTCTATTTTTCTTCCTAATTTTATTGTATTAATTACATTGCTGGCAACATAATATATTTTGTTGGAAACACTTGACTAAACTATTTTTTTCATATAATCTATTTCAATACACTTTGTTTTCTTCATGTCGGTACATTAATTTGTTTAATAGATTTTGAAATATTCATTTCAGTATAGACATTTATGTGCATTAATTCAATATAATAATAAAACACATTTCGGTACAAACATTTTGATATATTAATTGATTTATAATATAGTTTGGTACCTACATTTAGGTGCATTAATTCATTTTAATATATTTTCAGTACACTTATTTATTTACATTTTTTTTTCTTATGTGTCACTTTTTTAGTGTTTCTCATTTTGGTACATTTGTCTCATCTCGTCCCAAATTTAATCATATTTTATTTCCTGACACTAGAAAATTTCAAAAAGCCCTTATCGGGCTAAGTGGAAATCCTATGTGGACATTTGACCTTGTCACTCTATCTCTTTTCTTGTTCTTCAAGGTAGTACGTGTTCTTATGAACATGTGAGCGAACAAGATGTAAATCAGATGTAAAGTAAATGATTTATGCATATTTCAGTGAGGGGCAAAATGAAAATTTTGTGCTATCGGGAATCCATAACTTGTATCTTGAGACGACTATGGGTGTCAGTATTGCAGGCTATAAACTATGATATTGATAGCCTATTCATTGAACTCGTTAAGCAAGTGGGCAAGTAAGGCCATCTCTGTTAGTATTTTATTATTTAAGCCTCATGCCTCATTAAATATCTTGGCTTGCCACAAAGGCACAATCACATATTTTCTAGTGGCCATCACTACAATCGCATCGACATAAGCATAACATAAAGGGCAATATCGTAAATCTACTCCTCTATGCATTGCCACTTTTTTAATATTTTGGTTGATGGGTGCTTGGTAGGCCTGGCAAATGGATTGTATTTGTCGTGTTTGTTTAAAGGCCGTGTTGTGCCACACCCATTATCTAAACAGTTTCTTAATAGGTTGGGTCATTTTACTTGTTGGTCAGGTCATTTTACCTATGACCCGACCCGTTACGACCTATTAAGAAAAATATTTTTTTCTTTCTAAATTTGCACATTCCACATTGCCATATAAATATTACCTCGAAAACTCATTCGAAACGAAAAACCCCAATTGTCACAAACCCTAGAAATTAACAAAAAACCCCAAATTGAAGAAACGAAACCAATCTTAATTCGAAAACTAATTCAAAGAAAATTTTGAAAGTAATTTGAAAGAATCAACAATTACCTCAATTAGGGCTCGAGATTCGCTTGATCCAAAGAAAGAATCGAAGACAAAAGTAGCAGATAGACTTGTGGTCAGTTACTAGGTCATATGTGGTGACAGTGGTGTGGTGGAGGGAGACTGGAGAGGGTGGTCGTGGACTCGTGGCTAGTCGGATTTGAGGTTTGAGACTAAGATTCGAGAGTTCAGTTCCAGAGACAAAGCGGCTACTTCGGTTCTAGCCTTCGAGAATGAGAGAGAGTCTGATTTAGAGCTAACAAAAAGATTGGACGGCTGAGATTAAATCTCAGCCAATCCAACCATCATCAAATTTCTAAATTTAATTAATATATATATATATATATATATATATATATTAACTTTCAGTTCAGGGCAGGATTAAATCCTACTATTGTTAATTATAGTATTTCTTTTTAGTGGTATAAAATTATTAAGTTAATATTTTTCTTATCGTGTAATGGGTTACCCATGTATATACTTAGACCGACCCATTATCCTAACAGGTGCTTATCGGGTTACTTGATAATGATCCGATTCGTTATCATGTCGATTCGAAAACCTGTTAATTTTGTGTTGTATCAAGTTAACGGATCATGTCAGAAATTGCCAGACCTAATGCTTTGTGTGCCGTGCGACACACCCACATGGGACTTTTTCTCCTCTATGTTTAACCTTTTTCGTGCATTCCACCATCAGTACTCTTGTTCTCTTTTAATAATCCTCTCTCAAACCTCTCCCTCACCAACCTCTCCATTCCTTTCTCCTCATTGTCACTCTATACAACTCTCTCTTTTCTCTATGTAATGCACAGAGACGCCATGAGGCGCCGAACCCACGGAACACCCACTTGCGACCACCAGCTTTCGCTCCCTCTTCTCTCCAAAAAACCAGAAACAGGGGAAAACCCCTAAGCTCGTTCTTCTCTCTCTATCTCTTCTTTTTCTCTCTCTCGGCCGTTACACATAGCGGTGGAAACTCCATTCTCTGTCGAACCTGAGTCACTAACCACCACCATCAAGACCACCTCCGCCCATATGAACACATCCATGGTTTTGTTTTGTGAAAACTCAGCCCGAGACTGTGATTTGACGAACAACGACGATGTTTGATTTTCCCAACAAGTTTTTCGTCGTTTTTTGTGAAGGTAAGTCTCGAAACTGCTACCATTGGATAGCTCTCATAGAATATGGATTTTGATATATTGCATGCATGATTTGGTTAAGGAATGACACAGATTCAAAAGTTTGAAATATGCATAGTTTCCGGCAAGATTCGTGGCTTTAAGGCCATTGTCAGCCACCTCCGCCTACCATTTGGACTTCTAAGTTGTAAAATCAGATTCCTCTTGTTTCCAGCTTCATTTTGAAACTGGCGGCCTGACCGGGTCTATTCGATCTGATAACCCAAAACTGATTCCAAACTCGGATACGCACCCTATTCTCAGGTATATTCCATTAACTTTGTGTTAGTTTTAATGGAATGTTCTGCCAACCGACAAAATATTCCGTTAACTTGACCGTTGACTGTCAAAGTTGACCAACGTTGACTTTTCGAAATCGCCCCAGGACTCCCCAAAGGTATTTCGACACGCTGATTCTATTTACGCACTCCATTTCTCCAAATTCAAATGTTTTAATGGATATTTTTACTAATCAGTCCCTGTATTTACTTAGGTGTGACCGTGCCATTAGTATCGACGACCCAGTCTTTCCTATAAAACGGTTGCGACCCCATAAATAAATGTGAGTGGGCTTTTCGTTTTTAAGTATGTATGTATGTATGTATGTATGTATATATGGTTTTGACAAGCCATGTTTAGTTTTCTTAATAGACTTGTCAAACACTTTATTTTTATACTATTATTTGTAATCATAAAGTTGTGGCATGGCATTCTTGCAACTTATCTGCTCATTATTACATGCATGCACGATGTCTTTTAGTTCTTTGTACTGTCCTGGGTCAAGGACCAATATCCTGTGTATGTTCACATGCACTATTTACATTCATTTTGCGCTGAAGTTTGGTGTCAACCTATCTTTTGGTTAGTTGTTTGGACTCGTACTTGATGCACTTAGCATCAGCTTCACATGATGTAGTACTAGCATATAAAACTTACACTCATCATGTTCCATTATTAGAATACCTTTGCCTTGGACTTGTGTGGCTACATAGATTAATGAGCGGGGACTTATATTGTGAGATGACTGTTGTATACGTACCCTGTATTCTTCGATTTACGATACTTGCTGGGTACTATAGAATATTACATAAATCTTATTATTTTTGGACAACTATATACTTGTTTTACAGTGAGGGGTTACACGTTTTCAAAAAAGTTTTCGAAACTTTATTTTTAGGCCCACTTACCCTTATTTTTTGCTCTTCTAGGATTTTAGTAGTAGAGTTCTTGTGATGACAAGGATTTCTGGCAAAAGCTGTCATGTTTCTCCTTACGGTATAAATGCTATTCACCCAGTAGTGATAAGGGTTCGACCCCAGTCACCTGCGTACTCTAGTATTAGTTACTTTAGGTTTTAATTTACTCGCACTTTCCACAACACCATCACTTTATGGCTTTTTCACCTTTCAAGTCATATGCTTGTGTATTCGTCCATAGGTCAAATTGGATATGTAATTATTGGAATAATTGTTGGAGATTGAAATGGTGAATGTGCAAGCATGATTACTTATATGTTGTTGTCGGTCAGCGTAGCTCGATGTGGGTGTCCAAGTAGACATTCCGAGTCGAGATGTCTCAACATTTATAAGGATATAATTGAAGTTAAAAATAGTTAATAAATTAAAATTTGTATTAATAAACTCAAAATATTTAGTCGGCGATACTGAATAAAATTATACAATAAATACTAACACAAAAACAGATTATTAATGTGAATTAAATACACATCAAAGGACTAGAATCAAATCCTATAGAATAAATCTTTTTTAAGTCAATTTTTTCATTCAAAATACAATCACATAATTACTTTTTATCTAAGTATACCCCAATTTTATCTCATTAAAAATTTAAATTTCAACCCTTTCTAATTTCACCAGATTTCGGCTATGGAGGCTTTTAATTTTGATTGTATCTGAAACGGTTGTATTAGAGGTTTTAAACTTTAATAAATTTCTTCTTCATATAAAAAAATAAAAAAAACCAAACACCCTAACGTAGCCTTCCTTGAATCACTAATTTCTGAATTCATTAGGGAAGTATTATTGGCACCCCAAAAATCTCATTCTACACTCCTCGCAAGTGTATTTTTTTTTTTCCAAATATAGAAAGTTTTGAGTGTAGAATGAGATTTTTGGAGTGCCAATAACAATTCCCATTCATTATAGACCAACATCTTTTTGTCTCTTTTGTATTATTCAATATTAACCAACATGTTTGTTCTGAATAAAACTCTTCTTTTTTTTTTTCTTTTTTTTTTTTTTTTTGGCATTTTGACACAATTAAAAGTTTACAAAAAAAAAAAGGAAAAGTAAACCTAAGTTGCGACAACCCGTCTCTAATTCTACGATTTTATAAATTTTTAAAATGTGAATTTACGAAAATGCCCTTGAGGTGAGGGTATTGACTTTCGTTGACCAACATATAGTGAGACGTACGAAATATTCTTTTAGTGTATTCCTGATGTACTCGACGATACGGACGCATAGGCACAATCAGAAGCAAATTTGGAGTTACGATTAAAATCTTATGGAGCTACGAACCTGAAAGTATTTTGAAGAAATTACTATTTTAATTGTATTATTGTTTGGGCCCAAAATAATATTGATGGGCCGAGTATAGGTTTGTGCTCGGCCCAAAGCCGTGTCAAAAATACTATGGACTGCCTGATGATTCCGGGCCATGATAAGAGCATATTTAGGCGACTTAGTTAGCTTGTTTTCGTGCATTTATGTTGTTAGTCCATAGTTATTTTAGTAGTTTAAGCTATTTTCGTGTGTTTATAGGTTCATATGGCTAAGGAAGCAAAAAGGTGCATTTTGGAGCAAAATTGGACTTGAAATGGATAGCATATGCTGGGAGCAAAAAGAATGGACGAAATTGAAGACCTAAAGGTGTTAGGATTCCTAATCACAAGAGGATTCTTAATCACAAGAGGAATCCTAGTCAAAGAAGGTTTCCTACTTGGAGTAGGAAAGTTAAGCCAAGGTTTCCTATTTTGGTTTAACCTTTCCTAAGCCTTAAAGACCCCATGTTTCAGCAACATTGAAGACTTCTATGCATTCTAGGACATAAATCAAGCCTTCCTTGCAACCTAATTGCCCTTGCCGTGGCCTTCCTTAGTGTCTCCTTTCCTTGCCGTGCAAGGAAGGTCCATTGTTGCCTATTCTAAGTCATTAAACCACATTTCTATATCACCCTAGTTAATGCCGCACCTCACATACCTTTTCTATCCCAAATCCTTGCCTAATTTCAGCATTTAAATCACATTCCCTTTCTTGTAATTCAATGTCGCAAGTTACCTTCCCATTCCCTTTGATTTCTGACTTTGTGTTTCCTTTTCCTTAGGGATTTGGGGTTAAAGCCTTTCCTGAACTATGTAATAAACTATAGGGATTCTTTATCCCAAATAAATACCAAGGCCGCACCTTTCATTCAACCCTAATCACTCTCATACACAAATCTGTCATCATTCACAGAAACCAAGTTCTTTGCCGCAGCTTTCCAACCATCCTTCGACCATTCATACACATTCATACCTTCATCCAAGCATCCATACACCATCCCTAACCTTTGCCGCACCACCCTACCATCCTAAACCCATTCACAACTCAGAAATCCATTCGCAAATCACCCTAAACCTCTTGTGCCACAACCTTGCAAGGAAGAAGAGAAGAAGAAGAAGCCTTGGACGTTTGTGCATTCAAGTTGGAGTGTTGAAGCATTTTTAGGTGTAATCTATCTTTTGTTTTCAATGTTCAATTCAATTTTCCATTGTTTTGTTGTGAACATGAGAGGCTAAACTCGTTTTAGCTAGGGGAGGCTTTGAAACCATGATTACATTTATGATATGAGTTGATTAATTCCAGTTGTGATTTCATAAACTGTAAATGCAATTTACTTAACCGTTTGATGGATAACTTATTCTTGTATGTTGACTAGGGAGGCCTACTTAATTTGCATGCTTGCGTTTGGTGCTAGAATATACGGGAGTTTCACATAATTGTCACAACTTATATTCATAAGTAGTTAAGGTTGTTTTCACAATCATGTTAAGTAAATTCCTAGCATGAGTATCATGATGTCATAGTTACGAGTGCTTTGTCAATACTTATGATTTTCATTGAACGTAATGATCTTTGATTGTATCTCTATTATGATGTCCTGTAGGGAACTTTTGAAGAATGCTTTGGGTTGTCGTATGATGTCATCCAATCCAATAACTTAAGGAAAATCTGAGGATTAATTAGTGATGTCACGGTTAATCTGGGGTGTTGAGGTTCATGGTTTATCGAAAAAGCAACTGGAAATCAACTTGTGTTTGAACATGTCATGTGTGGAAAAGTGTTCCCTAGCTATCTAATCATCCATTGGTTTTCCCCAAATTTGTCCAAATCTCTTTGAAGTCTTTTAATTATTTGTTTTTCTCTTAAATTCATCCAAAACCCAATCCCCTTTGCTTACTTGTTTCAAATCTGTCCTAAAGTGTGTTTTTGAGTGTTTTGAGTCAAAACCAATTGTATTTTCGTCCAAATTAAGTCCTAGAGTCTAAATTGAGTCTTTTTTATTGTTTTGAGTTGTTTTGAGTCTTTTAAGTTTGTTTTGAGTCATACAAGTTTAGTTAAGAGTCTTTTGAGTTTGTTCAAGTGTTTTGAAGCATATTTTTATATCTGTGAGTCAATTTTTGTTAGATTAGCAATCCCTCCTAATCCCCGGCCTAGAACGATCCCTACTTATATTTATACTACAATTGTCAAAAAGAGGGTTTAATTTGAGTGCTATTATTTATCACATCAGGCCATTTGGCAGGGGTGGTCGAGTCCTATCGCAAGAAGAAGTAGTTCAGATAAGCAAAGAGGGTCGAGGAAGTCGTGGTGCAGTTAGGATTCTCGACCGACAATGAATAAAGCCCCAAAATGGGGTGAGTTTAGAGTCTTAGTGGGAATAGGGTCGTTCAAAGCAGAGTCGGAACGAAACAAGGACTCCCAATCCGGGTAGGAGGTTAAGTCGATCTCAAGGAGTTGGTGCTATAAATACAAGAAATCATGCAACAAAGAAGGACCTTCAATTCAACATACAATTGCCCTACGCAAAACCTCTTAAACATCTTGAGATTTTTCTTTTTTTTTTTTTCGCCGACACACCTTCAGTTTGGATAAACAGGCAACCGGCGAACACCTTCAGTTTGGATAAACAACACTGTTGCCGTAGAATCAGCCGACCGAGGAGCACTTTCAATTTGGATAAACAGCACTGCGTCGAGGCCGATTGGTTACCTATCCAAGTCTCGGTTGAGAAAGGTTTTCGAATCTTTATTGGCAGGGGTCATCTTATTAGCCTTCGCGGCGAAATAAGGTGTTACGAGTTACGACATTCGGCGTGTTGAGCGCCGACTGATTTTATGATTGGATACTCACAAGTGAGTTTCAGAGTTCGGTATTCTGACGGTCGAACCACGTTTACCATCAAGACATACATCACCTTTGAATACTTGTGTCCGTACAGTTTGGTGTCGATTCGACGTGCTTATACTCTCACAAATATAATCATTGTGACCGAATCCGGCGCCGACGATTTGTGAACTTCGCAGAACTAGCAGCCTTGTCTTCAAGCTCTAGAACCCAAAGACCAAGAGTGTTCCTTCCTCGGTTGCAGTCGCAAGATAGAGAAGTCAGCAACATGCTCAACGCAACATCAACAAATTTTACTCCTCGGCCGAGCTCGGCCGATGAGTTGGCACGCCCCACATTCAACCGAAGGACTTAGTTAGCTTATTAGTTATTTGGCCTGCGTGTCACGTAGGTTTTGTAATTTTTAGGGTCAACAATTATATTATTTTATACTTCTAAATTATTATGCCACATGTGTGTGGCTGAGAGGGAAATAGAAAAGAATCGGGGAGGAAGAAGAAACGAAGGAAGAAAGGGCGTTGGCTGCCCAACTAGGAAAGGAAGAGAATGACCAATCAGAGTAGAGAGGGAAGTGAAGAACCAATCAGAAAGGAGATCAAGAAGGAAAGCAGAGAAGAAGAAGAGGAGGGAACCCAAACCGGGTCTTCTTTTACCAGTGCGACCCGACCAGCGGGAGCTATGGAAATCGATGGTTTCTCCAGCCAATTTCCAAGGAATTAAGCCAAGTCACCTCCTAGAAACCATCCCACGACCTCCCCTCTTCCATTTTTCATCCATTAATTGGTGGGTTTTAGGCCTAGGGTTCGTGAAATTGCACTGGTGGGTATGTGGGTGTCATGGCGGCAATCCGCCGTTTGTGCAGCTATAACCATCGACCACCACCCTCATTCAACTCTTCTTGAGGTCAGGAGCAAACCCCAAATAAGTTTGGGGACAGCGGAGTTGCAAATTTGGTGAATCAAAGCTCACCCAAATTCTAGGGTTCCGACGAGTTCATGGCGATTTGAGGCTTTTTTCGGCCAAATTGGACTTGGCCACAGGTATAAAACTTTCTCTACTCATTGAGATCTTCAATTCTATGAAATTTGAGAATTTTTAGAAATAGTTAATTTTTTCGGCAAATCAGGGCGGTCAACAGCCATGTGTGGCGATGCGTGGGCCAAGGCACCCCCTGACCTTCCTAAACTAAGTTTGATACCCCAATTCCATAAGTGGAGTCCGATTGATGAAATCTCATCGGTTGAACATAGTTTTGATAGAGACCGCCACTTGAATTTGCAATTGACGAAGATCCAACAGTTGGATCGTAATGAAACTTTAGTATAATGTTTTAGAAGCATAATGTGGATTTTTGGAAGTTACGGATTGGAAATCTAAGGTGCGGATCTTTCAGATTGAGTTACATAGGGTTATGGACCCTATCGTCGACCTTTGATCGACGGTTGACTTTTGGTCAATGGGTTTCAAATCATTCTAGAACGTCCTTGGGGATGTGTTTTATGTAAGTTACGTGTTCTATCAACAAGAATTCTGAGAAGTGATTTGATAATTGTTCTAGGCGCCGATTGTTCGTGAAGCCTCGATATTTGTGTTAGGGAGTTGTAGTGCGAACCTCAAGTGAGTGGGTCTTTTCCTTTTTATAATGTGCGTGTGTGTGTGTGTATATATATATATGTATGTATGTATGTATATGATTGATAGTTTCCACAAATGCTTTTGAATTGATTCATGCATTTCATGCCATGATTAAATTATGTTATGAGAAATGTTGTACTGTTGTGAAATACGAAGATGATCATATGGGATGCACAGGTAAGTTTAGGTAAGTTTATTATGTTGATTGGAATTATTGCATCATTATGACATGATTATATTCATATAGTTCGCTTAACATTGCTACACCGGTGCTAGTGCTCGCCCTAAGCCAGGGATAGTCCTTCACGTGATGTTCACCTCGCACCCCACACTCGCCTTGGATCCAAGTAGGTACTAGTCCAGTCATACATATCACATTAGGTGACTCCGACTCATAGGTGATGCGCATAGTGCTTGTCTTCACGTGATCGTAGCACTAGAGCGTATATTATTACACCTAGTCTTGTCATACAAATCACATTAGGTGACTCCGACTCATGTGTTAGCATAGATTGATAAGCAATAGGTGCAGTCGTACAGGTCACATTAGGTGACTCCAACTTGCATGCTAGTATATATTGTTGAGATATTATGTTGTGGTATATTTCTGGATTTATTGTTGGCATGCATTTGATTTCATACTTATATGTAGTATGATTTTCAAGAAACTACACTTGTTTTACGGCAAGAGGTTACAATGTTTTTAGAAAGGTTTTTATTAAACTTTATTTTCAGGCCCACTCACCCTTGGGTTTCTCCCCTCCAGGTTTTAGCTGGTAAAAGTTTGTAACAACGAGTATTCTTGGCAAATCTCAGTATAGGTGGCTACCTTTGAGGGTATAATCCTTATTCTATCTTACTATAATTTACTTATGCTCCGACATCATGTGTGAAATGGGTTCATTCCCCCTTACAGCGCACTCTTGTATTTAGGCACTTTTAGTTTTAAATTTATACACATTTTCCACATCACTACACTTTATGGCTTCGTCACCTTTCAAGTGTCGGTCAGCACAACTCAATTCGGAGTCCTAGTGGACATTCTGGTCAGGGTGTGTCATATGTGGTGGGGTAAACTTAGATTTGAAGTGGTGTTTTGATAGGAGCATATTTATGCGACTTAAATGGCTTGTTCTCGTACATTTACGTTATGTTTCTTTAGTTATTTTAGTACTTTAAGCTATTTTCGTGTGTTTGTAGGTCCAAAGGGCTAAAGGAGCAAAAAGATGCATTTTGGAGACTTTTGGAGCACTTTTGGGCTAAGGACGGATAGCTTATGCTTGAAGCCAAAGTGTTGGACGAAATTGAAGACCTAATTGGAGCCAAAGTGTTGGAACCTTGTTCTCTTTAGTTTTAGGACATTTAAACCTTTCCTAATCCCAATCATGCCATGCATAACACACATCCATTCTAACACATTGTCATTGCACATGCATTTCCTTCATTAGTTAACCCACATGCACTTATCACTTATCATCACCACATATCATATCACTTAATCACTTATCACTTATCATCACCACTTAACCACTTATCATATCATAACCACATATCATATCACTTATCACTTATCACTTAACATAACATCCACCTACTTCACCTACAACATCCACTTCACCTACAACATCCACCTACTTCACCTACAACATCCACCCACTTCACCTACAACATCCACCTACTTCACCTACAACATCCACCTACTTCACCTACAACATCCACTTCACCTACAACATCCACCTACTTCACCTACAAATGACATAGCCATATGTTCCCTCCACTACTCCTATAAATACCCTTGCATTCATTCATTCAATTCACATCTCATTCCATTTCACAACACAACACCCCTCAAACACTTCCTTAGAATCCAAACCATCTTTCCATTTCCACCATTCCTCATCCATTTCCATAATTCCCCAAACCTCACCTTAGACCTTGTGCTACAACAACGAGGAAGATAAGAGGGCCTAAACGTTCATACAATTCAAGTTTGAGTTGTTGGAATGTTTAGGTGTTTCTTTGATTTCAAAGTTTAAATTCAATTCTCTTTGTTTTGTACGTATGAGGAATGGAAGAGAAGAGTGCCTAAACGTTCATACAATTCAAGTTTGAGTTGTTGGAATGTTTAGGTGTTTCTTTGATTTCAAAGTAATGAGGAACTAATCCCCCTTTAGCTAGGGGGTGATTCGAAACTATGTTTATATTTGCAATATGAATTGATTACTTTTGGTTGGAATTTCATAAGTTGTGGATTCAATTCGTTTAACTGTTTGATTGATAACTTATTTATGTATGTTCATTGAGATTGCAAGCTTAATTTTCATGCATGAATATGACGCTAGAATATAAGTGAGTTTCATCTAATCGTTATGAACTTATATTCACAAGTAGTGGAGGTTGCTTATAAACAATCGCGTTAAACGAATTCTTGGCATAAGTTTCATGCGTATTCCATAGTAACGAATGCCTCGTCAACACTTCTAATTTTCATTGAACTTAATGATCTTTGTTGAATGTCTCTATCATGCGTATTCCATAGTTAGGGACTTTGATTAAGAATAATTTGGTTGTAATGCGTATTCCATTCAATCCAATGAATTTAGGGAAATCTGAAAGTTAATTTAAGCGGACCTAATTAACTTGGAGCATTGAGTTTCATAATTTATCGAAAGACCAACTGAGAATCAATCTTGTATGCAAGTGTAACATGTATGGAGATGAACCCCTTAGCTAGCATTCATCCATAAATTTCATATTTACATTCTGTCTAGTTTATTAACTTGTTTCGTTATTTCAATTTTCGTAAAAACCTCAATCCCCCTTTTGCTTTAATGTTCATTTTAGTTAGAATTCAATTTAGTTTGTGTTTTTAAAGCATTTTGAGTTTTTGGTTTGTCTTAGTGTTTTAAACTTTAATTTTGCATTCTTTGAGTCTAGTTTAGTGTTTTAAACTTTATTTTACGTTTTTGAGTCAGTTTCCAAGAGATTTGCAATCCCTCCTAATCCCCGGTCCAGAACGATCCCTACTTATACTTATACTACAATTGTCAAAAAGAGGGTTTAATTTGTGTGCGCATAAATAACGCATCATGTTTAAATAGGAAAAAAAAAAAACTCACAACTATATAAGTATAACTTTTTACAGTTTCAAATCGCCTCAAGCCCTTTTCCTAGTGCAATCCTTAAAAACCAAAACCACAAACAAAAAAACTCGTCAGAAACCCTAGACTATCCAAATTCAAAGTGACCCATAGCCCACAGCTAGTCCAATCCACAAAAAAATCATAAACCAAGCAAAAAATTAAAGAAATTTCATATCTTCCATAAAAAAAAAAAAAATCAGAGCGAAAACCAGAGAAGCTACATTCGTAAGGATAGGAAGAGATTGATACCTTACCAGACGTTGGAGGTAGCCCAAGTTGACCGAAATCAACGAAACCTTGCTCGATTTCATAGTTGTATGGTAAACTTATGACGAATTGAAGCTTGATGAGAAGAAGCGGAGGAACTGCAAGAGAGAGAGAGAGAGAGATAGAGAGATAGAGAATTCGAGAGCCATGTTGTAGTTGCCATCGCTGTGTGGAGGCACTAAAGGTGAAGGAATTGATTCGCAATATGAATGGGATCTGGAGATGAGTGTTAGGGGCTCGGGCTGACTGATTTGTAGAGGTTCTGTGTGAAGGGGAAGGATTTGGAAATCCCCAAAATCCCTTTCTCTCTCTCACTGTCTCCGTCCCTCTCTATCTCTATCTATCTCAAAGGCAACATGGCCTCCTGTCTGCTCTACAATCTAGGAATGGGCACGGGCCGGAAGGGCCCAAATTTGGAGAAACCTAGCCCTACCCGTTATAAACTGTAACAAGACGGGCCGGGCTAGGTAGAGAAATTTTGAGTTTTGGAATCGGACCTAATCCGGACCATTTCAAACGGGTTGGTCTGGGACGGGTCCACGGGTCCAACTCTTTCTTTTTCTTTTATTTTTCAAAAATACAGCAACACAGATGTTTTCAAAAATTACAAGAGCTGCCTCAAGCCTCAAGCTTCAAGCTTCTGCATGCTATTCAAAATTCAAAAAAACATAAACATTAAAACCAAAATAAGATCCACATTAACATCTGCAATAACATTAAACGTCCAACATCACTCCATCTTCAAGAGCGGAAGACAATTGCACAGCAACTGCACAAATTGCACACCATTTCTGTGTAGTTGCACAGATTGCACAGATTGAACACAGAGATCACCTAGCCTATTCCTATATCCTTGAACGGATTAATTAAGCATAGAATCATTTCTATCTATATATCAAGAATCAGACCCACCACATTATCATTTCTATATTCAAGATATCAAGAGTTCAATATGTTACAATGGTAACAACTTACATTTCTATATTCAAGAGTTCAAGATATCAAGATATTATGATTCTATTCCTACTTGCACTAACATCTAAAATCTTAATTCATATTCAACCAATCAACACAATGAAAACCAATGAACAATTTGATCCATCTCAAATCTCACCAAAAATATATGACATACCACAGAACTACAGAAGCAAACCAACCCAATGGCATTGAATTCCAATACTAACAGATTTATTAAGCATGTTTCCATAACTTAAGCTTCAAAGAGGCTGCTGCATATTCTTGCTGGTTCTCAGTAAAAAGATCTTTCCCGCGGTGGGGGTGAACAGCTGAATATCAAAAATAGAATTATACTCAGAAAAGTGCTAGTATGTGCAATACGTTCACATATAAATACAACTTTGACAAATCATGCAAACCAAAATAAATCACGCTAAAAGAGATGAACTACGTCGGTGGCCTCTAGCATTTAAATTGCCACTTGAACATAATATCATTAACACATTACAACACCCCTACACCTCTGAAAAATCAAAGATCATAAAATCGACCACGAAAGAAACAAGTACTAAAGTAACTAAACTCCTAATGCTTTCTAAAACTATGGTTAATTAATCCTCATCTAATTTCAGAAAGCAATTAATTCACCCAAAAAAGAAAAAAAAAATACAATAACCCCAAAATTGAATACATGAACCAAAAGGCTAATCAGATCTTAGGGTTTCAAATCCAAAACTATTTCATCTTAGGGTTTCAAATGAAATTAAAATCATCAAAATTGACTAAAACAAGAAAACCCACTACAAATCAAAGATAAGATCAGCTAACCACTACAAAGAGGCTGCAACAACGATCAGTAAAGGTTGATTGCACTGATGCATGAGAGATGGAGGAGAGGGAAAGAGATGGAGCGAGAGGGAAAGAGAGGAGTGAGAGAGAGGGGCTTGGACTCGTGTAGAACCTAGGGTAGAAACTAACAGTTGAGATTGGATGATAGGTTATCATTCAATCTCAACCCTTCATTGTAATTAGAAACGGGTCGGTCCAGTACCCCTTTTTCTAAGTATCTAGACTCAGCCCGCCCCATAAATGAAAAGGACTTGGCTCGGCCCTTCCCGTTTGTTCTCTAAAATATTAGGAACCGGCCCGTACCCGCTCCGGACCGTGATTACTCGCCCCAACCCGCGATTCCTATACTCGTTTGCCCACCCCTACTACAATCCCCTCACCATCAATCCCAATCAACCCCAACAATTAAGATGACAAAAGTACCCTCCAAACTTTTAATCCACGCTGTTCGATCTTAACCTTAGATAGGCATTCCCATCATTTGAACACCCAAAGGGCTGCCCTCATCAACAATTAAGGTAAGGCCATCTCCAACGGAGGGCTAGCCAGAGAGCTCGTTTTAGCCATCTGGCCCCCCAAGATATTAATATTTTAATGAACAGTACAGGGCCATATTTGCCTCTGTCTCCAACCGAGGACCATAGCGCCAAACATAATTTATTATTTAAATTTAAAAACTACAACAAGTTAAATTCAAATCCAACAACAACTTAAATTTAAAAACTACAACTTATATTTAAAAACGACAACGGTAACTAGCCCAAAAAATTAAAACTAAAATTTAAAGTATGGTTTAGGTATTTATAGGAAAAAAAAAATTAGAATTTTTAAGAATTTAAAAAATAAATAAATAAATTGGCCCATAAAATTAAAAAAAAAATTGAATAGAACGACTAGTCAGTTAGCCGTTAGATTCAAAAAAAATTTAAGCATTCCTGTCAATTATAACCGAAAGGATTTTTTGAATTTCTGGCCAGCCTTTTGGCCCTTTCAGATTCCATGGGGTCCACCAGCCCTCTGGCCTAGCCCTTAGTTGGAAACGGTTTTCAAGCTATTTTCGACCCTCCAGCCCTCTAGACCCTTTAGTTGGAGATGGCCTAAACCCAGCAAACACAGCCCAAAATAAAGTAACCTATCCGCCAAAGCAGAGGCAGAGAAACTCAGTGGCATTTTCATAAATAAAGTGAAATGCACCCCAAAACACTGCACATTCGTACAATGCAATTTCTCCCCCTTCTTTAGACTAAGAGCAACTCCACCGTGTGGAGTAGCCCCAGCGACAGGCCCCAAAACAATGGGCAATAGCCCGAGCAACACCCTCCAGCATATCCGAGCTATGGCGCACGAATGGGCCCAAGCAGCAGGCCTGGTGAGAATCGCTAGCTCGAGAGCCTGAGGTGGGTATGATGCAACGCTGGCATCAGGGCAACGCCAGCCCGATTTTATTTTTTAGTCAGGTGCGTGCATTACAACAGCGCGTGGCGGCTCATCCCTGACAAGTTTCAGACGCTAGAGCCCACGGCGCAGGCTTGCGCAATGTTACCATTGGATGACACATGACAGATCCTTGTCCGTTGGATTTCAACGATTACTTTATGTGGGCCATTAAATTTTCAACAGTAAAAAAAAAAATTCAAACTATCATTAATTGCAGCCGTTGGATCTGAGATCAACGGTCCATGTTATTACACTTTATAAATTAAAATATATATATATAGTTTAAATTTCTGAAATATTACCGTTGTGCCACTTGGCACAATCTGGAGTGTTGGAATTCAAAATTTTTTTTAATCCAACGGCAAAGATTAATTATATGAACAAAAAATTTTAAAAATATAAAAAATTAATAAAAATAAGAAAAAAAAAATTTGAAAAATTAAAAAAAAAATGATTTTACTTTTCTGTAAATACCTTCTCATTATCTTCTACCTTACACCACAATTTCATATTTTCGCAACTACTTTCAACCACATTCCTATCTTTCTCTCAAAGTTTCAATACAATTTTTTTCCAACAAAATGACTACCGATGCATGTACGAATTGGACACTTATTTAAGATGTTGCGTTGTGTACTAGCTGGGTTGAAGTTACTTATGATTTTCTTACGGGTAATGAGATGCAGTTGCGAGAAATGTGGAGTCTTATTCATACCAATTTTCTCAAGAAAATTGGGAAAATTGGTGGGAAAAGAACCAAAGAATCGATGTCCAGTCGTTAGAAAATACCTAGCCAATTGTTTAGTATGTGGATAGACGCCTTGGCACAAGCTAGTAGTAATCTTCGAAGTGGGGAAAATTTAGCGGATCAGGTAACAATATATTATTTATTTGTTTGTTGTCACATCCCGGCCTGAGCCCCCACCATATCCCGAGCTCGACTCCGTCATAGCACGATATTGTTCGCTTTGAGCCCCGACCACGCCCTCACGATTTTTTTTCTAGGAACTCACACGATAACTTCCCAGTGGGTCACCCATCATGGGATTGCTCTCGCACACTACTCACTTAACTTCGAAGTTCCTATGGAACCCGAAGCCAGTGAGCTCCCAAAAGGCCTCGTGCTAGGTAGAGATGGGAATATACATATAAGGCTTACAGGATCCACTCCCCTGGGCGATGTGGGATGTAACATTTGTACTATACCCAAATTTACATTATAATTATTTGTTTGTATTATTTATTTGTTAGCTACTTTGATTATAAGTATTTGTTTATATTATTTATTTGTTACCTACTTTCATTATAATTATTCCTTCTCCCGTATTGTGTAGGAATTTCAAGCACAAGCTTGCTATAATGTCAAAACCAAAAGCAAAACCAAATCCTTCAACCGGTGGGAATGTTGGAATATTGTCAAAGATTGTCCTAAATTCAGAGTTGTGCCTGTTGGTCCAGAAGTTTTCATGAACAGCACCCCTCTACACTGTACACCTGATCATGCCTCGCATGTTCATGAAGATGACACAGAAGAAGTGCCCGAAACGCCCCCTTGAACAAGCGTCAGGGTCAACCAGTTATCCAATTAGGCTTCAAGGTAAGAAGGCTTCAAAGAGAAAAGGGAGTACTTCCAAGAATGATTATGCAAAGTATATAGAAGAACTTGCTCACCAAGGTGAATTGACTTTGGTGCGGGAAATGGCGAAATTTGAGGCTGGTAAGGTTAGAAAGGAGGCCAAAGTTGCAACTGTTGAGAGAGCATTTCAAGCTAATGAGAGAGAAAGAGAGCTACTTTGGCAAGAAAGGGAACATGTTAGAGAAGAAAGAATGGCTCAACGAGATCGTGACATTATGAACACGCCTTTAGAAGGAAAGTCTCCAAATTCTAAATATTTTTGGAAGTTAGAGAAAGCAGACGTGGTGTGAAGGAGGTGTGCAAGAAAAGCGAGAGCAAAAGGACATGGTCCTAGCACGACAAGAGAAGATCATCCTAGCACGACAAATTGGTTAAGTGATGATGAATAGAGTACTTTTGGTAATTGGAGCCTATAATTTTCCAATCACTTTGGGTTGTAATTTATTATTTATTGAATATAGTACTTTATGTTGTTTCCAATTTATTAAATTTAGTACTTTATTTAAAGTGAGAGTAAATTTATTTAATTTGGTAATTTATTTGTACTAAGAGAATCTTTATTAAAATGACACAAACACACCAAATAAAATTACATGAACATGCCAAATAATAAAAAACTCACTAAATGAACTAAAAAAAAACACCAAATAAAATTAAATAAACACACCAAATAAAAACAAACACACTAAATGGACTTAAGTATCTTGAGCTTGTTTTAATTCCCACTGGCGCTCTATCAAGTCAATTTGTCGGGCATTGTGCATATATGGCCTTTGAAGTGCAGTATATCGTTGAATGAGCCTTTCATTGTAACGTCTATCCCTTTCTAATGGCTCGTGTTGCACGGGTTCTTCGGTGGCGTTATGAGCACAATATATTTGTGTTCTGAAATTGTTCATCGTGTCTGGCTCATATTCATCAACGGCATCATAATCGTACTCATCTTCCACAATCATGTTGTGAAGAATGATGCAAGTCATCATGATGGATCGAAGCGACTCTACATCAAAAATTCTGGTAGCACCCCTGACAATCGCCCATCAAGCTTGGAGGACACCAAAATGACGCTCCACATCCTTCCTACATCCTTCTTGACAGCTTGCAAAGTGTTTTTCATTTGAACTTTGTGGACGTGGCACTATTTTAACAAACGTTGACCTCCTTGGGTAAATGTCGTCTGCTAGGTAGTATGGCCCGTCGTACTTATGTCCGTTGACCCAGTACGTGATTTTTGGTGCCTTTCCTTGTAGGACATCATTGAACACTGGGGATTGGGCAAGGACATTGAGGTTATTTTGAGCTCTCGAAACCCCGAAAAATGCATGCCAAATCCATGTATCAAAAGATGCCACCGCCTCCAAAATTATACTTTTTGCTCTTTTTATGTCCCCATAAGCGACTTACCATGCACTCAGACAGTTTTCCTAGGCCCAGTGCATACAGTCGATGCTTCCAATCGTCCCAGGAAAACCTCGCATCTCACCCTTCTTCAGAAGCCTTTGCAAGTCCATGTCAGTAGGTTTCCGGAGGTACTCTGCAGTGTAGATAGATTCGATTGCTCCGCAAAACCTCATCAGGGACTCAAGATTGGTTGATTTCCCCATCCTCGCTATCTCATCCACTTGGTCTACAAATACTCTATATGCAAGCATTCGCAAGGCAGTAGTAATTTTTTGCTCAGGAAGGAGACCCATAGCACCAAAAGCATCATTCTTTTGCACAAAGTAAGAATCATGGTTGTAAATAGCAATCATAATTTTGTTGAACATATGTCGTTCCATTCTAAAATGACGTCTAAAGTACGTATCAGGGAATGCATTATTACGAACAAAATAATTGTCCAAGAGTTATATACCTCGCCATTGCCTGCTTCTATCAAGGTTTCCGAAACAGCTGGGCCTACAGATTTGACCCACAGCTTGGATGACTCGACGAGAATGTGAGGCTCTGCCCATTCTTGCTTCATCATCTCTCCTTGTATGCTCCTCATCCTCTTCCCTCTCATTTTGGGCCACCTGGAGATTAAACATTCCTTCTGATTGGTTAAACAATTCTTCTTCTTGCTAATCGATTTCCCACATCATCCTTGAAGACATTGTAAGAAGGAAGCAGGAACTATGAATAATGATATAGATTTTGATTTTGGTGAAGAAGAAAGTAGAAACTATGAATAATGATAGAGATCTTCAAAAAATTGGTGTGAGATTTCTGAGGATGGATGGTGGATTATATGGAGGATTCAGAAAAGATTAGGTTGTAGATAATGTCACGTGGCATGATGTCATTCGTTAAAAATCTGATCGAAATCTATCCTCAAAGATTATAAACAGATTGTGACACGTGGTGCGACGTGATTGGTTAAAAATCTTATCGGAAATCTATTATCAACGATTCTGAAAAGGTAACAACACGTGGCACGATGGCATTGGATAAAAATCTTATGGAAATCCATTACCAATAATTGTCTTTTCGGATAATGACACGTGGTGCAATGAGAACGATTAAATAGTGAATAGCCTGGGGGACCTTTCCCACGGTGGAACGGCTCTAAAGTAATTCGATTTCTATGGGACGGTATTCGTGCTTCAAAATTATACTATCATCCAATTCGTATACTTTCGAGCACTAAAATTCAAGATTTAATAAGGCTAATTTTAGTTATCTAATTTTCGCAATAATATCTTGTATACCAAGAGGATAACATACATTTATTTGGGCCTCAATAAAATCTGTTGGAAGATTTCAACTCAATTGAAAGGAAAAAAGGGTCCTGTGCCACAGAGAGAGAGAGAGAGAGAGAGAGAGAGAGAGAGAGAGAGAGAGAGAGAGAGAGAGAGAGAGAGAGATCCGCAATCTAGTACTATCGTCCCATCAGTGGTAATCAACCTAGTACTCCTTGAAGATTTTGAGCAACTGATCGAAGGTGTTGGTGGTACCAGCGTCAATCAGCTCGTCAATCTTTGCATCGAACACATCCAGATTCCGCCCGGTTGGGACTTCTTGATGACTTGTTGGAGAGTTGGATCCAAGAGATACTTATAACGGAACTTGATATTTGTTTCGTTATCCCAGGTACAAAATTATATAAACTTTCTTGGAGCACTGGGACTTCATGAATATCCTCATCTTTTCTGGAACAAGATTTGCAAGATATTCAAGCTTCGTATGTGCTTCGAAGTCTCCTCAACTAGAAATTCACAAGCACGTGATGAAAGATTTTATTTATTTTTTTCTGCTGTTTTTCTTCGGCTTTAAAGTAAAATGAATGTTTCTTGCAGGTTTAGTTTTTTTCTGTCTTTTCACATAGTCTAATCTAATTCTATGTTGTCCTAAAAAAAAGGGAATATTGTTCTCACCAATCTTAATTGATAATGATGTTCGCCACCATATTTTTCACCGTGAGACGAGTTTAAAGTTTAAGATTTGTCTAGTAGGTAGACACAAATTTCAAAATTTAAACTCATTCAAGGACTTTCAACAATGATAAATAGATGATGAGTATTAACACCATTCAAGAATGATGAGCAAAAATTCACTAAAAGAACATGCATGCCCTCCCCCCCCCCCCCCCCCCCCCCTCCTCCCCTCTTCCCTCTTTCTCTCTCCCCCTGCCCCAAAACCAAAAATTACAAAAGAAAAATTTGACAACCGTTGTCAAACGTGACATGTTTGTGACATGTTTTTTTTGAAAGATATGGAACTGAACAAAGTGGTTGGTATTTATTTTCATAATTCTGTCAAAATGTATGATTTGGTTGTTTGGAAAGGGCAGTTATATCGAAGAGAAATGATAGAAAAACCTGACCAATTTGTTTTACTTATTTCTTTACTCAAACGATGGACAAATTTTATTAAGATACAATGGTCTACCTAACTCACGAAATCAAATCCTCTCCACTTAAAATGGCTATGATCTATTTGTAGCCTCAATTATTGTTTGACACATTAAATTTATGACAACAAAGTTAAAAAAGTTGAGTTTATAAACACTTGTCAATAAATAATTGAGGGAAATCTTCACAACCACTTATTCGGGCTTCCAGGTGGTCCTAGGTCCATTAATGGATCAGTCCTCCTTAGTGGCAATCAAAAATACATTACCAATATTAATTAAGCTATTCATTCTTGAAACTAGAAGTATGAGTTGTGGCAATTTTGTAAGAATAATGTATTATTGTGTATATGAATTGAGATTAATTAGGGACCAAGCAAAGACATTCGATTGATCAATAAAATAAAATAAAACCCCATGGGGAGTGGGACAACTAAAATTCATATATGAAAGTTAAACGTAACACAAGATGAGATTTAGAATAGCGCTAGGCTTATGAGTACTACTTCTGTGGATATGATCTCAACAAAACAATGTTCCATCGATACATCTTATATCATGCATACAAATAGGAGAAAATGGAGCCTAATTTGCCCTCAAATCATTTGATTAGAACAATACTTTCCACATAAATAAGAGCTTGGAAATCTAAGACCTCATTTAGAATAAGAGGAATATGAAGATAATTGAGATTTCCGATACTAGAATTATAAGAGGTGGCTCTTCCATAGGAGGAAACCATACGAAGCTCGTCACTTTTCCAAATCAAATGAAAGTATGTATTCCTCGCCATTGCTTGCAAACCAATAACAAAATCCCTTCAAGTACACTGAACAAGAAGAATGATAGGTTTTACTTGATATATCAATCTTGATCTCTCTCCAAGAGTTAGCAGTCGTGCTGCATATTTAGGTCCTCAAATCCCCCGTTGCAGGATTGCATAAAAGAACATTTTTCCCGACTATTACACAAACAATCCCATTGCAATAGCCATGAATTTGTACAAATTCATGACCTTCCAATGGAAACGGTATATTTAGGTCCTCAATATCATAATGAAGGTTGTGCTCATCACTATCAATAGAAAGATTAATAATGGACCAGAAAACTTCTCGTTTCCAAGTCTGGTCAAGGCAAAAGTGTGCCTTAGAACGGTTAAGAAGGATATAAGTGGAGGATGAGAGTTTGTTGTTCACGGATTTGTTGAGATGTTTGGCCACAAAAGTTGGACCATTGATGAGAGTGCACCAAGACTTGTGTATGCATTTGAATCATATCAAACACTTGGGCGACAACCTGGACATGATTTCGACTACCCTATCTTCAAAGTTTTCACTTTCTTTTGCATGGGACATTTTGGCAATTTTCTCCCACAAGAATTCTTCACATGTACATATATACACAGGAAAGAACACCACCAGTTTGAGAGCCAAACTAAACCAAACTACAGGTCCCTAACGCCTGGCGGATTGAGGTTCAATTTCTAAGCATATTATCACATAAGATGCCAAAATTCAATAGTACTAAATAAACTTGGAGTTCTACGACCACAACACATATAGCTATCAAAGAAAACATGAGCGATCTACTCAATTTCGAGATTTATGGAGGATCATACGTAACGCGCCGGCCCCGAAATATTTATTTTCGGGAAATAGTATCAGTGATAAGCCCAAACTAAATTATTGTTTAGTTAACAACCGTTAATCACAATTTCTTTCTTACTTTCTTTAATCCCTCACAAAAATTTTAAAAACATTTGTTTACCAAAGCATAAGGTTAAAACTCAAATTTAGTCACCAAATTCCCTTTCTTGTTTCAATTTCTCAACAAAAGATTTATCTCGATTATTTAAGGTTGCATCTAAACTCTGTTAGACTGCCTACGTACCCTTTAGCGGCATCTAGCCTTTCGTAGTTCACATTCCAATTTCCACATATTATTCAATTTATCTAAAATATCCCACATTTGTGATAATAATCGAAACACGTCAATTAGTTATCAAAACATAATTAGAATAACGAAATTCGCATAAGAGCGCAATGTCGGCTCATTGGCTATGCGCCGCCTCACGCGCCACCGCAAGTGGCGGTCGGCCGCCCTACTCTCCTGAAAATTTCACTATTTCTAAAAAATTTTGACATTTTACAGAAATGTAGAGCAAGTTAAGGGGAACAACTTTTATACTTGGACGGAAGTCCAATTCAGCCAGGAAAAGCCTCAAATCACCACAAATCCGTAGGAACCCTAGAATTTGGGTGGTTTCGATTCTTCCTCCTCGATGCTCCACTGCCCCTACAGTTGTTTGGGCTTTGTTCTTGAGCTCAAGAGGAAGCTATAGGTGGGGATGATCGAACAAAAACATTTCAGGGTTGGTGGTTGTTCAACAATATACCACAGCACCACCGGTGCGGGTTTCACCCAACCAAGGCTAATTCTTCCCATTTTTTAAGGTGGAATTGGTAGAGGAATGGTTGATATGATGATTGGGAGTGTTGGATCACCCCAATTCGTTAGAAAAATGACAAATTTTGCTGGAGAAACCCACCGGCTACAACCGGGTCGCGGGTCGCACGGGTCGGGGGGTTTGGTTGCCCTTCCCCTTCTTTCCTTTCTCCCATTTCTCTGGTTCCTCATTGGTACTCTCATTTTCCCCTCTCTTCCTGATTGGCCAACCGCCCTCCCCTCATCTCCTTTTCTTTTTCTTTCCCTTTCGTCTCTTCCCCCTCCTTTTCTTTTCCTCTTCCTTCCTTTTTTTCTTCTTTCTTCCTGTAAAATATTTCCATCCAGAACACAAATCTGGAACCTTCCCCAAATCATGGCAAAATGACTATTTTGCCCCTCCTTTCGTTCTTTTCTATTTCATTTGTTATAACCCCGTTTGTCGAACGGTTTTCGCCTACATGCTTGTGGAATCGTCCTCTATCCAAATATGTCAAGAAATATGCCAAAATATATGAGGATAAAATACGTCCTCGTATAATTACGTTAAGCTAACTAAGGCATTTTTGTCTTTTCCACTTAACAATAAATTTTACAACGTAAATTATAATAATTTCCGGAAACAAAACTTTTAAAAGTTCTCAATTCAATTTTTCATAACCATAAATCGATTTATTTTCGATTTTTCCCCACATATTCATATATTTAAATTTTCAGGATATTACATCATATGTTTAAATTTTACTTTTTTTTTTTTATTTGACACAAAACTAAGCATTCAAATATTACTTTTAATTTGCAAGTGGCCCTTTATTACAATGGTGGAAAGATGTTGAGCCCTTACATGACGGTGTGGGTTCAAACCCCGTCAGTGGCAAATCTAACATTTAATCTGACGAAATTTATCATTTGACAAAAAAATATTACTTTTAATCCAACATTAAATTGATGAAATACAAAAAAGACGAATGGAAGGTAATTCCTCCTTTTGTATATTAAATTAGTAGTAGACACATTTTCAATCTTTTATTTCTCGTAAATCATTTTGAGATTAAATAACTAAAACCGTTCTTAAATCATAAAATGAAAAATCTGTTATAGGCCTATGTAACTGAGCTATTCTAAGGGAATAGAGAGAGGAGAGGCATGTGCCAACAAGGGTGAAAGAGAGAGATTTAATTGTGAGGTGTGTGTTGCATCACCCCATTGTGCCTTTATTTATAGTAGTATGATAGTTAAAATCCTTACCCTTTTAGGATTACAACTTCTTAATAGGAATTAGACTACTAAAGGGAATATAAAAGATATATCTAGATACACTAGGATTTACACAATCACATTCCTATTCCAAATATGACTGCAACACTCCCCCTTGAGTGTGTAAATACTTAACAAAACATCACATCAGATCTTCAGCAAATAAGGTAGAATAGTTAATGAAGTCGGCGACGCAACGGGTGAAAGCGAGTCTCAAATTTATGAAAGTTTGCATTGGTAGTAAAACTCACAAAACCTCGCTATGGTAAAACCCAAGGTATGGGGAAAACCTATAGACTAAGGAGAAAAGTGAGAAGTATGCATAATGTTTAAAACAAAAGTCAAACAGGGCGAAAGTAGTGAACTCAACGGAGCATGATTATCCCAGGATGGGTGTCTTGTTAAAACCCTGTTAGGTAGCAAAACACAGTGGGGAAAATGCTCCTAATCGTAAGAAAAAAAGTACATTAAGATCAAGTGAGTATGCTTCTGAATACTCCTCCTGAGTTAAGCATAACTTCTAAATAAGAGGATTCAACTCAAATAATTTACGCATACCGATTCCTTGGACGAGCTTCTAAAAAGTAGACTTGGGCAATGACTTGGTGAAGAGGTCGGCCAGGTTATCTTGGGAACAGATTTGTTTGATATCAATGTTTTGATGTTATTGTTGCTGGTGAGAATAAAAAAAACTTCAATGTTATGTGCTTGTTGTTGTCTCTCTTGATGTATCCCTTCTTTAATTGCTCGATACATGCTGCATTGTCTTCAATGATCGTCGTAGGAAGGTTAACGACAGAAGTAAGGCCACTAGTGTTTCAAATATGTTCCATAACTGCTCTTAACCAAAAACACTCACGTGATGCTTCATGCAGGGTTAGAATCTCAACATGTTTCAAAGAAGTCGCAACTAACATTTACTTGGTAAACCTCCAAGATATAATGGTGTCTCTAACGGTAAAGACGTAACCCGTTTGAGAACGTGCCTTATGTGGGTCAGATAGATATCCAGCATCTGCATAACCAATAAGGCGATAATCAATTCAAGAATCAAGGGGCGGCAACTCTCGAAGATTCGCGGGTATAGAACAAACTCAAATCTATCGTACCCTTGAGGAAGAGGAAAATGTCTTTAACACCATTCAAGTGTCTACATGTGGGCGCATTGCTGTATCTAGCCAAAAGATTAACAACGAAGGAGATATCGGGTCTGGTGCATTGAGCCAAGTATAATAAAGCCCAAATTGCATTTAGGTATGGAACTTCGGGTTCCAAAATCTCTTCCTTATCCTTCTTTGGAAGGAAGGGATCTCATTTAGCATCTAGAGTCTAAACGACCATAGGTGTACTCAAAGGCTTCGTTTTATCCTCATTAAAAACATCGCAACATCTTTTCGGTGTAGTTCGATTGATGTACTAGGATTTCATCCGAACAATGCTCGATCTCAAGGCTGAGTCAGTATCAAGTTTTCCCAAGATCTTTCATCTCAAATTCCGATTTCAAGTCAGTGGTAATTTCCTCAAGCTCTGCAGGAGTTCCAATGAGGTTCATGTCGTCGACATAAACTACAACGATTGCAGATCTGGAATGTGAATTCTTTATGAACACGCATGGGCATAATTCGTTGTTCACATAACCCTGATTTGTCAAATATTCAATCAGACAATTATACCACATCTGTCCGGATTGTTTTAATCCCTAGAGTGACATTCTCAATCTAATCGAGAGAGTGTTTCGTGGTCTAGAACTATGAACCAGTCAATGGAAGTCCTTCTGGAACTTTCATGTATATTTATGTATCTAGATCCCCATAGAGATATACGGTTACCACATCCATAAGCTACATATTCAATTTTTCAGAAACTACCAAACTGATTAGGTAGCTGAATGTAATAACGTCCGTTACGGAGGAATACGTCTCCTCGTAATCAATCCCATAACGTCCATTATGGATGTAGTCAATGGAAATCCTTCTGGAACTTTCATGTATATTTATGTATCTAGATCCCCATAGAGATACGCAGTTACCACGTCCATAAGCTACATATTCAATTTTTCGGAAACTACCAAACTGATTAGGTAGCTGAATGTAATAACGTCCATTACGGAGGAATACGTCTCCTCGTAATAAATCCCAGGGCGCTAAGAGAAGCCTTGCGCTACGAGGCTTGCTTTGTATCCCACTATTTCATTATTCACATTACCTTTCCTCACGAAAACTCACTTGTAGCGGGTATATGTGATCTTGTTACCTTTACTTGATCAGTAAAAACATCTGGCATGCTTTGAAGATCTATAATTTGTCGCATCTCAGTTTCAGACTGGGCAGTGTGGGGATCTAAATGAGACATAGTAGGAGCATACCATGACAATTCGCAGCGTTCTTCAAGAATGTTAGCATGCTTATCTCCCCTTAACAACGGGAAGACTGTTTCATCAAAGTGACAATTCATAAAATGTGTGGTAAAGAGATCTCCAATCAAGAGTTCTAAATAGCGAAAAATTGATGGCGAATCATAACCGACATAAATTCCAATTTTTCTTTGAGAATCCATTTTGGTACATAATGGCGGCTCTATTGGCACATAAACTGTTCACCCAAACACACATAAATGTGAGACGTCAAGCTCGTATCCAGTAACCAACTATAACGGTGAATGAGGTTGGGTAGCGGTGGGCTTCAGGCAAACCAGCATAGCTACGTGCAATATTCCATAGCCCTAGGCAGATATCAGCAGTTTGGTTCACATAACCAAAGTCTAAACTATCAATTGAAGGCGCTTCATGAAATCTTTTTCCAAGCCATTTTGGGTGTGAACATGGGATACAGGATGTTCCACTTCAATCCCTACTAACATGCAATAATCGTCAAAAGTCTGTGACATAAACTCTCCAGCGTCATCCAGTTGAATCGACTTAATTGGATAATTAGGGTGGTGAGGCCTTAGCTTAATAATTTATGCTAGGAGTTTCGCAAATGCAACATTGCGTGTGGACAACAGGCAAACATGTGACCATCATGTCGATGCATCAACTAACACCATAAAGTATCTAAATGGTCCACATGTTGGTTAGATAGGTCCACAAATATCCCCTTGAATCCTTTGAAACTTAGGGGGCGTGAATAATCTTTGTAATTAAGGGTTGAGTATTCAACTTCCCTAAAAAACACATTTTGCATGGCGGGAATCCAATGTAGGGAGGTAACTGATGCCCATGAGATGATTTGAGGATACAGCGCATCATGTCACATCCGAGATGTCCCAAATGGTCATGCCAAAGCAACAAAGTGCTCTGGAACTCAGGCATAGGGCCCGTCACATGGTGGGCTTCTATGCCGTGAAAGGTTGTGATGTATAACCCACTCGGGGAGACGTTCTAACTTCTCTTAAATACGCTTTTGGCCATATTCGTATGAAGTGATACAAAAAAATTTAGAACCATTATCTTCCATGATTTCAATATGATATTGATTATCTCAAATATCTCTAAAACTCAACAACATTTTTCTGGAACGTGGAGAATAGAGGGCCTCATTAACAGTTAAGATGGTACCATTGGACAACATGATACGGGTCTTTCCGTATCCTTCAATCAAGTTGGATGGGCCTGAGCAAGTTGTCAGATGTGCTTTCTTAAGTACAAAGTTAATGTCACTCACGCAATATGGTGTGCAGGGTAGCACTATCAGCCAGACAATTAACTTCCCCACTAGACATATACCTAGAAATAAATTGATTAAATTGGTCACATGCCTAAATATAAATCCATTCATTCAATTAATTAATTCGAGAAATAATATCCATAAAATAACAATCCATAATTCAAAACAAACCAAAACCAAACAAATTATTCCAAATACTTAGAAAAATTGTTCAAAATTAAACCATAAACCTAGAAAAATAGGGGGAAGGTCCGGCCATTCTTGATGGGTTCGGCCACTAAGGTAAAATACCCCAGAAAGATGTCTAACATTTATTCGTCCATAGAAGCTGATGCCTCCTGAAAATCTGATATCTCCATTGATGTAGTAGCATCTTCCGGATAATCCACATGTGCAAAGTTAGACTCACGATGGGAATGATACTTAGCAATGGCCTCAAAGGTACCTTGGCATATGCATGACCAATGATCCCTTGATCCACAGCAATAGCACATGTCCATTTCAATGAAAGCCGATTGAACGAGAGCTTTTCCCTTATTCTTCAAGTTTGGGGCCTTAGGGGTACGGGGTTGGCGTTGCTGGGTCAAATTTCCTCCTTTGGGTGGGCCTTGGCTCTATTCACCTTGGGCCCGTGGTTGAGGTTGTCGTTCACTGCCATGGCCACGATGGTTCTTGCGTCGTTTGTGGTTGCTAGAATTTGTCGCATGCGCTTTAGGCATGGCATTCGAGCCAGTAGGTCTAGCTTGATGATCTTCATCAAAAGCTAGTTTTGCTTTTCAGCTAGAAGTAAAACAGAGATCAAATTCAAAAATTTGGTGAACTTATGTGCCCTATATTATTGCTGCAAGACAATATTTGTGGCATGGAAGGTTGAATAGGTCTTCTCTAAGAGATCTGATTTGGTTAGTTCCACTTTACAAAACTTTAGTAGTGATTGGATTCTACAAACTTCAGACTTGTATTCATTCACGGACTTAAAGTCTTGGAAGGGAAGATGATGCCAGTCGTGTCTTGCTTCAGGCAAGTAGATGTCTTTCTGGTGATCGAAATGGTCGGCTAGAGCAAGCCAGAGGGTGTATGGGTCCTCCTCAGTGAGGTACTCAGTCTGCAGTGCATCATGGATGTGTCTTTGAATGAAGAACATTGCATTAGCTTTCTGAGCTTCATTGACATGTTTTTCGTCAGTAGGTGCCTCGATGGTGGCTCTAATACCCTTTGTAGTAAGATGGAGCTTCACGTCTTAAACCCACTTCAGGTAGTTTCTTCCAGATACTTCTAAAGCGGTGAAATCGAGCTTGTTCAAGTTCGACATGTCCCAAAAACGAAGGTTACGACAAAAATGTGGTTAGTCATATGGTGATCCATAGACATATATCGTAGAACATTTGGGTTCTATAGATATGTATTGGTTTAATTTATGCATGAAAGCTGCAAGTTTCATGTGGTAAGTTTTGAATGAAAACTTCAGGTTTCAAAGTCACTAAATATGAAACTACAGGTTCAATTTAGTTTTATGAACGATTAGTTCATAAAGGAGAGGTTCCTGCAAGAACATAAAATGCAATATGCTAATTTAAGTATAGTGGATTTGAGTTGCTTCAGGAACTCAAGTGTGAGAGCTTCAGGACTACGAAAGTATGTCAACGGTTCAAAGTATAAAAATAAATTATTAAATTGTTAATGTCCAAAAGTGATCTTCAGGTCAATAATTTTGGATTAATTATGAGATAAATGGACTGCATGTCACTTTTAATTAATTCAATAAATCGGGATCAAATGAGGTCGATCATGGAAGTAAAATAATGACATACGGGTCAAAAAATAAGGGAGCGAGCCCTATAGTTCAGCTGCTGGCTATTTGGGCCTTGGTAAAGGCTGCAGGGCTCGGGTCTGGGAAGCCTAGCAGCAATTAGACCTGGCATTCGTGTCGTGTTTCTCATGTTCATGTCGTTTTCGTGTCATACCCGATAGCTTAACGAGCCATGTCGTGTAATACCCGTTAAAGTAAATGGGTAATATGATCCGACCTGAAATCAACCCGTTAATATTATCAGGTAATATGACCCGACCCGTTACCCAATAAGAAAAATATATTTTAAATGAATAAAAATAAAAATGAAAAACATAATTTGACACAAAAAAAATGTAAAACATAATATTAAATTAGTATATACATACTAAATTTTGGAGTTGACCCCTTCATGAAAGTTGTAAAGCTTTTCATTACGAGTGATTACATTTTTCACACTTCTACAATTATTATTATTATTATTATTAATTTTATTAATTTTGCACTAAAATAAAAAACACTGTTCATGAGATTTGGAGGGTTTTAAAAATCTAAACAACCATGTAACCATCGTCTAAGTGTTGAGGATGCAATTATAAACGTTTGTTATGCTTTCATATCGTTCAGGCTTATACATTAATGATTATGAATTTTGTTTATTTTGAACTCCCTTAAAAATACTATTCATGAGAGTTTGTATGGTTTTAAAAATTCAAACGATCATATACCCATCCTCAAAGTGTAGAGGATGCGACTACAAGCGTTTGCATATTTTTTTCATATTTTTCGCACATGTAAATTAATTATTATAATTTTTTTAATGTGTTTGGTACTTTTAAATTACTTGATATTTTTATTTTTAATGTGTTTTATGATTTTTAGTCTCAATCTTTGCCTATAATATACTATAAAAATAAATAAATGAATAAAATTTAAAATTTATATAGAATAATAATTAATAAACAATATGTAACATCCCACATCACCCAGAGGAGTGGATCTTGTAAGCCTTATATGTATATTCTCATCTCTACCTAGCACGAGGCCTTTTGGGAGCTCGCTGGCTTCAGGTTCCGTAGGAACTCCGAAGTTAAGCGAGTTCGCACGACAGCAATCCCAGGATGGGTGACCCACTGGGAAGTTCTTGTATGAGTTCCTAGAAACAAAACCGTGAGGGCGTGGTCGGGGCCCAAAGCGGACAATATCGTGCTACGGTAGAGTCGAGCCCAGGATGTGGTAGGGGCCCAGGGTGGGATGTAACACAATATATACATATTCATTATATCTATTGTATTTTATGGTAAGTTTTTTTTTTTTAGTAGTTTAAAAAATTAAAATCATCAAAATCATTTTTTTCTTATCGTGTCGAAATAGGTTACCCGCATGTCACTCTCGTGTAAACCTATTAAGGACCCGTTATTAACGTGTTATTATCGTGTGATCCAATAATGACCCGATTAGTTATCGTGTTGACTCGAAACCCGTTATTTTTGTGTCGTTTACTTGTTGTGTTAACGGGTCGTGTAAGAAATTGCCAGGTTTAGCAGCAATAGCTGCTGGCATTGGGCCAAAAATTGGACATGGGTGCAACCTATTGAAAGCTGGCCATGGGTTGCTCCTAAAGAAAAGTAAAACTTCTTCTACAAGATTGTATTTCATTGAATGAATAAACAATTACATGGATGTGAATATATATAGCCTTTGGCTCTTTACATTTATACCCTTAACTGCCTTAACTAAACTTTAACCATTCTAACTAATCACAACAAATAACAAAACTAACCACATTTAGTTTTTACCAAACTATTTTTCATTAACAGAAATGGATGACTTATCATCTTCCTCAATACACCCCCTCAAGCGAGATGAGGAATCAGAATTGATGCCAAAAGGAAGCTTGGAACATAAGTATCGGAACCTGCTTTTTGACAAGGACTTGGTGTGAAGATCAGTTAATTGAGCTGCACTACAAACAAACTGCACTTTAAGAAGATTGGCTAGAACCAATTCTCGAATGTAGTGGTAGTCAATCTCAACATGTTTAGTACGAGCTTGAAAAACAGGATTAGAGGCTAATGAGATTGTGGAGATGTTATCACACCATAGTGTAGGCAATTTAGGGACAGGATAGTGAAGATCACGAAGAATTTTGCAGACCCAAGTGAGTTCTGCAGCCGTGTGAGCCAGAGACTGATATTCTGATTTTGTAAAGGAACGAGCAACAGTGCTTTGTTTGTTAGCACTCTAGCTGATAAGGTTAGAACCAAGAAATACACAATAGCCACTAGTTGATCGCCGATCAAACGTGCAACCAGCCCAATTAGCATCTGAGTAGGCTAAGAGATGAACAGATCCCTTGGTAAACCATAGACCTTATGAAACAGAGCCCTTAAGAAAACGAAGAACTCGTTTGGCTGCTTGAAAATATTGGTCTCGCGAAGCATGCATGAATTGACATAACTGATTAATAGCAAAAACAAGATCTGGTCGAGTCCAAGTGAGATATTGAAGTCCTCCAACAAGAGATCGATATTCAGTTGGATTGGATAGAAAAGACCCACTGTGATCCAGTTTTTGGGAGCCAAGAGGTGTGCAGCAAGGTTTTGCACCCTTCATATTTGTCCTCTGGAGAAGATCAAGCAAATATTTTGTCTGATGAAGGAAAATCCCTTTGGTAGACCGTTGAACTTCCAATCCCAAGAAGTAGTGTAAAGGACCGAGATCCTTCACTAGAAATCTATCACTAAGCTGTTTAATGAACTGATGGCAGAGGGTAGAGTTAGGTCCAGTGACTAGAATGTCATCCCCAAAAACAAGAACTATAACCAACTGAGGACCATTCAGTACAAATAAAGAGGCATCAAATGATGATTGAATGAAATCAAGATCATGCAGTGCTTGAAACAATTTATCAAACCAGGCTCGAGGAGCTTGTTTGAGACCATACAAGGATTTTCTGAGCTTGCACACATGACTGGGAAAGAGAGAATCAATGAAACCAGGGGGTTGTTGCATGTAAACCTCTTCTTTTAAATCACCATAAAGGAAGGCGTTGCTAATATCTAATTGGTTTAAAAACCAATTGTGTTGAACAGAAAGAGTAAGAAGAATCCGAATTGTAACCGGTTTAGCAACCGGACTAAAAGTTTCTTGAAAATCAATACCTTCTTGTTGATGAAAGCCATTGGCTACTAGCCGGGCTTTGTATCTATCGATAGTACCATCATCTTTTTTCTTAACACGAAATACCCACGTACAGCCTACTACATTTTAAGAAGAATAAGAAGGAACTAAAGACCAAGTTCCTGTAGAAAGTAATGCATTATATTCATCTTGCATAGCAGCTCTCCAGTGAGCATATTTAGATGCTTGTAAATAGGTGCTTGGAACAAAATCAAGGGCAACTGGGAGTGGATGTTTAGTTGCTGCATAAGCCTTAGGTTTGGAAATGCCTGCCTTAGATCTGGTAACCATTGGATGTACATTAACAGAAATGGGAAGGTGACTTGGTGCAGATGGGGAAAAAACTGAGCTTTCAGAAATAAAGATAGGAGAAGATGCATCTGTAGGTGGAGATGAATGCGGGCTAGGGGAAGATGAAGATGCATCACCAGGGAGAGAAGGTTGAGTATACTTGCTAAAGTAAAGATCCATAGAAGGAGAGGAAACTGGAGAAACATTGTCGGATCGAGATTGATGAAGTTGCAGTGACTGAAAATGATAGGTGTCTTCATTAAAGATTACAGGTCTGGAGATATAGACCCGGTTGTCAATAGGATCAAAACACCGATAGCCTTTATGTTGAAAATTATAACCCAAAAACACACAACTTTTGCTCTTAGCATCCAGTTTACTATGAACATAAGGTTTGAGCCATGGGAAACATTGTCAGCCATATACTTTGAGTTTGGAATAATCCGGATGCTGATGAAATATAATTTTCCAAGGAGACAGTGTAATACCAGAGATGGGAAGACGATTGATCAGATAGATGGCAGTGGAGAAAGCTTCAACCCAAAACACATGAGGTACATGAGAAGCAACAAGCAAAGTTCGAGCTGTTTCAACAAGATGCCTATGCTTTCTCTCAGCTCAAGAGTATGTGGACAGCTAAATTGATGAAGTACACCATGTGCACGGAGGAAAGATGCTAATGAATGACAAAACTAAACTAACAAAACTAACCACCTTTAGTTTTTACCATACTATTTTTCATTAACAGAAATGGATGACTTATCATCTTCCTCAATAGCTCAAGGGAGCCCAGCTGAAGCTGGGTTCGAGTCAGGGTAAGCCAAGCCCAACAACAAAAGCTACGGGCAAGCGGGCAAACAGGCTTAGGGTGCAGAACAAAGCCCAACAACACAAAGTTGCTGGTAGGTTAAGCCAGGTATACATGGACAGGTCCAAGAAAGGCTGCAAGATTTCTGAGGAGATGGGCTGGGCTTTGGGCCCGGGTAAGTTGACCAGGCTGAAGGCCTAGTGTGTCCGTGTAGGCACAGCAAAGCCCAAATGATTGTTGCCATAGTCCTGACGTCGGAACGACGTTGTCCTGGTTGCATGCTTGACACGGCTGGGCTACAGGCCAGTGCGGAGAACAATGGTGGTGCCACAGTGGTGGTGCAGCGGCCATGCCGTACAATTTCCCAGAATGTTTTTTCTCTTCTTTTTTTTTTCGACATAACTAGGGTTTGGAAACCCTAAATTACTTCTAATTTATTTATATGCTTTGACTCACAAATTACACATAGCAATATAATTGCGTAATGCATGAAACATATATATATATATATATATATTGACAAATATATGAAACATATACAATATATATATATCGGAAGGAAAATATAAACATAGGGGGTTCATGCATCATGGGGAATATTTCATGCTTCATGGTCATTTCAAATATCTTACTTTATTTTAAGCGTACCTGATTGGCAGAAAACAAATAAAAGCCTTTGAATTTTGTGGAAGGGAGTCTCCTCCTACGGTCCGTCAGTTCCTTAGCTTCTGGCAAGAGCATGTTGATAACGTGTTGTGGGCCTATTTAACTAAGCTATTCTAAGGGACGGCAACAAAAGAGAAAGAGAGAGATTTAATTATGAGGTGTGTGTTGTATCACCCTATTGTGCTTTTATTTATAATAGTAGGATATGTAAAATTCTTACCCTTTTAGGATTACAACTTCTAAATAGGAATTAGACTACTAAAGGGAATATAAAAAATATCCCTAGATACATTAAGATTTAAACAATCACATTCATATTTCAAATATGACTGCAACAAAATCTTATTTGTAGTTTCTTGCTTACAAAATAGTTTTTTAAAACATCACGAAATAGACCCTTAACTTTTGCAGAAAAATGTGCATAGGCTTTTCATATATTTGTGTATACTACTTGTTTATTTTATTCAAGAGCGTTGTTAAAAGTAGTATTGTTATTCATTAGTTGAATTTATACTTTTTACTGACACAAATTTATGTATATATGGCATTCTCTAACTCGGTATTGGGGTGAAGTAAAACTAGTCAGGGGAGGCCATTAAAACCGAGGAAGTAGAAGATTCGAAAAAATATATATAATTATAGTTATAACCGTAAACTGATATCAACCGAACTGGAATTATCGTGGACCAAAACATACGATTTTATTAATAAATTTAAAACTGTTAATATTTTTTTATTCTGAATGCGCTTTGGAAGTAGAACCGGATGGTGCACACCTCTACGTAGTATTAAGTGGCATAAAATGAACTTTAAATTGGCGCTCATCGGCTATTACAAAAGCAGAGAGATTCAAATAGTGGAAAGATTCCAAGAGGTCGTTAAGCCCGAAACCTCCCTCATCGGTACACCCGCCCCATTTTCCTCCACCAATAAACGCCACTCGGAAAAGATGCTATCTGTATGCCTTCCTCTCTTTCTCTTTCTCTCCCCTTTCATCACACCCTCTCGCTCTCCCCCTGTTTGGTTCCTCAGATTCCGCAGCTCAGGAACATTTGGACATTCAGTACCTACTTTCTGTTTGGATTCTTGAATTGGTTTTCCAATTTTGAATCAAATCAATGAAGACCATGCGCGAGATTCTGCGTGCCGATTCTTCGGATGATTTCGATATGCAGACGATAGGCAAGTTCTTGAGTTTCGCTTCCAGAGGCGACAGGGTTGGACTGAACCAGATGTTGATCCAGGGCATATCTCCTGATGTCCAAGACTACGACAACAGGACCGCGCTCCATCTCGCCGCGAGCGAAGGTCACACTCCCATTGTTGAGCTTCTTGTGTGTTACAAGGCCAATGTTAATCTCAAAGATCGATGGAAACGGACTGTAAGAAGAACAACTCTTTAATTGTCTGCCTGTTTATTTTGTTTAATATAAAGTGATTTTTGAGAATTTCTGGAATATGTGTCGTGGTGGGTAAGACTTAGCGCAACGGAAAGGTTGCTCCTTGTGACCAAAAGGTCAAGGGTTGAGTCATGGAACAGCCTCGTAAGGCTACGTACAATAGATGTTCCTCAACCCTCGCAAAGAGGGAGCCTTGTTACCTTGGAGTCGCTCGGAATGCTAATTACTAATTTTCATGCTGAACTTGTCACACTTTCTGCTGTAGATATATCAATTCTGGGGTGGCCTGCCCAAATCACCAGTTAATTAGATTTTTTTTGGATTGTTTAAATGTTTATACTTTTGGTGACATGTTTTTGGACCTGTTTTCTGATAGTTGTTTAGTGTTAACAATTATGTTCGACAATTCTCTTGGACTAAATTGTTACATTTAATAGCTACTAATTACATTTCATATTCTTCTTTTTATCTTTTCGTGGTGTCAAGCCCCTGACAGATGCGAGACTCTATGGACATCGAGATATATGCAGGATTCTTGAAGTAAATGGTGGCAATGACTTTACCAATGATCAACTAATGGTAATTGAAATATCACTTTATAACACAGATGTAGAGTGAAGCCTAATATCTGATTAACTTCTAGGATCAGGATTCTCGAGTGATTCGTGCCCAAGTTGCTTATCATATATATTATTTTTACATTAGAGGTAATATCAACATTGCACGATTCCTTTGCTGCAAGCTTTGCTGTGCAATACTGGGATTTGAACCGGTCCAGGGTAAACAATCGATAACATTGCACAAGATTGGAACTTGCATCAATAGCTTTTATGTTCAGTTTGTGGAACAAGTCGTCTGTTATTGCTACAATTGGTTTCTCTTTACAGGCCTATTTGAGGAAATACTTAATATGAGCAAAGTTTCATACTATCGCAAAAAAAAAAAGTTTCATACTATGATATTAGCAAATGATAAGGCCTATACTTGTGTGTTTGAATTGTTTTAAGTCCAAAATTCCTCCGTTGGAGGAGTAAATTGACACCCTATATATGTATAATATTCAGCAGCTGACCTATCTTCATGCATTTCTACAGACTGTTCGACATGAAGAAGATTCAAATGATGTAAAGTTTGACATGTCAGAACTAAACACAGAGCATTCATCAACAATTCGGCTGGTATATTCCATAGTGTAGGGAAATAAAGACAACCTTTTGTTAAGTTCAATAGATAAGCAACTAATATGTCAAAATGTGCGTAGTATCAAATGGTTTTGATAACTATTAAAAATCCATTAATCTTGCAGGGTTCATTTGGTGAATCTGAAAGGGTCAAATGGCGTGGAACATGGGTTGTTAAAACTGTTGTCAAGAGCCAAATATGCAATCCTGTAAAAATGTATGTTTGATATATGGGCTTTTTCTTTATGAGTTTCAAGGTGTATTATTTGTTTCATTTAATTTAGGACGAAAGTTTGAACAATCTTTAGGTAATAATAGCTTTCTGCTCCAATCTTGACACAGGATCCTCTCTGCTAAGGATAACACTCTCCTGCGAGAACTTAGACATCCCAATATTTTGCAATTTCTTGGTTCGATAGTGCAGCAGGAAGAGATGGTTCTGATTACTGAGTATCTACCAAAAGTACATACCGCTATCAATTATACACTATTTTTAGATTGTCAGTGGTTTTGTTCTATTTTATATATTGACATACACCATTAAAACCCTGATATTTGCTTCACTGCAACTTTGATTCTTTTGTTTAGGTAAGAGCACTACTAAAAGGAAAAGGACATACTTATTGTCGTTCAGTTATCTCAATAAATTACGCTTTTTCTAGTATATTTAGAAAGAAAACCATCTACTGAGTTGTATTAACTAAGAAGTGAAATTAAAAAGCGATTTTAGTGTATATTGGTTATTTTATGTTAGCGAACTCATTGCTCTTGCATATTCTTTTCTAGACCATTTGTTATTCACGTGTCTGTGACTCTGTATTGAAATGTGAAGCTGCTATGGATGGTCAATTTATCTTTTCGCATCTTTCTTTTTTCTTTTTCTTTTTTTTTTTTTTTTTTTCACAATTTATAACTTTGGTGCTATTGCAGGGTAACCTGGAAAACATTTTGAGGCAAAAAGCTCGACTTGATTTGCCTACTGCTTTTCGCTATGCACTTGATATTGCTAGGTAATTGATTGTGCTGTTTTTCAGTAACAAATAGTATATCATGTGAAGGAGTTCATGTCCTTACACACGTTGCAATTCTTTCTATCCAATGTGCAACATACATGCATATTTGCTTCATTTACACAAAGGGAGCCACGTTTTCTCCATTTAGCAAAGGTTTAAATCACGTCGATCGTCCAAGTGTTTTGATATGCATGCTTTGTTATTCAGTCTCTGCACCTCAGAAAGCTGTTGCTTTGTAGCTTACATGCTGTTAAGAATATATAGTATAGAATTCCAGAATATGATACGCATACAAATTGGCAGGGGAATGAACTATCTTCACCAACACAAGCCCTGCCCAATAGTTCACAACCATTTGGGTACCAGGTATGCCCTTTCCTCAAAATATATAAGCTTGACAATCCAAGAGAAAACATTTATTCCTATCTCCCTTAGTTGTTTAAGATTCCCAATTTTATAAACAGTTTCCAAGAATCGAATTTACAATGTTGAAGACAAAAATTAGAAAGAAAGAAAAGGTTAATGCCTTCAAAAAGTGCCACGATTTATTTGCCTGGTGTGCTATTATAGGCAATCATATATGATAACGTTACTAATCCTGTTTTGTCTGTTTGGGGTAGAAACTTGTTGCAGGACGAAGGTGGACACTTGAAGATTGGCGAGTATTGGGTTCAAATGTTGTACGAGCCAATTAACCCAGATCAAAATGGTTGTACAGGAACGTCAAATTCCATTTTACTTTGTTTAAAGTTTTTTTGTTGTGTTTCTGATCAATTTCAATTCACAGGGAAAAGAAGCAATCCCCGTAACATCGAAAACCTAAAAGACGACACCAAGAAAGATGTTCGTACATTTGGTTTCATATTTTATCAGGTGCGTGTTTTTAATATTTGGACTTGGTATTTATATTGGCATATGTTTATGTATGGATTTGTTATTTTATTTGGCAAGACATTTTCTTGAAACGGTTTGCACTAGAAGTTTCCCGTAATCCAAAAATATCATACTTCAAAGAATATAAGTTGAATCACTCTGCCTAAAAAAAAAATATAGCATGTTTAGTTTTGACAGGAAATGTAGGCACATCTAATATAAGTACTGGTACTAAAACCATGTAACTTTTAGAATTTTAATTATTTCAGAGCAAAATTCAAGATATAAGTGGGGAGTCTTCTTGTCTTGGGGTCGCCCTTTTAGTTATGCTATATGCCAACTCTAACTCACAATTTTTCAGACAATAATACTCTAGTATGATAGTTATATCTAGTCAGTTATCCATTAACTAGTATCTTTGCAGCATATGTATTTGTAAATGTAAACCCATTTGTATCTGTGTTTACCAAGCACATAGAGATCAGAAGTTTTTCATTATACAAATTCAATTAACATTGTTTTAATCCATCGTTACAAAGTTCAATAATTTTTTTTTTTAATTTTTAATTTTTAATTTTAATTTTTATTTTTTTATAACATTGGCAAGCTTGAGAATGTAAAGTTTCTGTGTAGAGTCTGGACTAATAGTTCGTGTTTATTGTTTATCAAGTAGTTTCTCAAAAAAAAAAAAAATAATAATAATAATAATAATAATTTAACACCATTGCGAGTTTGATTCGTAATCTACAGATGCTAGAAGGAGGGCACTTCATGAACAGCACGAACTCTGACACCAAAAATGAGGAACCTGTTGATTTTAAGCCGAAATTCCACTTAAGTCGATGTACAAACAGAATTCATGAGTAAGTGTACATTTTCATTATCATTTCCGTCTTGCTAAAATTTGAAGCACCAGTTTTGACATTCAGTCGTCATAACAAGCTTTATTATCTGCGTGTGTACATATGTGAGTTGGCTTTATCTTTGTAATCTCTCATCACTATCTGTTTTAGTTTTATATTTAAGCTAATACATTCAGGTTATGTTCGAGTGAGGGATTTGCGACATTTAGGCTATTATTTTTATTATATTTATACGTGACATTTCATTGTTTGACAATACTGGGTATGTAAGTTCTGGTGTATGTCAACGTATGCAGGTTGATAGAGGATTGTACAAGTAATAATCCTTCGGAAATACCCTCATTTGGTACTGTCATCGAGATTCTGGAAGAGGAATCGTCATCTTTTGGGAGAGCTGTATGCCCTTGTTGAGTGCAGTTTCACAACTGAGATGGACAAGAAAATCACTGAATAAATACAAACATATTTATGTAAAATCTGTGTAGTGAAGATGTTCCTTAGACTATTTTAAATAAATAAATGGTCTGTATAATGCAAAACGTAGAACTGCGTTCATCGACAAGCTTATGTAATTTGGATTTACAAGACTTGTGATAACGATTGTTTTTGGTCCATAGATTTCGAAAGGGTTAGAAAGAATACAATCTTGGGAAAACTAATGGAAACACCTTAGAAAACTTTCATTTAACCTTAAGGACAAATAATTTCAAAAATGGCAATGTTGCCCTTGAAAACCTTATGACAGAAAAAACCAAAAGTATCCCAATTTCCAATATCCATCAGAAGTCACATGCTTTTCATCAAAGCAAATATAAAAGCTCCAAGAGAAAAAACTATACAGGGGGTTCACATGCAAAACAAAAGACAAGCAAGTTCACATGCAAAGCAAAAGGAGACAAGCTAATTCACGTGCATTTATCAAACAAAGCAAGAGTCAGACATGATTTAGAAAAGTGTTGATATTTTCAGCAACAGTAGAAGCAAAGTGACAAGTACCAAGGAGATGTCCACACCATCCATTTGTAAATTTTTATACCATTGTATTCTCATTCAGTATATATAAGTGGAGTTCCATGCATTGAAAAAATTACCTCAGCATCCCAACACCTGAACACCCTACTCTCACCATATACTCACACCATCTTCATACTCTCAAGCATCCGTAGTATTCATAGCATTCTTGTAAACACTTCCTTGTAAACACTTTCTTGTAAACAACTATCTTTATAAACATTCTATATATTAATAAAAGTTCAAGTGTACATATTCAAGCAATCTCCAAGCCTTAAGTAAGCTTTATTTTCTTTCTTTAGTGTGTTTAATTAGACTTCTAGTCCAAAACAGGGAAACATTATTGTAGTTATATTATTAACTTGCTAAACTGACGATCATACTTTGTTCGAGCACTCTATTATAGTTGAATGGTTGCCATAGTGATTCGATAGTTCTAATCAACATACTAACATTCATAGCCGTAGGTATAATTATGGCATCAAGGATTATAAGCATACGTGTGCATCCCGTATGATGTAGCATATTTCATAAATTCCGTCATTTCGCTAATTCTTATAAACTTTAGTCTAATCCAAGAGTACGTAAGAAATTCTTTTTTAAATATATAAATGGAAACTATCAATCATATATATATATATATATATATATATTTATATATATATATATTATAAAAATGAAAATACCCACTCACCTGAAGTTCGCACTTCAACTCCCTAGCACGAATATCGAGGCATCACGAACAATCATCACCTAGAACAAATATCAAATCACATCTTAGAATTCCTATCAATAGAACACGTAACTTACATAAAACACATCCCCAAGGACAGTCTAGAATGATTTGTAACCCATTGACCAAAAGTCAACCGTCAGTCAAAGGTCGACGATAGGGTCCACAACCCTACGTAACTCGATCTGAAAGATCCGCACTTTGAATTTCTGATCCATAAATTCCCAAGATTTTCAATAAGTTTCTAGAACAACATCTTAAAGTTTCGGAACGATCCAACGATCAAATCTCCGCCAATCGCTAAAATTAAGTGGTGGTCGACGTTTAGATTTACAAACTTAGAAAACCCATTTGGAAAGATCCATATGTCAGATTCCCGATCCATCAGTTACTAATATCCTTAAATATTATGTACTATTATGTATTAAAGTTTGGTGACGATCCAACGGTCGGATTATCGATTCATATAATGTCCAAGTGGCGGTCTCCATCAAACTACAGTCATACGATGAGATTTCATTAATCGAACGTCACATATAGAATCAGGGTATCCAAATTAGTCTAGGAAGGGCACGTGGGGTCTCGGCCCATGTGCAGCCGCAGTCGACCGCCCCGATTCATTGGAAAAATCAATTATTTCCAAAAATAACCAAATTTCACATAGATGAAGATCTCAATGAGTAGAGCAAGTTTTATTTGTGGCCAAGTCCAATTTGGTTGGGAAAAGCTCCAATTTCCCTCAAACTCGTTGGAAACCCTAGAATGGGTGAGCTTCAATTCTCCTTCCTAGGTGTTTCGACCCCCTACAACTGGTTGGGTCTTGTTCCTAGGTCCAAAGGGAGTTGATTAAGGGTGGTGGTGGATGATGAAACTCAGTAGAACAGTGGATTGTCGTTGAGAACCCCACGACGTCGTGCGTCATCTTCACGGTTTAGGAACCAAAATGCTCGATTTTTGGAAGGGAAAAGGGTTGCACATAGGTTGTGTGTTGTTAGCAAGTGAAGGTTGGGCGAAAATCGCTTGAAAAATGGTGGAAGTTGGCCGAAAATCCCTCCAGGTCGAAACTGGGGTGTTGGGCGTGGATTGGTCGACAGGAAAGCTGGGAGCTTTCTCTCCCTTTCCTGATTGGTCCCTCTTTCTTCCCTAATTTCTGATTGGTCCTAAAATTAATATGATTGGTTACAATTTCCACATGGTGGGAGTTTTAATTAATTTAAAATCCATAGTTACTTCAAATGTCTGTAACTATACCGTTAAAACCCGGATTCGCAAACAGCTTTCGCCTATTCGTTTGTGGTTTTGAGATCTATTCAAAAACGTTACTTTTGACCTCGAAAGTTCAACGAATTGTTAAAGGTTAATTACAAAAATTCAAACCCGATAATTATTCGATCTAATTCCTAAAATTAAGGGAATTAAAATTAACTAATACGGATAACGTAAACATTAAATACAAATGGAAGTGGAGGGTTGTGGTATAACCTCCACATTTTAACATTATCTACAGAAACTATTAGAAAATTTGTCTAAGGAAGTCGGATCACCTGTGAAGATCGAGAGCTTTTTCCGAATGGAAATGGGCGAAGAGATTCAAAGGTAGAAATTCATTGCTTATAGTTAATGCTTTTCCTGTCTGATAATGATTTTGACCATGCTATACTCGTAGCATAATTGATTGGTGCTTAGAGTAATGGTCGTATTCCATAGTATATCCTATTATCGATTTCATTTATCGTGATCAGGAACATTAACATTGTTGTTGTTATCATCATCATAATTGTTGTTTTACCTACGTGTAACTACTGCCAGTTTTCTTGTCTTATTTGGCTTTTATCTTTTATCGTTTAACAATTGTGTCAACATGAATGTGGTTGGGATCACAACAATGGATTATATGCTGCACATGCATCCTAAATATTCTCATAAGTAATCAAGTGTTAATGTTCTATCTAACTTGGTAGAACATGTAAATTGCCTTAACTACATCATTATTAAAAACTCCTTGGCTGGGAGCTGAAAGGCTGCCATATTTCCTTTGTGCATATAACCCAATAATTTCATCCACTGTGATGGTCCGTCAGTATGGCAGCCTAGGTTATCCTGCAAGTGGCAGTGTTTGGATTATAATTGTTTATACAGTTTTGCCGCCTCCAGTATTTGATGAAATTTACTGTTTTTTGTGCATAACACCTATATATGGGTTAAGATGGGGGGACGCTCATTTTTTGACACACTCTGTAGCATCCACTTCGTAACTTTATTGTGTTATTCTATCTTTTGCTGCATACTAGAATTTTCGGGCTTGTTTGGCATAAATAAGAGAAGCATTTAGAAAGATACGAGAAACCATTCTTTGGTACAATGTAACAAATATGGTCCAGGGTGGCTTGAAATATGTTTACGGATGTTTGTTTTCCTGAACTACCCTGGTTAATCAAATGAGGGTTCATATTTATTAGGCTCTATTTTAAACTTGGTTTAACTCTAAGCGGTTGTATAGTATGGGTTACATTATTAAACATTTAGACACTGTACATTTGGTTTATCTGTGGTTTACTTGGTGTACTAATTATTTTGGTCTATATGAGCTCCTTTTATTTATCCCTAAGGTAAACTCCGCAACAAAAAGTCCTCGTCTGATGCTTGTGTATTACCGACTACTTGTTCTTGTAGGCTAGAAGCATCCAGTACATCAGAACATGTGGCTCAGGCTATTTGAGGAATTGGTGGCCGTCACCACAGAAAAGTAGAGTTTAGTTTCAGACTGCCCCATAGAAATGGGATCAGGTTTACATCTTTTTTATTTTTGCCGGTCCTGATGCTTCTGAGATAATACAAAGTACAAACAGCACACTTGCGCTCACAAACGGTAGTTATGGTGTTTGCAGGCTCTGATGTATTGAGATTTTGAAGTGCCACTGACAAATTTTGTGACGAATGTGAGATTCTTTTACTTATTGCCAACAAAAAAAAGATAGTAATGAAGAATATCCCAATAGTTAATATTTACCTATTGACTATCTCAATCTTTGCCTGCTACTGAAATCCCTTACGGGTCAATTTGATTTAGGTTTCTATTTCCCAGTAGAGATTGAAGGATCGATAGGTTTGTGAAAGTACATGCCTCTTGGTATGTAGGATTGGATTAGGTAACTCAAAAAATTCATAGTACATTTAAGGTGGAGGTGAATGATTATTCATTTGAAAGGATTAAAAGGAGATTACAGATTTGAAGGAAATTTATTCCAGCTAATCCTATCATTTTAGGGGATTGAAATAAATAAATTTTCTTAAACAATAATCCATATTTCATTTTCAAGTTGGATGATATTTTTTTCACTAACTTCTTTGAACGTATCTTGAATATAGTGAGTGACACGTCCGACCATGTTATTCCCCGAACACCAGGGTAGACACATGTTGGCCGACACCCGAAGGTGACGAAACCATATTAGAATGCATGAGAACAAGAAATAAATAAGACTTATAAATTTAAATATAATTAATATGCAAATAAGGAACGTATTCAGAGCATACAACTAACTATAACACTAAAAGGAATAATATAAAATTGAATGAACAAATGAGTGAGTCTTACACCGAGAGGACTCAAGGATGTCAACGCAAGAGTGCCTTGATGTCGGGATTGTACGCCTCGATTCTAAATCCTAAGGGAGCGCAAAACAAATATAAGTGGACCAAGTTATATATAAATAATACTGAAATAGTTATCAACATACTAACCCCCAAAGTTTAAAGAAAACTCATAATATAATAATTAGTAGGTTTTCCGAAAACCCTGGCATGCCATAAAAATCTTTATAAAACATATCTCATATATAGTGTGCTAACTAGTGGTATCAATATCGCCCGAAGGCATAGAGAACTCTTCATTTAGAACACTTACTTCAAAACACTTCATTTGCCAAACAGGCACCAACCTACGCTCAGCCGAAACCAATATAAATATCATTTGCCAAACAGGCACTTACCTACGCCCGGCCAAAACCAATATAAGTATCATTTGCCAAACAGGCACCAACCTATGCCCGACCGAAGCCAATATAAGTATCATCACTCGTAGGCAGAACAGTGAACACTAGATACGCACAAAAACATTGAATATAGTCTTTCCAACATAAGTACATATATATCTCAAAATCATCTTCATAGCATATAGTCATCCATCATATATACAATAAAGAAGTGTGTAAAAGCATGTTCTAAATAGTATATAGTCATCCAACATATATACTACAAAGAACATCAGTTCGATAAAATATGGTAATTCAAAATATTTACAGTGAGCATAATATCTCAAAAAACGTTTCCTAAAACGTAATCATTAAATCATGCTTTTCATGTATGCATTTCTACTATTAAAACATGCATTTTAGAAGGAGTCCACTCACAGATACTTCGCCGTTGAAAAGCCACACAAGCTAGCAAAGACGGAAACGCCACAATAAATGCACCTAAGCACATAAAGGGGCCTACTTAATAAAACTCATAACAAACGATTGAATTTGGGAAAACGGATCCATGATGTCGAAATTAGCTTAGTAGGGGACCCCAAAAAAAACAAAAAAGTCAACCCAAAAGTCAACGTTGACGGGTCAACGGTCAAGGTTTGATCAGTTTTTGGGCACACTTCAAATGCTCATAACTTCTTTGATACTCAACGAAATCAAGTGAAACAAAAAAGAAAGTTGTAGTACTCAATGAGATGAAGAGATTAATGAACACCGGCCAACTCGCAGTGGTTTGCCTGAAAAACGCCTCGAAAGGGAGGTGCTCGTCGGAAAACCAGGTTTTTGGCCGAAAGTTTTGGCAATTTTCAAAGCTTTGTAAGTTCTTCGTTTCTTAACCAAATTGAGTGATTCAAAAGTCAAAATGTAGTTAGGAATGTGGAGAAGAGATTCATACCAAGTGGAGAGCAAGTGGTGGCCGAAATTGGCCGAAAAATGGCCTGAAAGATGGCCAAACAACCACGGCCTGAAAATTTCCAAATTTGCACATTGACTTTCCTTGAACTTTTCGGAGTTCAACTTCCTACTGTTTGGGTTAATATTTGAACTTTGGACTTAAAGGAATGGAAGCCCAAAAGAGCTAAAGTGAAGGAACTCACTCGAGGCCCAGCACCAAGCCTAGCCATCTATCTCAGGATAATATGGCTACTCCTCATTAATGAAAAGGTTATGTGCTTACAAGAGAATTGACAACCGATGGAAGTCAACCTACTCTTAGCCCAAAAGCACTTTCTAATGGCAGAACATGTAAAAAAGATGATGACTCACTGAAATGCAACAGCCAAAATGAAAAGTCTATAAAAGGAGGAAGAGGCCCCGGAGACAAAGACACTCAACCAGTCAAACAAACAAACATACAAACTCTGCTCTCAAGCCAGATTTGTATCTCAAAGCTGTAATCAGCCCAGATCTCAATCATTTTCAGGATCATTCCTTACAAAAGCCATTTTTTGTCTAGTTTAAAGCTCTGCTATCACCCCTAGTGGCGTAGTATCGATTCTGTCATGCAAAATTGTTTACCATCCGTCCCTTTTAAACACACAACCCTCTATAATCACAAAGAAAAGAGGTTGCAAGACGTTCGACCTTGCCCAACAAGGTGAAATCTTGCCCGACACTCTTTGTTTCGTCTTTCAATTAGTAGATTTGGTATTATGATGTACTCTCCAATATATCTTCAAGTTATTTCCAGTCATTTAGTGATCAAAAGTTCCATTGGTCCTCATATCTGGTTCACTTAGTGGTTTTACTATCATAAAAGCCAAAATGAGGATCGAACTGATGACTTAGTCAGATCTGGATTTCCACCCTTTAAAGCGTATAGGATAATGAACTAAAAGTCCTTGATCTCAAGGCACAGAAAAGAACTTAATGTAGACTTAACCCATCTGCGACAATCCTTTGATAATAAGATGTCAGAATAACTTGGGGCGCAAGTAATCGACTTAAGCACACTTGTTCTACATCTACCATACTGATATGGCAGTAGCACGCCTAAGCACTTGGTTAGTTTTGATTGTGAGCCTCAAAACCTACACCTAAGGCCCCACAAAGGCACCTTTCATAACTAACTTTGTTCTTCACTTGTAGCCTCTCAGCAAGAAGGAGCGCAACAACCAACCAAAGTGCTAACTCCTCGGGGAGCTGTGTGCTCGAGTCAGGGACCCTTCCCAAGTGAAATTCCTGCCCGAACACCTACACTACCAAAACCACCCAAAAACTTATTAACCGTGAACCTATACATGATTTACAATGATAAGGACCAATTTCGAGGCTTACCTTCGTCGGAAATGCGAGAAACTCGTTGAGGAAGATGATGAATAGTGTTGGCCGAGAGAGAGAAAGGTTTGTGGGGTTCTTTCTTCGTTTCTGAAAACACATGGGCAATAGTGGTGGTGTTTAAGTTATTGTGTTGTTTGTGTGTGATCTCAGAGAGGGGAGGGAGAGTTGTAGAGAGAGGGCACAGGAGTGAGAGGGAAAGGATAGAGAGAAAGAGAAAGTGAGAGGGAGAGAAATGAGAGTGTTAAGAGAGAGAGAGAGAGAGAGAGAGAGAGAGAGAAAGAGAGAGAGAGAGAGAGAGAGAGAACTTACGTGTCCAAAGGAAAAAGAAAAAGGGTCGGGGGAAAGGGAACCAAAAAGGAAAGTGGGCCCCAAGTGGCACACAATGTAAGACTTAGAAAGCAATATTTTAAACAAATGAAACCCACCAAAGTGAAAATACGAAAATATCCTTCCGTTTCATAAATTCCGAAACAGGTTGTTACAGTGAGTCACTTTGAATCCAATTCTCTAGGCCATAGTGCACCAAGTGACCATACTATTTTGACTGAAAAAAATAAAGTTGAAGGATTTATTGCAATAAAATTTTGATTAACTTAATATTTATTAGTACTATGATCTAATAATATTTCTTTTTAATATTAATATATCATTGTATCAATAAAAAGGACAAAAAATAATGGTTGAATCTAAGTTTAAAATAGAACAATATTTGGTTCTTTGCATTCGATGAGCTTTTCCTTCTTCACTATAAATTACGTATGCAAAAAAATAATGATGATTTTTTTACATGTCAGGAGTTAAGTAATTTTCAAATTTTGTAGCTATGCAAGTCCAAACAAATCTATATTCCACATTGCCAGTGGAGTGCTGTAAGATCCCACATCAATTAACGGAGAGGGGGTGATGTGCCTTATATGTACATGCCCACCTCCATATAACACAAGGCATTTTGGGAACTCACTGGCTTCAGATTCCATAGGAGCTCCAAAGTTAAGCAAGTTTGGGCTAGAGCAATCCCAAGATGGGTGACCCACTGAGAAGTTTCTCATGAGCTCCTAGAAACAAAATTGTGAGAGAATGGTAAGCCTAAAACGGACAGTATCGTGTTATAGTGGAGCCAGTCTGAGATGTGACAAGTGCACTCAAGCCTCTACCAAGATTGAGATGTAGTCTAGTGAGAGGGAGATAGGAAAGAATCAATGAAGTGTTTTTATGAGATGGAAAGGAACTTTAATATCATTTTTAATGCATCATATGTCAACCAATATAAAAATCAGCAAAAAGAAATACAAGATTTAATATTAAATAACCAAATATTTAAATTAATATTGCATATGACACTTTACTGTATTCGCAGAACTATTTAACTCATTAACATTATTGCTTTATTAAAAAAAATTGTATATAATACGACAATTTATTGTATTGGCATAGAATAAATAAATAAATTCGGGAGAGTGAGTGGGAGAATTTTGTGAAAGATACTTGGAAATGTGACACCAACGATCCCGTGACGCAATCAGGCAGCAAGCAGGCAGAGGAAGAATATGATGAGCTGCCCCTCTTTGATTGTGAGTCTTTAATGGACTCGTTCAACGGCTCGCCACCGCCACCGCCACCGCCAAAAAAGGTAAAATACAAACCCTACTATTCATTCAGGCATGCATCTCAAAAGGTCACATGCTGTCCTGTTAATTCACACGTAAATGATATGCAAGTCATAAGTGTTTATTTGGTTCCCAAGCTATCACATTCACACATATGCTTCATTGAATTAATCATCCATAAATCATGGAAGAGATGCAGAAATATGTTTAAGAAGACTAGGGAAGGGATACATGGAAGAAATATTGGTCACCAAATGATGACACATCGTTTCTTTATTCAACCTCGAATACATACATGCTATGGATTCATTGTATTTCTTCTAACAAATTGCATCTATTGCGTTTTTTTTTAAAAAAAAATTTTTTGTAACAAATCTATACTGGTAGCATTTGTAGATATATGTTTTTGGTAGCCGTATAGGAATTTACTCTAATTTGTTTGGTCGTGCAAGTTCACTCCAGACCATTTTTTTTTTGTCACTGCAGCAATGTATACAATTAGCACAACCCTATGTATTTATTGTTGATGATCAAACTTTGTGAACTGATGATGATCATCAGCTGGCCTCACCACTATATCGCTTCTTGTCAAAAAGCAAACAAGACACTGATATGTACATTGGCACATGAGACGTTTAGTGTCTAAACCTAATGACTTTAGCACAATAGTAATAGAAGAACTAAATGATTTGTAAATAGAGTATATTGATGCAGATACACAAAACTGACAACATGTACTATAACTCTTTAATACAAGTCAATTATCCTACATAAATAACATTGGTGTTATAGATACGCTCCTAGTCCCATTTTAAGAACTAAAAAAAGAACGAGTAAGTCAAGTACAATGAAGAAAGGTCCCACACGTTATATAACAGGGTGTATTTGTTCATAGATGATACTACAAGCATAATCATTTTGTTAATTAATTAATAAATAATAAAAAGCCAACCTGAAACGCAATAGCGGAGAAATTTTTAGTTGTGACAGGAACAAGGGTGATACACCACGTGTTTTTATACAATTGGTGGGAACTTTTATTTTTTAAGCTATTAACTTTTTAACACATATCCCACCATTTATATAATGACACATGGTGTACTACCTCGTGTGACGGTCACACTGAAAAATCTCTCTTAGTAACGTAGCTTCCGATACATTTTCTTGCTTTCTTCTCATTTTTTTTTCTTCCTTTTTGGCCCAACGCGGACTCCACCAACAATGTCAAACCCAGATACATTACAACTGGCTCTACTTTTATCTTATTTCAGAATCTTCTAGCTTTTTTCATTCAAACAATAGAGAAAAAAGAGAATCGAAGTTAATATTTTGGGTGCAGAAGTAAGCGCTTTTAATCATATTTTTAGCTGAGAGACATCTTCTTCAATTCCCTTATATAAATCTTCAACTCCCCTCAAACTTTCAGGCCAAAAGTTTCATCTCAACTCTATATACCTCCCTCTCTCTCTAGACAACATGGGCAACTACATTTCTTGCAGCCTAGCAACCCCAATATTGAGCAAGCATGGGAAACCTGCAGCCACCAAAGTGATCATCCCAAGCGGCGAAATCAAACAATTTCACGTCCCCATAAAGGCCGCCGAGCTCATGCTCGACACCCCAAACTTCTTTCTCGTGAACACCAAGTCTCTTCGTGTCGGAAGAAGATTTTCACCTCTCAATGCCGACGAAGACTTAGATATCGGCGACGTATACGTCATGTTCCCCATGATAAGGCTCAACTCCACCGTCACAACGGCTGATATGGGGCCACTGTTCCTCAAGGCCACCGCGTCCAGCTCCTCAAGCAAGTGGGCTTCCGGGAGAAACGTGAAGGTGAGGCCGGCTGATGATCACCATCAGGCCACGAAATTTGCTCATGATGACGGCGAAGAGGGTAAGATGATTGAGAGTTGGAGGGAAAGTTCGGATAATAAGGCGGCGATGCCGAAGTTGAATTTGGATGATATAGAAGATTTCTCGGCGCCGGAGTTCATGCACAGATTGTCTATGAGTAGGTCAAAGAAGCCATTGCTGGAGACCATAGCAGAAGAGCCTGCAGTTTCTGTTTCTTCAAGGTGATTATTATTCATGGCATGTACAGTAGGGTTATTTATGGAATTTTAGCCCTGTCAACGTGGGCTTTCACCTCTCCACCACTGGAAAGGTTCGAGTCTTCTATATATGTTAAGGATGTAATGATGCATACAAACATATGGTTGTGGATTAAATACTAACTTTCCTCTTCTTTTTGCACAATGTGAGCATTCACTCTTCATCCGAAATCTTGAGTTCAATTTTCATTCTCTGGTTTGTCCATAAGAATACAAAACAATAATATATATACTATTGGAATTCTTTTTAAGTTTTCTTTTATATTTAATATGGGTCAAAATATGTAGCATGCGGTTTTTTTTTTTTTTTTTTTTTTTTTTTTCAAATTTTGATTCAGACAGATTAATGATTCAATATCGGTATTGTCTTTAATTTAAGAGAGGATCAAGGATCCAAAACCGAATTTACCATATGTTAGCCAAGCAAAAGTAAGGTTTATTCTAAATACCCTTGGTAGAATAAGGAATTGAATTACGTGATTATAAGTGCAAATTGTTTTGCCAAACTCTTGAAGAGAAATTTGTTTATAGTTCTTAAAACTTAGGTGAAATTATGGTTATGTCTTTCAATATTAATATCAAACGCATAAGTTGACTATTTCAACTTTTAACTAATAAATTGTTTGGTCTACGCACTGGTACATTCAATTTCCATATAGCCATATACCAAATTGAAATTCGTATTAGCCACATGATAACAGTTCTTGACAAAGAGTAATGTCAATTTCAAAAGAAAACTGATAAGGAACTAACTAATGTCTAAACTAATATAAATTTAGTGATCAATATTGTCTACTAACCAAAATATCTGAGTAGAAATATAACAGGCGAAAACAAAATCAAAATATTTTGGATAAGAGACTCGTCAGAAGTATAGTTTTTATTAAGATCAAAAGTGAATAATTTGATTGAAACTTTGTAATTACTAAGTTATTTTTTTTTTTTTTTTCAAATGTAATACTATTCACATACTTTTTTTTCCAGTTGAGCCATATAAATAAATTGGAAAAAAAAAATGAAAGAAAAAGAAAGTGATGTCACCATCATTTCCAGAAAATGCTTTTGAGGTACACAATAAACTGTGAGTTGGTGTTTGCCGCCTTCAACATACCTGCTTACGACTTCCACCAGAAAACCTCAAAATTCCAAACATTGCTTTCCTCTTGACATCCATGTCCAATCTCCCATGGCCTCCTCCTCCTCTTCCGTGACCAGAACCCCAACCCTTGATTCCACCCACCTCTTCCTCGCCGCCCTCGCCGCCTTCTCCCACCAACCCAACCCTCCCCATCCCTCTTTCCCTCCAATTCCCTCCACATTCCCTCACTCCAAACTCATCCCCAAAACCCGTTTCGCCGTCGATGCATTCCGCCACGCCGGCGATCACTCCGTCTCTTACTTCCTCTCCCATTTCCACTCCGATCACTACGGCGGCCTCTCCCCCAATTGGGCTAAAGGCGTCGTCTTTTGTTCTCCGATCACCGCCCGTCTTCTCACTGAGGTGCTCAAGGTCTCTCCTCATTTCGTTGTCGCTCTGCCGCTGGGCGAAGCCGTTGTAATCGATGGGGTGAAGGTTGTGCTGATTGACGCTAATCACTGTCCGGGTGCAGTTCAGTTCTTGTTTAAAATTCCGGATATGAACAGAAAGTTTGAGAGGTATGTTCATACTGGCGATTTTAGGTTTTCGGGTTCGATGAAGTTAGACCCTTTTCTGTGTGAATTTGTGGGTTCCGATGCTGTTTTCTTGGACACTACGTATTGTAATCCGAAATTCGTGTTTCCTTCACAACAAGAGTCTGTAGATTATATTGCTAGTGTGATAGAACGAGTTGGTGGTGAATGTAAAAGTGAAATGAAAAATGTTTTGTTTCTTGTAGCTACTTATGTAATTGGAAAAGAGAAGATTTTGCTTGAAATCGCGCATAGGTGTAATCGTAAGGTGCATGTGGATGCTCGTAAAATGGCAGTTTTTCGTGTTTTGGGTTATGGAGATAATGGGGTATTTACAGAGGATGAATGTGAAAGTGATGTACATGTTGTTGGGTGGAATGTCTTGGGTGAGACTTGGCCATATTTTAAGCCTAATTTTGTGAAAATGAAGGAGATTATGGCCGAAAGAGGATACTCTAAGGTTGTGGGTTTTGTTCCTACTGGTTGGACTTATGAAGTGAAGCGTAATAAGTTTTCAGTTAGGTCGAAGGATTCGTTTGAGATCCATCTTGTACCATATAGTGAACATTCAAACTATGAAGAACTTAGAGAATATGTGAGGTTTTTGAAACCAAAGCGTGTTGTTCCTACAGTGGGCTTGGATGTTGAAAAGCTTGATAGTAAGCACGCCAGTAAAATGCAAAAGCATTTTGCTGGGTTAGTTGATGAAATGGCGAACAAGAAGGAGTTCTTGAAGAGCTTTTGTCTTGGGTCTAAAGAAGTAGCTGACAGTGTAGAAAAGGAGTCCAACAAGGGCCCCATTTTCGGGCTCGATGAGGAGAAAGAGGCACTGTCATATGATAAGGATATAGTAGGAAATAGTATTATCAGTTTAGGCATGGAATTATCATCTTCTCTACAAGAACCTGATCGACAAAATCAAGTGGTGTTAAATGATGAGGAAGCAGAAAAAATCATCCAAGAACTTCGTGATTGTTTGCCCACATGGGTCACCCATGAGCAGATGCTAGTTTTGATTGGTAGCACGGGAGGGGACATCGTTGAAGCAGTTTCTAATTTCTACGAACGCGAGACAGAATTTCATGAGCAAGTAAATGCTTCTAGAATTGCTGATTCTGTGTCCCAGACTACCTCAACTTGTGACTCTGCATCACTTCCAAAAGCAGGTTCTGATAAGAGCAGTCCATGTGGAAGTACTGACATTCCTTTAAGTCAAGATTATATCTCACTTATGCCAAGGAATATGATTAAAAGTGGAATATCTCCTGGAAAAAGGGCGAGGAAAGTTAACAATAAGGTAAACAAAAAATTGAAATTAAATTCGAAATTGGATTCAGGTGGGCCGAAGCAACTGGCAATAACAAGTTATTTTAGTAAAGTCTTACCAAATGTTCCAGAAACTGGGGTGGCTGGTTCATTGCATGAACAAAACCCTAAATATGAAAATTTGCTCAACGATGACACCAAATCATACAGGGATGAGATACATCAGTTTCTTCAGATAATAGATGGTGATGAATCGCTAGAGAGCTATGCTGCCACCATTCTGGAGGAGGCAAATGGAGATATCAATGAAGCGCTTAATATATATTACTCTAATCGCGAAGGAAGGTCCGGTGAGAATGAAGAAGAATTGGTGATTAATGAAAAATCAGTTCAGTTCCACTGCCATGTAAATAATTGCTCTTCCGACAAAGAGAAAACTCAGTCAAGGAAAATGGAACCAACAACTGATTCGTCTGTGCAGGTTTCATTACCAGAGAATGTAAATATAACTTTTGTGTCTCTACCACCCGAAAAATACAATCCTACAGAACATGGTTAGTGCCACTTAGTTAGAACACGATGTTCAATTTGCAGAACTTTTTTGTGTTATATGCTATCATTGTTTAGATAGGAATCTTGATTAACTTGGAGATAACATGTGTAGCTTGCTGGAGGAATGGACAGAATGCTCCATATTTACATCTTGCAAGAACTTTTGACTTACTTGAGGATGAAAAGGGCAAGATAAAAGCTACTTCCATGCTCTGCAATATGTTCAGAAGGTTTGGTGTATGATCCATTGTGATGTTTTCGGGCTTTTATTTATTATTCAGGATCTACTGTCCACTTTGGTTATGTGGTATATAATTCTGTTGCAAGAAAAAAAAGAATAGAAAAAAGTGGCCCATAATTGCTTGTGATGCTTCTTGTTATGCAGTTTGCTTGCCTTGTCTCCTGATGACGTGCTGCCTTCAGTGTATTTGTGCACAAATAAGATCGCTGCTGACCATGAAAATGTGGTTAGTTGAATTTGTTCTTTATCATTTGTATTTATTATTTTGTTTGCTTGCCTAGACATACGTGTGCAACTTATTTCTTATACACTAAAGAACATTGGCTAAAACCATGAAGTAGTTGAATGAAAACTTTCATACTAGAGCATGTACTTGTTGATGGGTTAAATTTTTTATCAGTTTTAGCTGTGGCTATAATGTTCACTTTGTATTCCTAAACCCATGCAAAGTTAGATCTGTTGTCTTTTGTATTCGAGCATGCCTTAATAACAAATATAGACTGGGTTATACTTTTAGTTAGACTAGAAAATCAATGGTTTCCAACTTTCTAACTGCGAGATTTGGTTAAGTGGTTTCTGTTTGCATTTGGACTTTTTAGTGTTGTGGTTCAGCATTTTTATGTGCAAGAAGTGTGATTAACTTGTGGATTGTCAACTTTTTCTGCTCAATGTGCTTGTTTGATGCGTTTTTTCCCTGATAACTGTTGTCTGCCCATATACTTTTTATTTTCCTTTCCATTTGGCTGGCCAATAGATAGAGTTAGGAAGAAGAAATACAAGGAATGTTTTAAAGACAAATCAGAAATATGCTGCCTAAGGGCCCCTCTCCTATAAAAAAGGAAGGAATTCTCATTTATAAGAATTATACAGGAGCTAAACATCGGTGGAAGTTTGGTCACATCAGCACTGGAAGAAGCATGTGGGACAAGCCGATCCAAAATAAGGAAGATGTACAGTGAGCTGGGTGATCTAGGTAGGAATGGGCCATTTTTCTCACTCCTCTCTCTTTGCTCTTCTAAGCATTTTTCTTAATAAATTTTATTAACAGTATAATATCTTAAAGGTGATGTTGCTCAAGCATGCCGGCAGACACAAAAGTTACTTGCCCCTCCTTCACCGTTGTTAATAAAGGATGTATTTTCTGCACTCCAAAAGATAAGGTATGGATAGTCCAGATTGGTTTTCGTTCATGACCGATATATGAACTTAGTCCAGTTACAATGTTTAGACGACCAGAAATGTTGATGTGTGGTGCATGCTTTTGATTTATGAAGATTTGACAGAATCTCGCACGTATTTCATATTAGTGATCTTGTGTCAATTCAATTGAGGTTTGGGTTATAAAAAGTTGGCTGATGACCCCCTTAACTTTTCTGGGTTGTTTGTGACTGGAGAAAAAGAAACAGGATTTTCTGGCTACTGATGTTCAATGATTGAGATAAATTTCACATAATTACTTTATAATTGCTTTGTAGATTTAAATTAGACGAAATGGAGACTTTTACTGTATTTTAGCCCCCTTAAAACTTGAATATGGTTTCCAAGTTTATTTGCCAAATAAGTTGAATTCCTCGAGTTTTTTTTAACAGTGTACCAGCAGAACTGCTCTATTCTTTTCCTTATAATGAATTATGTTATTTTATATATAAGAAAACCAGTGTACCTCCAGAGTTATCTAAATTTTCATGTTTCACTAAGTTTGTAGAAATTACAAAAACTTACCCAAGAAACATTTGCAAAACAAAGGGAGTTGTATTGGAAAACCCTCTAATGATTTGTTGCCACTGAGGCCACTTCTCTGCAATTTGCATTTTATGATTAAATATTCTCTTCTCTGTACATAGTGTTCTTTTTCCTCCTTCCTGAGATTTTAAAGTGCAGGCCTTGAACTCACTGTTGTCTTAAGGCCGTAAGTTTGCTCGTAATGGAATTAAGTTCAATAGCCTGCATTAACAAAACAACAATATGTGGTGATGGGTAGATGATTGCATTGTTGGTGTTGTTGTGTTCTGAAGGACTGGGGCATTTATGGAGTCTCATAGAGGTTTAATGGTAACACGTTAATGTAAGATGTCTTTTAGGTACTTTTGGCATAACTATTTTGCTTATTACCATTTTATATAACCAATATGTTCTCTTTTCTCTAATTTATGTTTTATTTACAGCATGGAAATTGTACTGGTGCATCATTCATTTTAATTGTTAATTTATTTTATCTTCTCGTATTACTTGCACCTCATCACTTTACTTATGTATTATTCATCAGTGTACAAACAGGTAGTGGAAGCACTGTTCGAAAGAAAAGCCTCATTTTGAATCTAATGCGCTCTTGTAGAGAGAAAGAGATGAAGTTTCTTGTTAGAACTTTGGTAACACTCTTACAGAGCCTTTTGGTTCTCAGTGTTTTTCACCTAAACATGCCTAGATTTAGATGACCCAATGTTTTTCTTGTATATATAACAAAAAAAACTCAGGATTTCAGTCTTGTAAGTCTTCCAGTCTCCAATTGACGCAGCTGGGTTTGTGTTATGCATCTTTGGTTTTTTTTTTTTGGGGGGGGGGAGGAGGTGCTGATCCTTATGAGCAGCCACTTCCTCTGTTTTAATTGTTCAACTCTTTTGACAACATGAAAGTTCTTTGTTATACATTATGACATGAAAAATAAAAAACTCTGCCCTTGCTTGAATAGACAAATCAAAAGCTTCATCTGTCGAGTGGATGGAAGTGAATTCTGGTGTAATAGGAATAGAGTTACAGTGAGAATCATTTCAAGTGGAAACTGCTCTATATGGTTATCACCACTCAGTTTCTGTATATTCTTTGTACAGGTCAGGAATTTACGAATTGGAGCAATGATGAAAACTGTTCTACCTGCTCTGGCTCAAGCTGTTGTCATTAACTCCTCGTATAACTTCAATAATGAAGGAAGAGTAGAAAATATGAAAGATAAGCTTCAGGTTTTAATATTTATCTATTTGAACTAAATATTTCCACTATGTTTTTTACTTTTATTACAAAAGTTACAAATTTTTTTTATTATCAAAGATATAAATTGTTTGAATATCTAGTTTATTCTAATATTAATGTTTTTTTTCCCTGGCTTTCTTAAACTTCCAGCGTCATTCAGCTGCTGTAGTCGAAGCGTACAATGTTCTGCCCAATTTGGTGAGTACTTGTGAATTTTTCACCGAAATTTTAGTTGCCTGTTGTGTCCCTAGAAGCTAAATTCTTGTTTTATTGGAAGGCCTGCACCACCCCCAATCTAGTATATAGGTGGTTTCCCTAGAGAATTTCTTGGTGAAGGTGTGAAAGATTAAAACATTGCAACTGGAGTAAAAATTCCTACCATTCTTATGAAAAATTAATATGGTCCTTTGGTTAAGGCTATTCAGGGAGGGCGATATATGTGCTGGGTGGTTCCAGGTACATGTTTCTCTCTCCACATTGGTGTGTTCTGTGCAAGAAAGATGCTGAGAGTGCGAATCATCTGTTTTTACATTGACTTACAGAACTGAATCTTTGGCTATTCAGGAAGGCAAATCTGTTCTTGCTAGTTCCAACTACACATGACATTATTTTGGGAGGACAATATTTTTGTGAGGATGGAAAAGGGGTTTTGATTTTGGGAAGATGTTCAGTTATTGCTTTTATTCATATAGACAGAGATTGGAATTTGGAGGGTCTGAGGGATGAGAAAGTGGGGTATTTGTGAGTAGTTAGTCTGGTGGTTGGGTCCTTGGTTTGCTCCCTAGTGATTAGTTGGGTCAAAGACTCAGATACACTAGTTTCAAAAAAAAGAAAAAAAGAAAAGAAAGTGGGGTATTTGTGAGAGAGGGTTTGTTGCTGGGCCTCTCTTTTTGCCTAGTTGTCATCTGAGTTTCAGGAGAGTGCACTTTCTGTTATTTTCAGATGGGAATGCTGATGCTGTTGATATATTTTGTAAATTTTTTGTAGGTATGGTTTTGGTGTTCTATTTTTATCCTTTAGATGACTGTATTCTATTCATGTCTTGTTTTCCACTATAAAATGGGGTATGAAATCACAATGCCGCTTTTGATGCCATTCTGCTTAAGTGCAAAAGCAAGTGTATCCAATGTTGTTTTGTAGGATTCTATAGTTTGTTATGACTTCTTTCACATGACCTGGCACTTGTAATAAAAACTTAAAATAGTTCAGAGGTACATAATTAGTATCCACCAAGTGCAACTGCCTTTATTATGGTGAAAGAGGGAGTTCACTCTGGCATCATCCTCTCATAGCCTGAAATTATTTTTACTATTTCTGGGACTATTTTTTCCACAGCCATAGTCACTGTAACTATTTTAAACCCTTATCTACCGCTATAATGTTAGGCTTGATACAATTTCTGTGTTGAGTTTGGGTCTGGACTCTGGACAAGGTTTTGGGAACCATTTTCAATTAGGGTTTCTATATCTAATATTTTGTTTCACGGGTTCATAAATATCATATGCTTATATTTTTCTTATTCGAAAACCATTTTCCATCTTTGTTTCATGAACCATGGTCTTCTAAAGTCTATATCTCAACTTGGTGTGGTTCAGTTTAACTGGATGTTGACTTTTATGAGGATAATTTGGGTGGGCTGTGATGTTGGCAAGATCAAGCCTTTGTGTAGTTTAGAGGATAATTTGGGTGGGCTGTGATGTTGGCAAGATCAAGCCTTCGTGTAGTGTAGTTTGGCTTTTCTCAATTTGGCCTTCTATTGATGTACTTTCTCCAAATTGTGTTAATCCATTATATGTTAACCGATAATCCCTTATTTTTCTGCATACAATAAAACTAAAGTTTATGCAGAAATGTCAATGACTTGAGATTATGTATTGAGTTTCGGTTGTCATTTAGTTTCCTGAAGTGCAACTTTTGTGTTTGGACCAGTCTCAGTTATTTAAGGTTTACCATTGCAGTTCCTTGTGCATTATCATCACTTCATTGGATTTGTATGATGAGTTTGTCTTTTATATATGGCTGATTGTTTTCATCTCCTGATGCCTCACTTTTGATGGTAAACATAAACATCATACATTGTTCTTAGCTAATTCAAGTTAGATGTTAATGCTATTTTGAAGGAAAATTTCAAATTTGTCATCCTGGTTTTATCATCTTGAGATGTCAGAATGTGCCACGTGATTAATTGTATGCAGGATTTGGTCGTTCCTTCCCTCATGGACAAAGGCGTTGGATTTTCTTCGTCAACCTTGGCAATGATTCCGGGAATACCTATTAAGCCAATGCTTGCAAAGTATATGCTTTTGAAACTGCTTCTTACTTTGTATTAAAGAATGCAAGTAGAATAGAAACTAATGCTCCAACTCAGTGTTTTTAATGTTTGTTTGTGGTAGGATCACGAATGGTGTTCAGCAAGCACTGAAGCTCTTTGAAAATAAAGCTTTTACATGTGAATACAAGTAAGGTCCTCCCTTACCTGTAGATGCATTGTTTTGCCTTGGTCATTTTTCCTGCCTAATTAAAATTCACTACATCTTAGCATTTAAGCTTATGAACACATGTAATATAGTCTATATAGACCTTTGAAACTATTTATGTTCAAACTCATGATTAGATATTTTGAATTTCATTGGTCTTGTACTGAAAGCTATGTGTTTGGGAACATATTTGCTAATAAGAGGTTCAAAAGATGTGGATCCAAAATTGTTGGAGACTTCTGTTCCGACAACTCTTATTTAGATGAAAAGATTTCAGGGTTGAGAAATTTTCAAGGTTTTACTTCAAGAATTTTCTTCTGAGAATTTCTGTGGTCATTTTTTTAAATATTGGTTACATTGTGGTATACTTTATTCCCAAAAGGAATTAGATGGGTGGTCATCTGTCTTTCTCCTGTTCCCCTGCCCTCCTCCCCCTTCTCTCCTTTTTCTGGCTATAGAAGCTCCAACTGATCCTTTTAATTTTTAAAGTAACTCTGTGATACCTGCTGAAGTGGTTCATTGCATTCATCAAACTGTGCCTCATGTGAATTTACGAGAGTACACTTAGATTTGAAACCACTACTATGCTTATGGCCATAATTTCAGATATGATGGTCAGCGCGCCCAAATTCACAAATTGGTTGATGGGTCTCTGCGCATTTTTTCACGAAATGGGGACGAGTCAACATCAAGATTTCCAGATCTGATTAACATAGTTAATGCATCTTGTAAGCCCGATGCAGAAACTTTTATACTAGATGCGGAGGTAAAAGTTCCTTAGTACTCATGGACAAGCACAGACAGACGCTCTTCTGGAGTTGTTAAATTCTTTCGTTTGGGAGGGGGATAACTAAGTTCTCTGAGATTTTCTGGTTTCAGGTAGTTGCAGTTGATAGGAATAATGGTCACAAGCTAATGTCTTTTCAAGAATTGTCGTCACGTGGGAGAGGGGGCAGAGATACATCAATTACATTGGATAGCATAAAGGTTGTATGACTTATCGGGATGCTATCCAATGTGCTCCTTAATTGGGAAACATAAGATGTTCATTCTAAAGCCTTCCTTACATAATAAATCAAATCTAATAAAAAATGTTGATAGACTATTTATACAGGTTCACGTAGTGATAGATAAAATTCATATAAAAAAATTGTGTAATGTATGGGTAGATTTCATTTTTGTTCTGAAATATTGAATTAGTTTTCAAACATTTTCTTTCATGTGCAGGTCGACATCTGCGTATTTGTCTTTGATATCATGTTTGCCAATGGAAAGCAGTAAATATCTATAACTCCTTATGTAGCGTTTCTTGATCTGGTTTTTCCTTCTGTTTTAGACACAGGCTTTCAGACCCCAAATTTATTACTGATTTATTTAACTTTTATGGAGCAATAGGATTGGAACCCTGCTCTACATTGGTTTAATGAATTGATCATCTAATCTGTAGAAATTTAGTCTTAACCAGATTAATGACAGAAACTATTGGCATTTATATTTCTATTTTTATTCAAAGCAGATTATATTCCTATTTTAGTCAGAGGCTCTACCAAAAGGGCGTCAAATGATCTTAATCTTGGAAGTATCTTGGGCATATTATACCACCATATAAACGTCCTTGTGTGGTAACTTCATAAAAAGCATATAGTTACAGATAAATTGGCATAAAATCATATTTATAACTACGCAAAAAGAGCAAGGTTGGAAGGGCTTGAACATTTGTCTAACACTTCCATTGCTTCTGCATTGGGTTAACTGCTCCTTATTAGAATTTGTGTCATTCAACAGTATAAACTCAGAGGAGATACGAACATTTAAATACCTGTATATGGTTTTTGTGTTGACCCAGGGTTGACATGCTAGATTTTTACACGATAATATTGTTGTCTTTGCTTTTATTTATTTCTGTTTTTATTTTTTGTAATATGGTTGCTTATCATTAAAGTTAGCTAATCAAACTTTATCACAGGTTGCTGGGCTTTCCTCTGCGGCAAAGGCGAAAATGTATGTCTCCAGACTTTAGTTTGTAGTATATTTCTGTCTAAGAGTATCTTGATACTCTGAAATTATGTTGTAAACTTTGGTGCTCAATAATCTGCAGATTTGAAAGATATGTTTTATGTTGAGAAGCTGGGTTATTTTGAATATGCCAAGGAAATTACAGTAAGTGCTTATGGTTTACTTTTCTTGTAATTGGCGCTTTAGCTTTATCTTTTCGCATAATGGATCTTTCCTTAATTGCTGATTTGTAAAATCTGTCTGCTTGTAGATTGAAGCAGATGATGCTTGTTTAACCAGTGAAGCCACGTTAGCAAAGATCAGCTGCTTTCTTGAAAATTCATTCCAATCCTCATGCGAAGGGATTATGGTTAAATCTTTAGATGTTGACGCTGGATATTCTCCATCAAAGCGTACAGACACGTGGCTAAAGGTTTAATTCTGTTCAAGTTTCCTATTAAATGATTTGATATAATAAGCATCATAGGAAAAACATCTGACCTGGCCTGTTATTAAGTCTTTCTTTCCTTTGTAGGTCAAGCGAGACTACATGGAGGGATTGAACGACTCTCTTGATTTAGTCCCAATTGGAGCTTGGCATGGAAACGGGAGAAAGGCAGGCTGGTAATTATTTATTTTTCATTGCCGCTTACTTTTATGCTGTGTGTGATTACCTACTACATACACGGGTGCACAAATGTTAAAGTTGCTTTACATGTTTTCCAAGTCATTGAATTTACAAATACAGAGTTTTAAATAGGAAAGTGCTATTCACACACCCAATTTTACCTCCCACACACCCTTGTTAATTTTTGGGCATTGATCTTCTTCAATTCATTTTATCCGACAGCCAAAATTGAGAGGTGTGTATCAAAAGTAAAAATGGGTGTGGATAGCACTACCCTTTAATTAGTTTAGTCTTTGTCAATAACTTGTGTTTTTTCTTTCTCTTCGGTCTTTTCTGTTTCTGTTGTGGTTTTTAGTAGTATATTGAATCTTACTCATTCCATAAAAGAGAAAGGGTTGAGGTATGTATCAATTGTGCGGGTAAGGTCCATTCCTCATAGCATGTTGTTTATGTTACAGGTACAGTCCATTTCTTATGGCATGTTATAACCCTGAGACTGAAGATTTCCAAAGCGTCTGCCGTGTCATGTCTGGGTTTTCAGACTCATTTTACACTGAGGTATGTGTATTGCTGATATGCAAAGTATTTTCTTAAGAAGGTACATGCTATTTTTTGTTATGTTACTGAAGATATTGTGACTGATCGAAGATGACCTGTGGCTGTAAAGTGGTTTCCAATATTAGAAATGTTATCCTGCTGGATAAAAGTTTCCAACTTCCTGTTGAAACAAAGTTCCAATTGCGGAGTACAATGAAGGGTTCATATTTCTTAAAATATAAGAGACCTAAGATTTTAATGTGTCCTCTCTAAAATTTATCCTGTTAAAAGTTAGTGCGGTATAGCTTTGAGTTGTATGCTATTTGATATGTGGTGGAAAGCAATTTCCTCTTTGCAATGGTGAATAAGGCATAGTTTAGGGCTTCATGGCAGAAATCAGGTTCATGTTGAGGATCCTTGAGTTTGAAAACTCTATTTTTACTGGACAAATTATTAGTGTATTTGTCATTTCTGCGCGGAGAAAACCTTCAGGAAATTATACTTCCAATTGGTTTCTCGCTGTGTTGCACGTGGATTCTCTTATTAAGAGTCAATGCATCGTGTGATCCCATCTCATGAATCTGCTGATTATAGGTTTGATTTCTGTTTTTAACTGCAGATGAAAGGTTTCTTTTCGGGAGACAAGATCTTGTCCAGAAAACCACCTTATTATAAAACCTCTGAGATGCCTGATATGTGGTTTTCCCCAGAACTTGTGTGGGAAATAAGAGGTGCAGACTTTACAGTGTCTCCTGTTCACCAGGCTGCTGTAGGTTTAGTGCATCCATCACGCGGCATTTCGATCAGATTCCCAAGGTACATTCGCACTGTGGCAGATAGAAAACCAGAGGAATGTAGCACAGCTGAAGATATAGCTGCAATGTTTCGTTCTCAAACAAGGAAGATGGACGTGGTGGCTGAAAATTGAGAATTTTCTTTAATTTGGTGCGTGAACTGCTTTCAGTCCAAAGTTTTGTAATGTTTGTACAAATAGCATAGTACGAAATATGTTTTGAATGTATAGCTTGAAAGGGTTGGGGCTTAAACAGTCATCCCCTTTGCTTCTTATCTTTGTTACCTTGTAAAGATTCATAGGGATCTCCACTTCAGCTTTAAATTAAAATGCATCTGCTTCTGCATATTCTACAAAGTTAGTTCTCCAAAGGTTTACAATCTTTTTATATTCGGTGCATGAACTTTGATGTCAATTGGTACAGTGGATAAGGGCTTCATTTATCCTTATACATCGTTAAGCGGATCCAACCCCCGATCTTCATAATGAAGCTTGCCTGGTTGGTTAAGCTGATGTGGTTATTTTTCTAAACAAACCCAGTCTCAAATGGGTTGTTTATATCATTAGAGGTACTACAATATCCTAAAGATATACCAAACTGGACTTGGTTCTTACGTTTTCAAATCACGCTGAGATTCTAGCTCTACACAAAGCATCACGTGAATGCATTCAATTGAGGGGTGATTGAACACATTACAACCTCATGTTGTTTTCCTTTCATCATTGGCGGTCCAACAACGATTCATGAAGACATCACTGCAAGTGTCAACCTGCTAAAGAAATGATACATCAAGGGCGACAATACCAAGCATATTGCATCAAAGTTTTTCTTCACCCATCAGCAACAAGAGCATTAGAAGATTGAAGTCAAGTAGATCTAATCTCAAGACAATCTTGTTGACCTTTTCATGAAGTCATTGTTGAAATATACTTTTCAGAAACTTGTGTCAAGGAATTTGATTACGTAAACTTTTAGATTTGCATCACTAGTAGTTCTCATAGGAAGCTTTGTCGAACTCAAGGGAGTATCCTGAAGCATACTTACATGACGTTACTGTACTCTTTACCTACAATTGGGAACACTTTTTCCTACTTAGTTTTTGCTAGCCTAACGAAGATTTGATGAGGCACCTACTTTAAGTTGGTCGTACCCTTATATGTGTTAATGATCAACTGGAAGACGTGAAACATCAATATCCTGCATTAACTCACTTTTCTTCTTAGATTACGAGTTTGTCCTACCAAGTTACCACATCAAAGTTTTAAAGATCAAATTCTCATAAGCTTTGTATTACTTGTAAAGCAAGAAAAACCATAATAATTAATTAAAAAAATATTATTCACATCTTCATTTTCACTTCCCACCTAGCATTGATCTTATATAGTTCATAGCACTACCCAATTAGTTTGACAAGTCCATTTTTATTCTTCTTTTTAGGCTTAACCCCCTTCCCGCCCCAAGTTACCCACACCAGTAAATAACCGTTTCCTCACCCTTCACCGAAAAAAACTCCCGCCAAATCGACACCGCTTATCGCCCGTATCCATCCGGTCACTATCTCGTTTTCTATTTCTCGCTTTAAAACTACAAAAATCAATTTCCCCCAACATTCCCAAATCGAACGGAGAAATCATATTCCTCTCTGCGTAAAATAAAATAAAAAAATAAAAATAAAAGCAGTGTTCCGAAAGCAGTTAGCTATTCCGGCTTGGGATTTCGATGAAGGTTCTGAAACCTAGGGTTTCAATCCGTCCGTACAAGAAATCCTACGCGAGTAGAGTAGTAGTCACAGTCACAGTCGTCGTTGTCTTCTTCTTCGTCTGGGTTTCGTTGCAATGAGCCCCATTAACATCAGCAACGTGACGGTGCTCGACAATCCGGCTCTGTTTCTGGCACCCTTCCAGTTCGAAATTTCTTACGAGTGCAACACTCCCCTCAAAGACGGTACTGTTTTCCCCTCTCTCTCATGCCTTTTGTTTTTGTGCTTGTCGTTTTAATTTTATGATTGAGTTTGAATTAGGGTTTTTTCGTGTTTGATTGGGAAATTGGTAGAACAATTGGAAATTGAAGTGTTAGATGTAATGTTGAATGGATAGAGGTTATCTTCCGAAAAAGGGGTTTTCTTGGCTTGCAAGGAAATGGGTGTGCGAGAGCTCATATACTGTAGATTGCATTAGGGTTGATGAGTGTTTCTTCTTCTTTTCGTTTTTCACGATGTAGTTGGAACAATGAACATTATAGTATGTTGGAAGAATTTGTAGCATTGGATTGCGATTGAATGAGAAGTGGAAATAAGAAAATGTCGTCGCAGTGGACATGGTGTGATGCTGAAAGAAGTCAAACTGTGTTTTGTATGCATTTCAAGAAAGTGTATGTTCTAAAGTGTTTCCTAAGATTGGTGGTATCTTTTCTATCAATGACCATGTTTGATTTATCAGCTTTGCTAATAACAATTCATTTCTGCATTTCAAGGGTGCACTGTATACATATTTATTGTTATTCTGGTAATTTCAGTTTCAATGTCTTTGTCGCTCGTGCCCTTACCCCTGAGCTCTCTAAACTTTCAAACACCAACCCCACACCCCCCCCCCCCCTCCCCCCCCAACTCTCCTTTCTTCTTTCCTGTTCTTTGCGTCGTATGTGCGACTGTATCTATTTAGACTGTTTGCAGTTAAATTAAATACAGCTAAAGGAGAATGGATTTGGAATAGAAATAAATTTAACATGTCAGTCACTTGAATGTAATTATAGTACTCGCCTAAGGTGCTATAATTGCGTAGGTATTGCATATAGAACTGTAAACAGAAAACCAGAAAGGTATCTTTCAAAGAGTGAAAACGTAACACCATGTAATTAGGCAAATAGTAGAGCTGTAACTCTAAAATCTTTCTAATTTTTTAGCTTTGATCGACAGAAAATTATTTAACCACCAAGTAGCACCAACTTGAAGCATTGACTTGTTCCAGGTAGGAATATGGACTCATTGAGGACAACAGACTGGTAAATAATTTTGTACAGATGCTTGTTAAAATATTTAGTCTTCTAGTTCCATACCCTTCCTTTAATTTTTTTTTGAAAATCATCATATCCTATTTCAGCTTCTTGAGTCATCCCCTCACTAATGGTGATGATTGTTTGCATGAAACTTTAATGGAATGGGGAGCTGAGTTTCTGAGATTGCACAAGTAGCACCTAGTTGCACATGCTTTTCTAGTTCTAGGTGAACTAAAAGTGGATGCCTTGTTTACTTGTTGAATAATTTTTATGCCAATACAGATTTGGAATGGAAGCTCATCTACATGGGATCTGCTGAGGATGAGACTTATGACCAACGCAAATACGTTCACAAGAGAATCTTGCCAACCTCTTCACCAAATCATTGCCGAAGACGACGTTTCAGAAGCTTGTTCATGGAATTGGTATGCGTAAACTTTCTAAGTTGGAACATTACTATTTCTATCTGGAATCGTATCAAACTCAGAGGGAGTATCCTGAAGTATACTTGCTTGATCTTAATGTACTCTTTTTCCCTACGATTAGGAGCATTTTTCCCCTGTTTTTTTGCTACCTAACAAGGTTTTAACGAGGCACCCACCTTAGACTGGTCATATCCCTAATGACGTCCCGTAGATGTTTCTTTTGACTTTGCATTACTCATGCATTTTTCCTTAGACTATGAATTTTGTCCCTACTCGGGTTTTTGCCATAGCCTTAGGGTTTTTTTGTGCGACTTACTTCCTTATGCAAGTTCATACCTCACTGAGAATAGGTGTTCCCAGAATCAGTGCTGACGACTTGATTTCTTCAACTTCCACATGATGTTGAATCTACCTTGAGTATTAACACACTCAAGGAGGAGTGTTGTAAACTTCCTATTAAAGTGTGATTGTGTAAATCCTAGATTAGATTTTATTCTAGTTATCCTTTCCTATTACAACTTGTATTCCTTGGGGATGAAGGATTCTTTCCCCTTTACTACTATAAATAAAGGCACTACATTCCTACAAACACATATTTCTCTACTCTCTCCTTGCCATCGACCCTTTTTCCCTTGTTAGATAAAATAGACCACAACACTAAAACCTTTTTCGTTAGTTTTCCTAACTTTTAATTGTAACAAAAGACAAAAGAAGAGTTTTACTTAGAACCAACATGTTGGCTTATATTGAATAATATGGAAGAGAAAAAGATGTTGGTTTATAAGAGCAAGCCACCCGTTTTAGGAGGGCTTGGCGCAGGCCAGAGTGTGATAGGCCCAGCGAAAAAAATTGCTGGTATGTGGGCCAGAAGCTGCAGGCCTTCAGTGAGAAACCCAGGCGCATGCCTGGTTCTCACACACATACAGCAAGCCCAAAAAGGTTGCTGCCTCACGGTTCCAACGTCCAAGCCTGGAGCTGCAGGCTCGGCTTAAGGTCAGGTTGGTGCAGCAACGCGGTTTCGGGCCGTGGCACAACCGAATATTAATCATATATATATCGGAAGGTAAATATAAATGTAAGGGGTTCATGTATCATGGGGAATGTTTTCATGCTTCATGGTCGGTTCAAATATCTTCCGTTATTTTAAGCGTACCTAATTGGCAGAAAATAATAAAAGCCTTTGAATTTTGTAGAAGATCATTCTCTGAAAGTCGGAAGCGTTGTATCACATTCAACAAAGAAAAATTAAATTGAATCAATAGCATGTATATCAATTCAATAAAATAATAAATTAATCATGAAAACAATGATTAAAACATAATACTCTCCTGATTGAAGATTAAACTCTCTTTAGCACAGCGTCAACAACGTGTTGATAACGTCTTAAACTATTGAATTGAATAAAATAAAAATAAAAATAAAAATAAAAAATAATAAAAAAAGAAAAAGACAGAGGAAACAAAACCAATCGGTGCCGCTAGGTTTCTTCAAACCCCCGACCTCGCGCTGCTCACCAGGCCTGTAGCCTGCACTGAACCACAGCCGGAGCTGTCGGCTCCTGGCCTGACCCCAAGCCGTTGGGCTTGGCCCACTGACGGCATCCTGCTCCAGCGGCTTAGGCCTTACATTGGGCCTCCTTTGAGCTAAAGCTGACTAATTGTACGTGGCCTTTTGTCCGCTAAAGCTGAAAGAAAAAATTAGCAAAATCTTTGTCCGCAAGCAACAGCTTGGGCAAGACTTTGCCTTGGCACTAAGTATTGGTTAGGTATTGAGGTACTTTTATAAAAAATGGGCATACTAAAAAACTGAGCTCAAAAAAGTATTTGGTAAACACTTAAAAACAATTTATTTTCACAGTTTCGGATAAAAAAAGCTGAAAACATGAAGCAACAAAAATGAGCTTATTCTCACATCATAGCAGCAACAATTTTTTTTGGCACAACAATACCAAACCAGTCTGGTATAGTAGGGCCCTAGTGAGTGTCCTTAATTTTTGGGTCGGTGGAGCAATGTTTTCTTTAGTTTTGGGCAATATTTGTGCCTTTGCCTTCCACCGATGGAACTGCTCTATTGAAGTTCTGAAATTGGGGGTGCGTGAGAGGCTGCTTTAGGGTGTTTGTGGATGTGGTGTTGATGTTTAATTGCATTTTTGGAAGAAATGTGGTGAACTGAGTAAAGGTTTAATTTTTTTTATTTTTGATGGGGGTGTATATAGAAATTGGGTAAACATAATTGAGAAGTGGTGTTTAAATAGAAAAACTCTTAGTTGTAATAAGGATGCAGTTACGTAATAGTATTTCTAATGTAAAAATTGGCTTAATTAATTAAAACTCATGTGAATATGTGAATTTTCCTTTGTTAGTTAATTAAAATCATGTGATGTTACACGTTGACTCATATAATTTAATCTAGACTGCAAACATAAAATTTGAATGGTTATTTTTATACTAATAAAAAAGTTTTAAAATGGTAAAAGTTAAACGTATAGTTCTCCATAAAACTCGAAACTGGTTGGATGGCCCCTGTTTTCTTTGATAGCTAAATATATTGTGGTTGTGGAACTCCAAGCTTATTTACTACTGTTGGATTTTGGCATCTTATTTGCTAATATGTTTAATAATTGAACCTCGATCTACCAGGCCTTAGGGTCTTGTATTTTGATTTAGTTAATTTGTCTCTCAAACTGTTGCTGTTCTTTTATGTGTATATACATCTGAAGAATTCTTGTGGAATGATACTGCCGAAATGTCCCAGGTGCATGAAAGTGAAACTCCTGAAGATAAGGTGGTCGAAATCTTGTCCAGGTTGCCGCCCAAGTCCTTGATGAGATTCAAATGCGTACACAAATCATGGTGCACTATCATCAATAGTCCAAGTTTTGTGGCCAAACACCTCAGCAATACAGTGGACAACAAATTCTCATCCTTCACTTGCATCCTTTTCAACCGATCTCAGGTTCATGTTTTCGCGGACAGGAGTTGGAAAAGAGATGTTTTCTGGTCTATGATTAATCTTTCCATTGAAAGTGATGAGCACAACCTTCATTATGATGTCGAGGACCTAAATATACCCTTTCCTATGGAAGTTCAAGACAATGTACAGCTTTACGGTTACTGCAATGGAATTGTCTGTGTAATAGTAGGGGAAAATGTTCTTCTATGCAATCCTGCAACAAGAGAATTCAAGCAACTTCCCGATTCATCCCTTCTTCTACCCCTTCCCACGGGAAAATTCGGATTGGAAACGCTCTTTAAAGGATTGGGATTTGGCTATGATTGCAAAACTAAAGAATATAAGGTTGTGCGAATTATAGAAAATTGTGATTGTGAGTATTCAGAAGGTAAAGAATCATATCATGAGCGTATTCTTCTTCCCTACACGGCAGAGGTATACACCGCGACTGCTAACTCTTGGAAAGAGATCAAGATTGATACATCGAGTGATACTGATCCGTATTGCATTCCCTATTCTTGTTCAGTGTACTTGAAGGGATTTTGTTATTGGTTTGCAAACGATAACGGGGAATACATATTTTCATTTGATTTAGGTGATGAGATATTTCATAGAATAGAATTGCCTTTTAGGAGAGAATCCGATTTTAATTTTTATGGTCTTTTTCTGTATAATGAATCCGTTGCTTCTTATTGCTCTCGTTACGAAGAGGATTGTAAATTGCTTGAAATATGGATAATGGACGACTATGATCAAGTGAAGAGTTCATGGACAAAACTCCTAACCGTTGGACCCTTTAAAGACATTGAGTCTCCTTCGACATTTTGGAAATGTGACGAGGTTCTTATCCTTTCCTCATATGGAAAAGCCACCTCTTATAATTCTAGTACCGGAAATCTCAAGTATCTTCATATTCCTCCTATTATCAATTGGATGATAGATTATGTGGAAACTATTGTTCCAGTCAAGTGAATTGAGGACAAAGTTCTATTTAATTTGTATGCATGATATTAGGCTTGAGTTTTCTTCTTCTAAGTTTTGTTTGTGGCCTTTGTACATGTTTGCTTATCATGGGCTGCCTTTAGTTTTTGGACTTTCAGCATTTTGTAATGTTATTCTATTTGAAAGTATGATAATTTTTTTTTTTTTTTTTTTTTGTTGAACAAACGATATTATTTACACTAAGAACGAGGGGTTAGGCTTAATCTCATAATGAGCTAACAATAATGTGGTTCAAATTCACCTTTGGTGAGAATCGAACCAAAGACTTCTCATTTACAGGTGAAGAGAAATGCCACTAGACCGTAATACTAAGTGATTACGATAACTATTTTTTTTTAAGTTAATTAATGCTAACAATTCCTTTATGTTTTCCTTTTTTTTTTCTTCGGAATTCCCTTCTTAAAAACCTAATAACCTTTTTACTCATTGAACATAATCAAGTTAAACCTTCTAGCGTATGTACGAGTGCAAACATTTATAAGTAAAATCCGGGTGTTAAAAAATATTTAGGCAAAAAAGAATATTTATAGCCTTTTACCCCCAAACCATAGTTCGTAAAACACATAATGGGTATAGTATGTAAAACACACATACGTGTATTATTCGACAATTTTAGTCTTTTTTTTCCTAAAACAATCCTAAACAGAAAAGGACACTAATTGACGAGCCAAAACCTAACAAGATGCTGGTGTTGGAGTTCTATTTTTTTTTATCCTTTAGATGACTGTATTGTACTTATGTCTTGTATTCCACTATAAAAATGGGGTATGAAATCACAATGCCGCTTTTGATACCATTCTGCTTAAGTGCAAAAGCAAGTGTATCCAATGTTGTTTTGTAAGATTCTATAGTTTGTTATGACTACTTTTACATGACCTGGCACTGGTAATAAAAACTTAAATAGTTCAGAGGTACATAATTAGTATCCACCATGTGCAACTGCCTAATATTTAGGTGAAAGAAGGGAGTTCACTGTGGCATCATCCTCTCATAGCCTGAAATTATTTTTACTATTTCTGGGACTATTTTATTCACAGCCAGTTATTGTAACTACTTTAAACCCTTATCTAGCGCTATAATGTTAGGCTTGATACAATTTCTGTGTTGAGTTTGGGTCTGTACTCTGGACACAGGTCTGGACAAGGTTTTGGGAACCATTTTCAATTAGGGTTTCTATATCTAATATTTTGTTTCACAGTTTCATAAATATCATATGCTTATATTTTTCTTATTCGAAAACCATTTTCCGTCTTTGTTTCATGAAGGATGATCTTCTAAAATCTATATCTCAACTTGTTGTGGTTCAGTATAACTGGATGTTGACTTTTATGAGGATAATTTGGATGGGCTGTGATGTTGGCAAGGTCAAGTCTGTTGGAGTTTAAAAATGCTTCACTATTCTAGAGATGTTTTATCTCACAAAGAAAAATGTAATGCAGCGGAATTGATAGGCAAGAGAAAGAAAGAATTCTCAAAGTATTACACAAGGTTTTTATTCACTCACAAACTTAGTACAAAAGGAAACACTCAAACACTCTTAGAAGCTTTGTTGCTTCTTCTTACTTCTTACTTGACACTCTCACTTCTTGCTACTTGCTCTCTTGGTTGTTCCAAATGGTGTGGATGCCTTCTCCTTTTATAGGCATGGATGGAACCTTGGAGAAGCATGAAAACATCATGCTAGAGATATCTAGATAATTCCACTACCTTCCTAAGCTAGAATTATCTACACTAATCTTGTATGTTGGTGGAATCCTCACCATTCTTCTAGACTCTTCCACCAACTTGAACTTTGCTAGAATTCTCTAGCATGTGTATGGATCTTTCTTTGTGTATGGGCTGGATCAATTATCTTTGGGCCAAGACAAGATTACAATTCAACATCCCCCCTTAATCTTGTCTTGTGACGCCAATTGAGTTTCTTAGTCTGACAAAGTCTTCTTGTTTGAGTGGCTTGGTGAATATGTCGGCAACTTGTCTTGAGACTTCACGTATTCCACTTGCACATCCTTTCTTGCAATGCACTCTCTTAAGAAATGATAACGGGTATCTATGTGTTTGCTCCTGTCATGGAATACTGGATTCTTTGCTAGAGCTATTGCAGACTTGTTGTCGACATAGATCTTTGTTGGCTCTTCTTGTCGCATTCTTAATTCTTTCAGCAAGTTTCTCAACCAGATTGCATGGCAGACACATGAAGTAGCAGCTACATATTCAGCTTCACAGGTAGAGAGAGTGACAATCGGTTGCTTCTTCGACATCCATGTGAATGCAGTGTCTCCCATGAAGAACACAAATCCAGTAGTGCTTTTTCTATCGTCGGAATCTCCTGCCCAATCACTGTCGCTATATCCAACAAGTTTGTAGTTATCAGAACTTGAATAAAACAAGCCAAACTTGAATAAAATCTATATCTCAACTTGGTGTGGTTCAGTATAACTGGATGTTGACTTTTATGAGGATAATTTGGATGGGCTGTGATGTTGGCAAGGTCAAGCCTTCGTGTAGTGCAGTTCGGCTTTTCTCAATTTGGCCTTTATTGATGTACTTTCTCCAAATTGTGTTAATCGATTATATGTTAACCATTAAGCCCTTATTTTTCCGCATACAATAAAACTAAAGTTTATGAAGAAATGTCAATGACTTGAGATTATGTATTGAGTTTCGGTCGTCATTTATTTGAAAGACTCCTGAAGTGCAACTTTTGTGTTTGGATCAATCTCAGTTATTTAAGATTTACCAATGCAGTTCCTTGCGCATCATCATCACTCCATTGGGTTTGTATGTCTTTTATATATGGCTGATTGTTTTCATCTTCTGATGCCTCACTTTTGATAGTAAACATAAACATCATACATTGTTCTTAGCTAATTCAAGTTAGATGTTGATGCTATTTTGAAGGCAAATTTCAAATTTGTCATCCTGGTTTTATCATCTTGAGATTTCAGAATGTGACACATGATTAATTCTATGCAGGATTTGGTCGTTCCTTCCCTCATGGACAAAGGCATTAGATTTTCTTCGTCAACCTTGGCAATGGTTCCAGGAATACCTATTAAGCCAATGCTCTTCTTACTTTGTATTAAAGAATGCAAGTAGAATAAAAACTAATGCTGCAACTCAGTGTTTTTAATGTTTGTTTGTGGTAGGATCACGAATGGTGTTCAGCAAGCACTGATGCTCTTTGAAAAAAAAGGTTTTACATGTGAATACAAGTAAGGTCCTCCCTTACCTGTGGATGCATTGTTTTGCCGTGGTCATTTTTCCTGCCTAATTAAAATTCACTACATCTTATAATTTAAGCTTATGATATACACCTTTGAAACTATTTATGTTCAAACTCATGATTAGATATTTTGAATTTCTTTGGCCTTGTACTGAAATCTATGTGTTTGGGAATATATTTGCTAATAAGAGGTTCAAAAGATGTCAATGCAAAATTGTTGGAGACTTCTGTTCCGTGTCACCTATAATTTGTTCCGACAACTCTTATTTAGTTGAAAAGATTTCAGGGTTGTGAAATTTTCGAGGTTTACTTCAAGAATTTTCTTCTGAGAATTCCTGTGATCATTTATTTTAAATATTGGTTACATTCTGGTATACTTTATTCCCAAAAGGAATTAGATGGGTGGTGATCTCTCTTTCTCTTGTTCCCCTCCCCTCCTCCCCCTCCTCTCCTTTTTCTGGCTATAGAAGCTCCAACTATTCCTTTTGATTTTCAAAGTAACTCCGTGGTATCTGCTGATGAAGTGGTTCTTTGCATTCATCAAACTGTGCCTCATGTGAAGTTAAGAGAGTCTGCTTAGCCTTTAGATTTGAAACAACTACTATGCTTATGACCATAATTGTTGGAGAACAATTTAGAAACAACAAAATAATAGAAATACAGAATCAAAATATTTATACTTTATTATTCAAATCCACTTGGAATACAGAATACAATTACACAATAAATACAAATATTATAATAATACTAACTTGAATGAATCGAAGGTAGAAGCTAGCACAATAGTTATGTCCTTCGAACAATATTTCCGTCCCACTCTTGTGCTTGTGGTTCTACAACGTCTGCTCGACCAGGATACAACTACCTAATTCTACAACCCATATTGGATTATAGAATTCTAGCGAATTACTTTGTGTGTTTACTCTCTAAGAATTTTGTACGGAAGAAAAAGATGAAGAAAGGATATCTATCAATAGAACTGAGGACTCCAGTTATATAGGCTCTTTCATACCTCTTCAAATACCTTTTGGATATATCTGAAGCTATACAACTCTTTCCAAAGAGTTGTGTCTATTAATTAAAACATTTTAAATTAATTTAATTAAAAATTTAAAACTAATTGATCAGATTAATTCCTTGACCCCAAGTGACCCAAGGGCCCTTGTCTTGATTAATTAATATTAATATTATAGTATAATTATCAAGCTTAATCCACATAATTAGTGGCCCAAACCTCAATCCTCATTCCAAATGACCTAACACCTAATCAATATTAAAAAGGACTTGACTTATATAAAGACCTTTGACAAATTGTTGTTTCCCGATGTGGAACAATAGGAGCTCAAAACTCCATCAATAATTTCAGATATGATGGTCAAATTGGTTGATGGGTCTGTGCGTGTATTTTCACGAAACGGGGGAGGAGTCAACATCAAGATTTCCAGATCTGATTAACATAGTTAATGCATCTTGTAAGCCTGATGCAGAAACTTTTATACTAGATGCGGAGGTAAAAGTTCTTAGTATTGTACTCATGGACAAGCACAGACAAAGATGCTCTTCTGGAGTTGTTAAATTCTTTCTTTTGGTTGGGGGATAACTAAGTTCTCTGAGATTTTCTGGTTTCAGGTAGTTGCAGTTGATAGGAATAATGGTCACAAGCTAATGTCTTTTCAAGAATTGTCGTCACGTGGGAGAGGGGGCAGAGATACATCAATTACATTGGATAGCATAAAGGTTGTATGACTTATCGGGATGCTATCCAATGTGCTTCTTAATTGGGAAACATAAGATGTTCATTCTAAAGCCTTCCTTACATAATAAATCAAATCTAATAAAAAATGTTGATAGACTATTTATACAGGTTCACGTGATAGATAAAATTCGTATAAAAAAATTGTGTAATTGTTGATCCTAAAAATTACAAAACCTACGTGGTGCGCAGACCGAGTAACTAATAAGCTAACTACGTCCTTCGGTCGAATGCGGGGCGTGCCAACTCGTCGGCCGAGCCTGGCCGAGGAGTAAAATTTGTTGATGTTGCGTTGAGCGCGTCGGTGACTTCTCTATCTTGCGACTGCGGCCGAGGAAGGAACAAATCTCGGCCTTTGGATTCTCGAGCCTGAAGACAAGGCTGCTAGTTCTACGAAGTTCAATATCAAATTCGGCTCTCAAGGTGCCGAATGTAGTAACCTGGTAACACCTCACTTCGCCGGGAAGGCTAATGAGATGACCTCTGCCAATAAGGATTTGAAAATCCTTCTCGACCGAGACTTGGATAGATAACCAGTCGGCCTCGACGCAATGCTGTTTATCCAAACTGAAGGTGCTTCGGGAACGGTTGATTCTACGGCAACAGTGCTGTTTATCCAAACTGAAGATGTTCGCCGGTTGCCTTCACAGTGCTGTTTATCCAAACTGAAGATGTGTCGGCGGAAAAAGAAAATAAAAGAAATCTCAAGATGTTTGAGAGGTTTTGCGCAGGGCAGTTGGGTGTTGAATTCCAGGTCCTCTTTTAATTGTCTGCCGCTTGGTATTTATAGAACTAACTTAGCGCAAAATCCATATGTGACCATCAACCTCCACAAATAATAATTTACGTGGAGATGATGATTATCCAATGAAAGTCGTGGCACTCAACGTCTTTGATGCTAACCATGCATTTTAGCCAAAACCACGTAACAAAGCTTGGTATGCCAATTCCTTCTTTGCTAAAGATAAGCATTGTCATTCAAACCTTGGAATATCAAGCTTTATCCATAGAATATTCACTTCATTTGGCAGCCTTGAGTTTGCTAATTATTATCCCATGCATGCATCACAATGGCTTACTTCACGTAATTAATCATTCAAGTTGGACTCCACCTTGGTTACCAACTGATGCCACCACATGCTAAGCCTCTTATAATGCATGATGCTCAATCCCGCGTTGAATGCTAAGAATCCCAAACTAAATTGAACTATTTTGCTTGTTTCGATATAGTTTGAGTCACATTTATCTCGTACAAGAAAAGTGTCAAGATAATTCATTATTAAAAGATAATTATCATGATTAAAAATCATAATATTATCCTCTAATAACAACAAAATTATTGTAACTTTCTTATCCGACGATTAAGAATCATCCTTACTCAACGGCCTCGATTGCTTGGGCCGATGGTGTAAAATCAAGTCCAAACAGTAATGTATGGGTAGATTTCATTTTTGTTCTGAAATATTGAATTTGTTTTCAAACATTTTCTTTCATGTGCAGGCCAACATCTGCGTATTTGTCTTTGATATCATGTTTGCCAATGGAAAGCAGTAAATATCTATAACTCCTTATGTAGCGTTTCTTGATCTGGTTTTTCCTTCTGTTTTGGACACAGGCTTTCTGACCCCAAATTTATTACTGATTTGGTAAACTTTTATGGAGCAATAGGATGAGAACCCTGCTCTACATTGGTTTAATGAATTGATCATCTAATCTGGTTTTTCCTAAAGATATACCAAACTGGACTTGGTTCCTACGTTTTCAAATCACGTTAAGATTCTAGCTCTACATGAAGCATCACATGAATACTTTCAGTTGTGGGGTGATTGAACACATTACAACCTCATGTTGTTTTTCTTTCATCATTGGCGATCCAACAACGATTCATGACGACATCACTGCAAGTATCAACCAGTTAAAGAAATGATACATCAAAGGCGACAATACCAAACAAATTGCATTGCAGTTTTCCTTCACCCATCAACAAGAGCATTAGAAGATCGAAGTCAAGTAGATTTAATCTCAAGACAATCTTGTCGACCTCTTCATGAAGTCATTGCAGAAATATACTTTTCATAAACTTGTTCAAGGAATTGGATTACTTAAACTTTCATATTTGCATCACTGGTAGTTCTCATAGGAAGCTTTGTCGAACTCAAGGGAGTATCCTCTGAAGCATACTCATATGACCTTACTGTACTCTTTACCTACGATTGGAAACATTTTTTCCTACTTAGTTTTTACTAGCCTAACGAAGTTTTGATGAGGCACCTACTATAAGTTGGTCATACCCTTGTATGTGTTAATGATCAACCGGGAGACGTGAAACATCAATATCCTGTATTAACTCGCTTTTCTTCTTAGACTACGAGTTTGTCCTACTAAGTTACCACATCAAAGTTTTGAAGATCAATTCCTTATAAGCTTTATATTACTTGTAAAGCAAGAAACACCATAATAATTAATTGAAAAATATTATTCACATTCCCATTTTTACTTCTCACCCAACATTGATCATCTATGGTTCTTAGCACTACCCAATTAGTTTCGCAACGAGTCCATTTTTATCCTTTTTAGGCTCACCGCCTCAAGTTTCCCACACCAGTAAATAACCGTTTCCTCACCCTTCACCAAAAATCTCCCGCCAAATCGACACCGCTTATCGCCCGTATCCATCCGGTCACTATCCCGTTTTCCATTTCTCTCTTTAAAACGACATCAATAAATTTCCCCCAAAACCCAGAACTCCCAAATCGAACCGGCAAATCAAATCCCTCTCCGCGCAAAAAAAAAAAAAAAAATGGAAGTAAATAAAAGCAGTGTTCCGAAACCAATTCGCGATTCCGGCTTGGGATTTCGATTAAGGTTCTGAAACCTAGGGTTTCAATCCGTCCGTAAGAAATCGTACGCGAGTAGAGTAGTAGTCACAGTCACAGTCGTTGTCGTCTTCTTCTTCGTCTGGGCTTCGTTGCAATGAGCGCCATTAACATCACGAACGTGACGGTGCTCGACAATCCGGCTCTGTTTCTGGCACCCTTCCAGTTCGAAATTTCTTACGAGTGCAACACTCCTCTCAAAGACGGTACTGCTTTCCCCTCTTTCTCTTTCTTTTAGTTTTTGTACTGTTATTTTTAATTTTATGATTGAGTTTGAATTAGGGTTTTTTTCGTGTTTGATTGGGAAATTGGCAGAACAATTGGAGATTGAAGTGTTAGATGTAATGTTGAATGGGTAGAAGTTATCTTCCGAAAAAATGGGTTTTCTTGGCTTGCAAGGAGATGGGTGTGCGAGAGCTCATATACTATAGATTGGATTATTATCTTATTGTTGTGAAATACTGGGGATATACACCCAATTGATTGAGTTTATTGTTTGGGTTTTGAGCCAGAAGTGAAACTGTTTCTTGGTTGATGAGTGTTTCTTCTTTTCGTTTTTCACGATGTAGTTGGAACAATAAACATTATAGTATGTTGGAAGAATTTGTAGCATTGGATTGCCATTGAATGAGAAGTGGAAATAAGAAAATGTCGTCGCAGTGGACTTGGTGTGATGCTGAAAGAAGTCAAACTGTGTTTTGTATGCATTTCAAGAAAGCGTATGTTCTAAAGATTGGTGGTAATCTTTTCTATCAATGACCATGTTTGATTTATCAGCTTTGCTAATAACAATTCATTTCTGCATTTCGAGGGTGCACTGTATACATATTTATTGTTATTCCAGTAATTTCAGTTTCAATGTCTTTGTCGTGCCCTTACCCCTGACCTCACCCCCCCCCCTCCTTTCTTCCTTCCTGTTCTTTGATGCGACTGGATCTATTTAGACTGTTTGCAGTTAAATTAAATACAGCTAAAGGTGAATGGATTTGGATTTTGGAATAGAAATAAATTTAGCAAAGAATAGATGCATTGATGAGGTGCTTCAGCTATGGAATATTGTTTAACATGTCAGTCACTTGAATGTAATTATAGTACTTGCCTGAGGTGCTATAATTGCGTAGGTATTGCATATAGAACTGTAGACAGAAAACCAGAAAGGTATCTTTCAAAGAGTGAAAACGTAACACCGTGTAATTAGGCAAACAGTAGAGCTGTAACTCTAAAATCTTTCCAATTTTATAGCTTTGATCGACAGAAAATTATTTAACCACCAAGTAGCACCAACTTGAAGCATTGACCTAACCGGACTTATTGAGGACAACAGACAGTAAAGTAATTATGTACAGATGCTTGTTAAAAGATTTAGTCTTCTAGTTCCATACCCTTCCTTTAATATTTTTTGGAAATTATCATATCCTATTTCAGATTCTTGAGTCATCCCCTCACTAATGGTGATGATTGTTTGCATGAAACTTGAATGGAATGGGGAGCTGACTTTCTGAGATTGCACAAGTAGCACCTAGTTGCACATGCTTTTCTAGTTCTAGGTGAACTAAAAGTGTATGGATGCCTTGTTTACTTGTTGAATAATTTTTATGCCAATACAGATTTGGAATGGAAGCTCATCTACGTGGGATCTGCTGAGGATGAGACTTATGACCAACTACTGGAGAGTGTACTTGTTGGGCCCGTCAATGTTGGAAACTATCGTTTTGTACTACAGGTAAGCTTCCACTAGATCCTTCTACCGTATTCTTTTCACATCTGACTCACAAGGTGCATTTGAATTTGAATCAACTCCAGTTAATTTTGTTGATCATTTTGCAGGCAGATCCTCCTGACCCATCCAAGATTCGTGATGAAGACATCATTGGTGTGACAGTGCTTCTGTTGACCTGCTCTTATATTGGTCAGGAATTTATCCGAGTGGGCTACTATGTTAACAATGATTATGATGATGAGCAGCTGCGAGAAGAACCTCCTCCAAAGGTCTTGATTGATAGGGTTCAAAGAAACATTTTGTCTGATAAGCCCAGGGTCACAAAGTTCCCCATCAATTTCCAGCCAAAGAATACTGAGAGTGGAGAACAACCCTCTCCACTTGATCAGCCTAATGAGGCGGATGGAAGCGAAGAACAGCTAGTTTTGCCCGTAGATCCTTCAGAGGAGCAGAAACCTTAGGTATTGAATCACAGGCTTCCAATTCCTTTTTTTTTGATATCCTCTTTCTAGGAAAACATTATGCATAATGTTTCACTTGGCGATTGCCAAAAAAATTAGAAGGATACCAATGCTTTGTCCCTACTGGGGAAGGGGTTTTGAAGTTAATAACTTCTTCCTTGTAGCTACAGTAAACATCGGTTCAGGAAGCTATGCTGACTTTTGGTTGTTGAAGTCTCGTTCATTCAGGTGATATTTTGTGCTGACTGGGATTATCAAATTTGTAGCAATAGGAGACAGATGTTCACTACTAGCCTGAAATCTCACTGAACCTTGTGTATAATCTTAACTTTTTAGACTAATATCACTTCTGGAGCTTTTTCTTTGTTTAAGTTTGCGTAGTCAAGGTAGTCGTGAAATGTAAAATGCAATGGTTCTGTGTTTCACTTGTTTTATTGGCCCGATAGCCTATATCAAGAATTTTAGCAGTAGCGTGTTTGAGTTATTGCATCGGCACCCTGACTCCATAACAGAAGAACCATGCCTCCATTTTAGCCTGTGTATGAGCTGAATCATTCAACCAAGATGTATGTTGTGTATAGTTTTTGTTGTGGCTTTTATTACAGTTCTTCTGATTCAAACTTTCCAAGTTTAAGGGGCAATGAGAATTTAAGGGGAAAGCAATGTTTGACCCATAACTTGAATTGTGAAATAATGATCTGTTTGATAATTAGCCCCTTTGTGGAACTACCGATAATTACTCTTCGGATAAATGTTTGCAATCATCGATTAGCATCAATTGGTATGTAAACATTATGCTTGTCAAGTCAATTCTGTGAATCTTAAAATCTTATGAATGCAAGACGTGATCATTTTCATTCTCCAGATGACAAAAGCTAAGTGGGTAATATAGAAAGGGATAAAACCTAAGATTAAAACAAAATTTTGGCTGAAACTAAACAACAGAGCAAAGTATTATCAAGCAGTCCTTTAGTGTTGGAACCCCAGTCCCACATCGGACAGAGGGAGAAGAGAAGAGTGCTTTAAATAGAAATACCCCTCTCTAATTAACACCGAGGCCTTTTGTGATAAAACCCCACACCTGAGGATTGTGCAGGTGGTTAAGTGGGGACAGTATCGGTGTTGTTGGAGTGGGCCCTCGGCCCGTCGACCTGAAAATTTCCACATTTAGCCACATCACTAGGAAGCGATGAAAATCTTAAAATAGCTTTCCTTAATTCGGTACAAACCTAGCAAATCCTTGTTTTCCTTTCTCGCAGTTGTATTCTCTCACGGGACAGTAACCAAAAGCAGCATTCTTAACTTTATCCATGCCTTCTCTTGGCTGGGTTCCCTTTGGATTGCTTACCACCATATCTCGTCCTCTGCATATTACAACATCCGTTATAAGTCATAACAGACTATATACTTTAAAGCCTAGATATATCCCAAACATTGTGTGTGATGTTTTTTTACCTTTTTCGACCCATTCTTGTCCCGTCTTTTACTTCTCTTTCTCGGCATACCCTAGAATAAAGTAGCAGAGATGGGTTAATTTCATGCATGCACATGTGACATTATTTCCTGGTTTAATTTAGCATATACGAGAGACCTACCTGTGAATTAGCTAGAATTTTTGCATATAAAGCAGGGGTCTCCTCTTCATCAATTTTCCCATCAGCGTTCAGTATGGTCTTCAGCCTACCTTCGTCTAATAGTTTCTTAGATCGAGCATGTCTCTGCAATAATAACAACAATAGAATTAGTCACTAGTAATTGGTCTTGACAAGACCACATAAAAATACTGGCACTTCTTCAATTAAATGCGAGCAAGCACAACATAACAAAGCTGTATTAATGTATTCCTTCCTTACACCACTAGTGGTTAGGAACCCTTCTAGAACCTTTGCATCTCGCAAGACTGCATATCTCGTTGTATAAAAGATAGCTTAAGCAAATAGGTTCAAATCTCAATGGTTCTCTAAATCAGTAATTTTAAATCGTATCTTATTACACGAATACATTGCTCTCTGTTACTTAAATGTTCAGCATTCTGTCTCGTAAAGAGTAAATGAACTTTTAAAGTTTTTTCCAACTTCCCTTTATAACTTTTGACATTTTTTTTCAAATTTCCCTAAGATAATTATGACACACATCTTACCTTGGATTTCAGATGAGCCCTTAAACTCTCCTCATTCAAACAGACAATTCTAGGGCATAACCTGCATTTGAAAGCTGATTTGCATTTCACGATACAGTCTGGTAAATCTACCGGTATTGATTCCTCGTCTAGCATGATGTTAGATTCTTCCTCTAGTAATTCTGAACCACTTTTACCAAGCAACTGACCGGCAATAAGATCTGGTATTTCATGTCCTGTTGAAGCAGCATCATCTTCAGTTATTGGTAGACCTGGCATGAAAAGATGATGTCATACGTCCTGGAAGTGCTGACACTCCGAAACATAGGTGTATTTATTCTGGTCAAACATTAAGATGTAAAATGCACTCACTTTTGTACAAAGTTTGAACTCTCATGATCTATACTTAAGTCCACAGAAGCACATATCTTGCAACAGAAAAAAGTAATGGTAATTTTCTTTTCGAGGGGAAGGAAGTAGTAACGTAACATCTATATTTTATGCAAACGGCATAACAAGATGCTGCGTGCCTTGTGATTAGAAGTCGAAACCTAATTTTCATATCAACTTTATGCCACTCCTAAGGATGAGTGTTACGCCTTTTATGCACAATAATAACATCAAGTAATAAACCCGTCGTGGCATAGGAAGTTGCTTTATATTGTTCCATTTGAAAGTATCATTTTGCTCATCATACATCTAATCAATTGATACGTGTTATTTCATTTAATTCTAGTTAATTTTTACATTAAATATTAGTTTTTCAATTTAAAAAAAAAAATTAATCAAAATTAAAAATGACACGTGTCATTTAATTAAGTAATGATGAGCATATAGTTTTATGGGGATTAGCAAAAATGCTCCCGTTCCGTTTCGCCATTGACAGACAGACCGCCGCCCATCAAAGCAGAAAAGCAACAGCGGCTGACTCAGCATTCCTTATCAAATTTGATTTCTCCATCTACCCATCTCCTAATTCTCTACCACCTCCCCGACATAACACATTTCCCAACAATCTCTCGGCGGCATAATCGTCCAGCTTCTGTGTCTATATGTACCCACTCCACTCACTCGTTTCCCCCCAAACCATAAGAAGCACTGCAATCAGATCCAATGGGTGAATCAACCACAACCGCACTCGATGGCAACCAGCTGATCGCCAAGGCCCTTGCCCGGTTCGGCGTCGACCGCATGTTCGGAGTCGTGGGAATTCCCGTCACCTCGCTCGCGAACCGCGCGGTTTCGCTCGGAGTTCGGTTTATCGCCTTCCACAACGAGCAGTCGGCGGGTTACGCCGCCTCAGCCTACGGGTATCTAACGGGTCGACCCGGAGTCCTCCTCACGGTCTCGGGTCCCGGATGCGTCCACGGGCTCGCGGGTCTTTCCAACGCCATGGCCAATGCTTGGCCCATGGTGATGATCTCGGGTTCGTGCGACCAGAAAGATTTCGGCCGCGGAGATTTCCAGGAGCTCGATCAGATCGCCGCCGTCGAACCCTTTTCCAAATTCTCCGCCAAAGCTAAATCAATCAAAGAAATACCGGATTGCGTGTTTCAAGCTCTTGCAAAAGCCGGTTCGGGTCGACCCGGAGGGTGCTATTTGGATTTTCCTTCGGATGTACTGCACCAGACAATTTCTGAGGCGGAGGCTGAGAGCTTATTGGCCACCGCCGCCGAGAAATTCGGAGAGTCGGAAAAGGTTCCGTGTGTGCAGAATTCGCAGATTGAGAAGGCCGTTTCGCTGCTCCGGCACGCGGAGAGGCCGTTGATTGTTTTTGGTAAAGGAGCTGCATTTGCTCGAGCGGAGAACGAGTTGGGTAAGCTGGTGGAGAGGACGGGAATCCCATTTTTGCCCACTCCAATGGGGAAGGGGCTGTTGCCGGACACTCATGAGCTGGCGGCGACCGCGGCAAGGTCTCTGGCGATCGGGAACTGTGACGTGGTGCTTGTCGTTGGCGCAAGGCTTAACTGGCTTTTGCACTTTGGTGAGCCGCCCAAGTGGTCCAAGGATGTGAAGTTCATTTTGGTTGATGTTAGTAAGGAAGAGATTGAGCTGCGAAAACCACATTTGGGTTTGGTTGGAGATGCAAAGTTGGTGTTGGAGAAGATCAATTTGGGGATCAAGGATGACCCTTTTTGTTTGGGGAAGTCTCATCCGTGGGTTGCAGCGATTTTGAGTAAGGTGAAGGACAATGTTTCGAAAATGGAGGCTCAGTTGGCTAAGGAAGTTGTGCCATTTAATTTCTTGACGCCGATGAAGATTATTAGAGATGCAATTGCAGGGTTGGGGAGCCCTGCTCCTATATTGGTTTCCGAGGGGGCTAACACTATGGATGTGGGTCGGTCTGTGTTGGTTCAGACCGAGCCGAGGACCAGGTTGGATGCAGGGACTTGGGGAACAATGGGGGTTGGATTGGGTTACTGCATTGCGGGTGCGGTAGCTTCTCCTGACCGGCTTGTTGTTGCAGTGGAAGGGGATTCAGGATTTGGGTTCAGTGCAATGGAAGTTGAGGTATGGTCCCTCACATGCGTTGTCATAAAAAATATGTGCTAATGGTTATTAAATATTAATTCCGGCAAATTATCTGCTAGTGATATGCTTGATAGCTGTGATTGATCCTTTAGCAAGGATAACCTGTTTGTTTACATAAATACTTTCATTTGAAAGCACACAGATTGTGCTGCGAAACTGTGATTTATTTTCCTCCCCATGAAATTGTTTTGGATCTGAGTTGGTCAATCTCATTAATGGTTTAGAGAGTTAGAGTAACTTGATTTGTAGTCATCTGACATCTGCTTTCTGGTTGTTGGTTTTGATGCAGTTTTCGTTTAGTTCGAAAGATGTGGAAGAAAATTTGGTGGTCTTTGTGTTAGGTATAGGAATAAAAAGAATTTGGAAGTGAGATGCTTAATGGCATGTGTGCTGCATTATCAACCTAGGTGTTGTTTATTAGGTTGGTGAAAGTAATAGTACAAATAATATTAAACATAACAGTAACCATTTTCCTTTCCCTTTTGGTTTTTATTTTTTGTTTTAAAAGACATTAGAGAAAGAAACGTATAATTGGACAGCTTAACCGGTCGTATTAGTTTAGTTTTGAACATGCAGTCGCATGGGTTTGGACATGATTAGCTTAAGTAGTGAGTGAGTATCTTATTTGAAGTTGGGGTTAAAAATGGGCAACTTTAAGTGCTGAAGGGACTTACAAAGTAGGCTGGATTATACTTGGAGCGGTAGGAGTTGGGTCTTGAGGGGGGACTACATATTTTCGGTTATATACATTGGAGGTTTTTAGTCTCTATCTTCATAAGTAAGGACTTTTTGTTTGAAAATTTTGCAGGGGCCATGACCTCCATCATCTCCACATTGAGTCTGATGTTGGCTTTCCTTTGTATTAGAAACTTTTCTAATACGTAACAAAGACAGCTTGAAGCATGTACAGTTTTTTCTCAAAATGTGTTGAGATTTAGAGAATGACTTGATATTTGTGATTTTCTTGGTAGATATCTACCCTTGTGTCTTACTTATAGAGCACACAGTCCTGGAGACATTTAAACAAATGGTAGACATTTGCTGTTTTTGTTGTAGTTGTGCTACTTTGAGGTAAATGATGGTCAGACTTCTCTCTCTGAAAGCTTCAGCAAGTTAGGTTTTGGTGGTTAGTAGTACTAGTAGCGGACCAAAGTTCCATCATTTGGGTTACATTGGTGGTGTATTGAGAATTCATGCGACAATAGGTTTCTAAATACATAGGATTTACATTGTCTGACAAAAAAACATAGTTGGAGTAAGGCCATCTTTTGAGAGATGTCTTAGGTTAGGCCATCTTTTCTCATAGTTCGAGTAAAGATAAGGCATAGTTTCTGGTGAGAGATGTCGTTGGTAGTGTCTTTGGTCCAAAGTTTGAAGAGGGTCTGGTGGTCTTCTGTATAATAGGAAAAGAAAAAGGAAAGAAACGGTCGTTGAAAGCTTGACCTCGACACATTGCCATACTTTGTTCCCCTATTCACAATTTTCCCTTATTGCTGAGCGCAGCTTTTGTTAAGGTTAGTGGGCTAGAAGCAATTTTGTTAGAAAATTTGATTTCTCTTTCATGATCACCCTTTGAAATTTCTTTCCTGTAATCAAGATTCCCTTACAAATTTTCCATTATATCATCAATGTTTTTTGTTTGATCAATGTCCATTGATAATGTTTATCTTATTGCCTGTCTGTCTGTTTATGGTGTGTGTATATGCGTTTCTCGGGCTGTACAAGAGATAATATCATTCGTGTATTCTTTTTCTTTGATTTCTGCAGACATTGGTTCGATACCAGTTACCTGTTGTTGTGATAGTCTTTAACAATGGTGGTGTATATGGTGGTGATCGAAGAAGCCCAGATGAAATTAGTGGGCCTTACAAGGATGACCCTGCTCCCACTTCCTTCGTCCCAAGTGCGGGTTATCACACTCTGATTGAAGCCTTTGGAGGCAAAGGCTATCTTGTTGGGACACCTGAAGAACTCAAGTCCGCCCTTTCAGAATCCTTCTCGGCACGAAAACCAGCTGTTATAAATGTAATTATCGATCCTTATGCTGGTGCAGAAAGTGGGAGGCTTCAACACAAGAACTGATGTAGGCCTGAGCTGCGTTTTAGCGCGCTCATTTCTCCGGGTAAAGGTGCTTCTGTATGAATAATGTAAACATGCATGAGATTTGGAGTTGTCAATTATTACGAATTACACTAATCTCACAGTTTCGTTAGGCGTGTAAATCGAACAGAGTTTCAAATGAATGCCATTAACTCAAGGAACTGTATTTTTATTTTAGATGTGGTATAGAGATGTTGGAAGAATGGTTGGAAAGTGGAGGAGTTTATGTTTTTTTTTTTTTTTAATGATTGATGGTTTATGAATACTTATCGTGCTTGTCTGAGTCCTGTGCAAATCAGTCCATTTGTAATTGTACAAGTTCTTGTATTTCTCTATTGATTTCTACATTTGAAGGTTTGTTAACTAAAACGTTTTTAGATAACCAAATACTTTTGATCATGTTGGCATTAAAAAGTTATAAGTACTTTTGGGTTAAAGAATCCATTGAAATTTTTCTAAAAGAAGCGGAGTGTAATTGAAGTGCTTTTACAAGAAACGCCTCTGAGCGGAAGTGCTTTCAAAGAAATCTTTACAAATGAGCCTAATAAAGAGATAAAATGTTGATTGCATGTTTTATTTGTCAAAATAATTTTTTTTTTATCGACGTGTTTCTACTTTTATTTGTTAGAGTTTTATTCTATAATGGAAGTTGTGACTTGTGAGTGGTTTTGAGAGCTTGAAAAAAATTAAAAAAAATTGGATAGTAATTTGAGGTGTATTCAGAATTTATATATTTTAACATATAATGTATTTACTAATATGAGAGGTAATAATAAAACAATTCAAAAAGCTCAACCGGTCCAATCCCTCTGACAGCATCCGCTCCCATCATGCCTCTTGCTTCGAGAAGATCCCTTGACCATTAGCGTCGATTGGAGAAGAAGAGGAGGCGTGGTGGAAGGTTATAAACTTCTTACACCCTACGTCGTACACTAAGCATCATCTACATTGTCCCATTTTAATCATACTATTCGAAAAGTTCTATTAAGAAAAGGTCACAGTAATATTAATAGTAAACTTCTCACATATAGCCTGTACATAATTTTTCATCTCTAATGTTAAATGTTATTCTTTAAGGAATGATCGTTTCAATTCGGTTCAAGCATCAAAATAGTACCGAACAAAACTGTAAAAAATTCAATTGTAATTTTAATTTCATCTCAAAGTCACATCTAACCAAACCGTGCCCATCCTATTGGATTTGCAGTCTCTAAATCTTGCAGACAAAATCCAATAACTAAATAAATAAATTAAAAAAAATTCTACATCTGCGTTTACTTTTGACTGGCTGTTTGTCACAAAGTAAAAAGATAAAACAAACGTCACTTCATATGTTCTCATTAATTATTGATTAAATCAATGTTGGAGGAGTCCAACTTTGTCTCTATAGGCCGGTAAAGACGGCAAACGACATATAACACCATAAACTTAGGGGCTGGCAATTCCTGACACGATCTGATAATCCGACAAGACATAATACGAAATTAATAGGTGTTTGGGTCGATACGATAACGAATCGGATCGTTGTTGGGTAACCCGATAAGCACCTGTTAAAATAACGGGTTGATTCAGGTATACACGTGGGTAACATGATACACGATAAGAAGAATATTATTTTTATAATTTTATAACCCTAAAAAAATATTGTATTAATTATATATATTAATTTAACAATTTTATAGCCCTAAAAACTATAATATATATATATATATATTAAATTTTGAATTAAATTTTATAAAAACTATAATAATTATTAATTAATATGCATCCATTGATTTGATTCCATAATTGATAATTTCATTCCATTCCCTACAGTGCCACCCTTTTTAAAGAAAAAGCAGGGAAAATGAAAATAATAAGAAAAGTTGAAAAGGAAACAAAAAAGAGAGGGAATTAGGGAAAGATGGGTAGGCACCGTAGGCTGCCGGAGGAAAAAGTGAAAATTATAAGAAAAGTTGAAAAGAAAACAAAAAAGAGAGGGCAAAATGAAAATTAATAGAAGTGGTGAGAATTTTTTTTTTATTTTTTTTTTAAGTTATTAACTTTTTATCACACATATGACATATCTCCCTATTTTTATAATGACTCACATGATGTACTACTCCGTGTACCAATCAATTATATGTACAAAATAAATAGATTTAAATCTACTTAATAAATAAATATATACACACACACACACACACACACACACCATTGAACTTGATGGGATACGAATTCTCCGAAACTAATTTCAATGATCCCAACCGTCAAACTTGTTTGTATATGCTTTAAGATCACATCAGCAAAAAATCGCAAAAAACAAACATTCAGAGATCAAATAACGGGACAAAACTTTTCGACGGTTATAAACGAAAAATCACAATTTAACGGTTATTTTAACTTCTATTTTGATGATTTTTAACAGTTACACTCATTGACCCTATATGAATACAATGAATGAATTTGATCTTCAATTTAAAATATTTACACAAGTGGATACCACAAAATCTTATGTTATACTTGATAAAAGTATAAATAAACTCCAAGTGTTAGTCAGTCTATTGTTTTTATGGGATATGAATTCTCCGAAACTAATTTCAACGATCCCAACCGTCAAACTTGTTTGCATATGCTTTGAGATCACATCAGCAAAAAATCACAAAAAAAAAAACATTTAGAGATCAAGTAACGTGACAAAGCTTTTCGACAATTATAAACGAAAAATCACGATTTAACGGTTATTTTAACTCCGATTTTGATGATTTTTTACAGTTACACTCTTTGACCCTATATGAATACAATGAATGAATTCGATCTTCAATTTAAAATATTTACACAAGTGAATACCACAAAATCTTATGTTATACTTAATGAAAGTATAAATAAACTCCAAATGTTAGTCAATCTATCGTTTTGATGGGATACGAATTATCCAAAACTAATTTCAATGATCCCAACCGTCAAACTTGTTTGTATATGCTTCGAGATCACATCAGCAAAAAATCACAAAAAATAAAAATTCAGAGATCAAGTAACGGGACAAAGTTTTTCGACGGTTATAAACGAAAAATCACGATTTAACGGTTATTTTAACTCCGATTTTGATGATTTTTTGCAGCTACACTCATTGACCCTATATGAATACAATGAATAAATTCGATCTTCAATTTAAAATATTTACACAAGTGAATACCACAAAATCTTATGTTATACTTAATGAAAGTACAAATAAACTCTAATTGTTAATCAATCTATCGTTTTGATGGGATACGAATTATCCGAAAGTAATTTCAACGATCCCAACCGTCAAACTTGTTTGTATATGCTTCGAGATCACATCAACAAAAAATCACAAAAAACAAACATTCAGAGATCAAGTAACGGGACAAAACTTTTCGACGATTATAAACGAAAAATCACGATTTAACGGTTATTTTAACTCCGATTTTGATGATTTTTTATAGCTACACTCCTTGACCCTATACGACTATCATGAATGAACTCGATCTTCAATTTAAAATATTTACACTAGTGGATACCACAAAATCTTATGTTATACTTAATGAAAGTATGAATAACTTCGAGATCGCATACGTTAAAAATTTCAAAAAACAAACATTCAGAGATCAAGTAACGAGACAAAATTTTTCGACGGTTATCAACGAAAAATCACGATTTTATGATTATTTTAACTCCGATTTTGATGATTTTTTACAACTACACTCCTTGACCTTATATGAATACAATGAATGAATTCGATCTTCAATTTAAAATATTTACACAAGTAGATACCACAAAATCTTATGTTATATTTAATGAAAGTATAAATAAACTCTAAGTGTTAATGAATCTATTGTTTTGATAGGATACGCATTCTACGAAACTAGTTTCAATGATCCAACCATCAAACATGTTTGTATATGCTTCGAGATCGCATACGCCAAAAATTTCAAAAAACAAACATTCAGAGATCAAGTAACGAGACAAAACTTTTCGACGGTTATCAACGAAAAATCGCGATTTAACGGTTATTTTAACTCCAATTTTGATGATTTTTTACAGCTACACTCCTTGACCGTATATGAATATCATGAATGAACTTGATCTTCAATTTAAAATATTTACACTAGTGGATACCACAAAATCTTATATTATACTTAATGAAAGTATGAATAATAAGTGTTAGTGAATTTATCATTTTGATGGGATACGCATTATACGAAACTAATTTCAACGATCCAACTGTCAAATATGTTTGTATATACTTTGAGATCACATGCACCAAAAATTGCAAAAAACAAACATTCAGAGATCAAGTAACGGGACAAAAGTTTTCGACGGTTATCATTGAAAAATCACGATTTTGTGGTTATTTTAACTCTGATTTTGATGATTTTTTTATAGCCACACTTCTTGACCCTATGTGAATACAATGAAAGAACTCGATCTTCAATTTAAAATATTTACACTAGTGGATACTACAAAATCTTATGTTATACTTAATGAAAGTATGAATAAACTCTTAAGTGTTAGTGAATCTATCATTTTGATGGGATACGCATTCTACGAAATTAATTTCCACGATCGAACCGTCAAACTTGTTTGTATATGCTTCAAGATCGTATACGCTAAAAATCGCAAAAAAGAAACATTCAGAGATCAAGTAAAGAGATAAAACCTTTCGATTTAATGGTTATTTTAACTCTGATTTTGATGGTTTTTTTACAGCTACACTCCTTGACCCTATACGAATACAATGACTGAACTCGATCTTCAATTTAAAATATTTACACAAGTGGATACCACAAAATCTTATGTTATACTTAATGAAAGTATGGATAAACTTTTAAGTGTTAGTGAATCTATTGTTTTGATGGGACACACATTCTATGAAACTAGTTTCAACGATCCAACCGTCAAACATGTTTGTATATACTTCGAGATCGCATACGCCAAAAATTTGAAAAAACAAATATTCAGAGATCATGTAATGGGACAAAACTTTTCGAAGGTTATCAACGAAAAATCACGATTTAACGGTTATTTTAACTCTAATTTTGATGATTTTTTTACAGCTACAGTCCTTGACCCTATATGAATACAATGAATTAATTCAATCTTCAATTTAAAATATTTACCCTAGTAGCTACCACAAAATCTTATTTTATACTTACTGAAAGTTTATATAAACTCCAAGTGTTAGTGAATCTATCGTTTTGATGGGATACGCATTCTACGAAAATAATTTCAATGATCCAACTGTCAAACTTGTTTGTATATGCTTTAAGATTGCATACGTCAAAAATCGTAAAAAAATACATTCAGTGATGAATTCGATCTTCAATTTAAAATATTTACACTAGTGGATACCACAAAATCTTATGTCATGATGATCGATGAAAATTGAGGATTTTGTAAAAGGAATAACATGCAAGCTTTGAGTTCCATTGACAAGGTTTAAACTTTTGAGAAAGGCTTCACAACCTTGAAAACAAAAACTCTTTCATTTTGCATATCCTTGCACATTTAATATTTTGTAATAGATTAGTAGTGTATGGATGTTTGTTTATTAGGCTCTTATTTTCAAGTGTAGATGTAGTACTTAAATGACAAATGTGTTTTAATGTTTTGAAGTAATATTTATGTGGCAATGTGTGGTATGTGCAAATTTAAGAAAAAAAAAAACATTTTTCTTAATGGGTCATAGCGGGTCATAACGGGTCGGGTCACTTTACCCGTTGGGTACGTAAAGTGACCCGACCTGTTAAAGACCCGTTAAGATAACGGGTGTGACACGACACGACCTGTTAAGATAACAGGTGTTACACGAAAACGACACAAACAAAATAGACACGACCCGTTTGCCAGGCTTACATAAACTGATAGCCAACTTAAGGAATATAGCCTGGTCATTCATGCTTCTCTTCTGAAACTCAAATATATACATACATCTATATATGTGTGTGTGTATACATGTATGTATATTCACTTCACACAATATACAGCTCGTCTCGGATATCTAAGCGGGTATAATTAAGCGAGAGGAGTGCAGAAGGCGGAGACGATGGAGCAAGAGATGGCGGAGATGAAAGAAGAGAAGACATGGCCCGTAACATGGGGTACATTTCTGAGTGAGGTGAAGAAGGAAGGTTTTACAGCTGCTCAATGGTGGCAGTCTCAGTGGTGCAGTATCTCCTGCAACTGGTATCCATGATAATGGTTGGACATCTTAATCAGCTGTCACTCTTTAGTGTTGCAATTGCCATCTCTCTCACCAATGTCACTGGTTTTAGCCTTCTTGTAAGTTCTTTTTCTTCTTTTCATCCATCATTCATCAGTTCTTTTTCTTTTTTTTTTTCTCTGCATCAAATTTCTTTTCCTTTTTCTTGTCACTAAAATATGCATATTGTTGTAGTGAATTTGCCACTTTGTTACCTTGAATTAGGGGTCAATTCTTGGCCTTACTGATCAACTTGGCCATATGATATATAGTAGGGTTTAGGAGCTGCTTCTTTTATAACCACTGGCAGTTTTGATATATGAGTTGGCTTCAAGTACTGGTGCATTGTTCACCGTTTCAAACATTATTTATACACACTTGTGCATATCCATCGATTTGAAATTTGGTGTTTTAATTTAGGGATACTTTGGATGCGGTCCTTAATCCTTAACATTCTTTAATGAAAACCTTAATAGTATTAAAAGTTTGATCAAAATCCCTGGACTTTGTACACCTCATTATATTACTATTAATATTTATATTTTTATAGTTTTGACATTAATTGTTTGATATTTTATGAGATTTATAATCCTATAAATTTAAAATCCCTCATTATAATACTATTAGAAACAGTTACAACAACAAAAATTCAAACATTTTGATTGAATAAATGGATAAAAACTATGCGAAAATAAGAAATAATAAATGGCAAAATAATGTATCCATAGTGTTAAAAAAATTGGTACATTTCACATATAACAAAGTGGTACATTAATAAAGAAGAATGGGTACATTATAAATAAATTAGGGTACAGATAAAAGATAAAAAAATTATGAGTACAAATGAATTTAAAAAAATATAATTTAATACGTGTGCACAAAATAAAACTAAAAAGAAAATACTACAAATTAAAAAAAAAAATGTTGCAAATTAAAAGTGGGTACAAACTAAACATATAAATATATGATACAAAGTTTAGGCGTAAAATATAAATATAAAATATGTAATTTTTCTATCTTTGATTAAATATACAATGTCACGTGAAGGTGTACACATGGGTACAAACACAAATAAAACTTTAAAAAATATGGGCACAAAAAGAAATTAATATATGGGTACAAATTAAAAATGAAAAGAAAATTGGTACAAATTAAAAATAGGTACAAACTAAAAATAAAAATATATGATAAAAAATTTAGCCATAAATATAAATATACTAATTGTAACATTTTTAACACTATAGGAATATATTTTAAAAATAAAAATATTTTATTATTCAAATAATTAATGATGTTATTAATACCCAAGGACCTTGATAAAAAATTGAAAATGAATAGGATTTAATCAATGGAGTAATAAAAAGAAGGATGTGAACCTAATTACTTTTGATTTTTTCTATATAGTATTGATTAATTTCTTCTTGCTTTTGTCTTTTATGAATACCTGAAATTAAATTAAGCTGAAAACAATCTATCTAAGGATTAGTGGATAACAGATAACTCATAGTTTTCATATATTTATTCCATCCATTCCTAATCTCTTTGTGATATTTTTGAGTTAAACTGGTTGCATTTTAACCTCTTTTGTGTTAATGTGCAATTAAAGTTGAATATTAGTACAAAACATGACTATAAAATAATAAGAATATTATTAATAGATAGGAATGCCGGCTACAAAACCCTAAGAGGCAACATCGTGGCTAACTTGTTATCGACTGAATAACAAGCATGCTATTTATAATAAACTAACCCTAATCCTAAAAGGTAAGAAATCAAAACCCTAATACTAACGAGCTAAGCCCAGATAACCAAATATTCAAATAAACCAAAATACTAATATTTTCCAACTACCCTCCCCCTCGACGGCAAACTCATGGCGGTATACGACATGGGTTTGCAAATAAGCAGATGCAGACTGGCTCCGTTAGGCGGACTGGCAGGCATGCAAACTTGACCGGCGAACTTGACTTTCCTTGACTGGTTTGGCAAACTGATTCTTGCTGGCAAGCTGATTTTGGTTGGAAAATTGATTCTGGCTGGCAAACTGATTTTGATTCAGACTGGCTAGTGTTGAAAGTATGAAAAGAACCCATCACTAAACGGACAAGATTTCCATATCTCAATTGTAACTACAAACAAACAAAAACAAAGTACTACCACTCGAGTGGTCACAGATCCAAACACTCGAGTGAGGGTCACAAAACAATTCCAAACAGGCCAACCAACAATTCATGCGGGCCTAAAACAAACATCCAAAAATAATTTTTTTTTAATTTTTTTTATCCTCTTTCTTATTTTCTTCTCTCTCTTATTTTCCTTTCTCCTTCCTTTCAACGACTTTTTCTGGGCAGTGGTTTTCTAACAAACAATACAACTGCGAGTGCAGTGATTAGATGGAGGTGCGCATATAGTGGGTACAGTGGTGCAACGGATCTGGAACGGCTTGACAGAGACAGGCCTAATGCGGAGGCCAGATTGCAGGGCGGGTTCTAGTTCAAGGCGGGCATGGTGGGCGTGGCGGCGATGTGGGTATGTTTCTTGGCTTCAGTCAACAGCAGCGGCAGGTTGCAGAAAAACTGGGCACGGCAAGTTTGAAGCGGCGGTTACTGGCTGGGGTTTCGGGTGTGCAGGGACCTGGGAGTGGTTCCGAGCAAACATATTCAATTTTTTTTTTCAAAACTAATACTGAAAACTAATATCAAACAACAACATTGATACCTATCAAGAACAGATTAAATCCCGTAATATCAAACCTGCTTTGATACCAAGTTGAATATAAGAACATAACAAACATGACTATAAAATAGTAAGAATTTATTAATAGACAAATGCCGAAACGGCTACAAAATCCTAAGAGGTTACTTCGTGATTAACTTGTTCTCAACTAAATAGCAAGCATGCTATTTATAATAAACTAACCCTAATCCTATAAGGTAAGAAATCAAAATCCTAATGCTAACGGACTAAGCCCAGAAAATCAAACATTCAAATAAACCAAGATACTAATATTTTCCAACAGTTAATTGTACTTTATAGTCTATTTGAGGGTAAATGAAGCAAAATGATACTAAAAGTGGAGAATTGAATAAAGATTTTGATGTAGAGAGAGATTCAAATGTACAATTGAATACTGACACACCCCAACCCCGATATCCCCAAATATAAGGGTAGGCAAGTGTTGGCTGACACCTGAGGGTGACGAAGCCATTTTAAACACACATATAACTAAAAGATGTAATGAGAATAGATTAAACCAAAGCAGAATCGTGTTCGGAGCATACAACTAAGCAAGAATAATGTGAAAGAATTATTATAGAAAGGTACGAACCAAGGAATGAGACTCACACAGAAAAGGCTCGAAGATATCTAAGCTAAAGTGCCTTGACGCCGGGATCATGTGCCTTGATCCTAACTCCTGAGGGGGCAGAAAAACAGAAAAGGTGAGTGCATCATAATCTATAATAATACTAATAGTACGAAAACCAGTTTATTTTAGAACATAATAACCCCTTGTTTTGAAAACACATATATAATACTACATAGTAGGTTTTATAAAAACCCTAGCATGCCATGTAAAACATTCGTAAAACATATGTAAATCGTATCCGTGAAGTACTTAACTAGGGTTATCATAGTCGCCCGAAGGCAGTACCTATCCATCACCCAAAGGTGAAGCTGAATAATCTGTCCATCACCCGAAGGTGAAGCTGTATAACCTGTGCATCACCTGAAGATGAAGTTGAATAACCTGTCCATCACCCGAAGGTGAAGCTGTATAACTTGTGCATCACTCGAAGGTGAAGCTGTATAAAATAGCATACATCCACACCGACACTAGCCGTGGCTAGTGAAGTTGTTCGACACTGCTTTCGGTAGTGAAGTTGGGGGGTATATAATATATCATATCTCACTCCTCCATCATATGAGTCCTATGGCCATAGACATCTATACCCGTGATATGCGGATATGCCGTATGATAACCTACTAGGTAAGTACCAAAACATATCTCAAAACTCATATCAAATCCGGAGCTCACTAGCTCAAAGTCTCGTCTCATAAATCCAAGATATATCAGATTCATAAATCCATAAAATAATCATAAATCCGTAAGCCATAGAATTTCATATACGCGAATCCAATAATCCATAACCGTTCATAAAAACGTAATTTTGATAAATCATAAATATTTCGTAAAAGCAATTTAAAGAAATCATAAATTATTCGTAAAACATGTTATAAAACATGCTCAAATCATGAAATATGAAATGCATGCTAGGCTAATATATTATAAATATATATAAGTTATGAAGGGGTCCACTCACAGATTTTATTGTCCAAGGACCGCTCGAACTAGCGAGGATGACGTCGCTTCTCGCCAAAGCGCCTAAACACAATTAGAGACCTTTTAGTAAAACTATACCTAAACGATAGAATTTGGGAAAATAACGGTGGATTTAGATTTGGCACATTGGAAAACCTAAGGAGGGACCCGGGTTCCCCCTACGCGCCACCACACGAATCGCCCGGCCGTCCCGACTCGCCTGAAAATCGAACAACTCCAAAAATTCCCAAATTTTACAAGAATGAAGATCTCAATGAGAGGAACAATTTTATACCTTGGCCAAAGTCCAATTCACTTGGGAATTGGCCTGAAATTGCCACGAACCGCCAAAAACCCTAGAAATGGGTGTTCTTGATTCGACTCTAAACAAGCTCCGACGCCTTAACCATTGCTTGGACTTTGTTCCTAGGGTTGAGGGAAGTCCATTGGTGGTGGTGGTTGACAGATTGGCATTAGAAAAGGACAAATTGCCACCATGGAACCACCGTACCCACCAGTGCGGTTCTTCATGAAATCAAGTCCAATTTCTTCCATTTTTGGGTGGAATTGGTAAAGGGAGGGTTGATGAGTGGTGTGGTAATGAAGGATTGCTGCGATTTGCCGGAAAAATCCATGAAAATTGTCGAAAACCTTCGAAATATACTAGGTTGCGTCATGGGTCAAAATGGGTCAAGGGGATCTGCTGCATCCCTTCTCTTTCCTTTCCCTTCATTTCTATCCTCTCCCATTGGTTCCTTCCTCACCTTGTCCTTCTGAATGGTTTGGTTCCTCCTTATCTCTCATTTCCCTTCCATCTTAGCCACACACGTGGCATCCTAGATTTTTTCTTCAACAATGTGGAGCCTTCCAGAAAATGGTCAAATGACCATTTTGTCCTCGACTTCATTCGTTAATAACTCCTTTGTTATAACTTCAAATTGCATTCCGTTTGCGCCCACGCGTTCATAGCGACGAGTAATACGAGAATACGCCAAAAAACGAATCTTACGTGAGACACTAAGGTGGTCAAACAAAAACGAATCTTATGTGAATCGTACGTCTCGTTCCTATGTCCTGAGGGGGCGCAAAACAAACATGAGTTGACCAAGTTATATATATATATATATATCATTGAAATAGTTATCAACATACTAACCCCCAAATTTTTATGAAAACTAATAGCATAATAGGTGATAGATTTGCTGAAAACCCTAGCATGCCATAAAACCTTTCATAAAACATATATTGTATATAATGTGCTAACTAGTGGTATCCGTGTCACCCGAAGGCACATAGAACTCTTCATTCACCCGAAGGCTTTCCTTCCGCATGTAGGTTTATACAGCACCCACTCGAAGGCATATATAAGTATCAATCACCGTAGGCTCTGATGCGAGAATTATACGCACACAAATTAAACCCTCTTTTTGTCAATTGTAGTATAAGTATAAGTAGGGATCGTTCTGGACCGGGGATTAGGAGGGATTGTTAATCACTTGGATTTGACTCAAAAACGTAAGAACACAATATAAAACACTATACTAGACTCAAAGAATGCAAAACTAAACTTTAAAACACTAAAACAAACCAAAAGACTCAAATATCACCCAAAACACTCAAAACTGCCTTAAAAACACTTTCTGGGCAGTTTTGAGCACTTTGGTGAATTTGGACGAATTTGTGTAATAAATTGAATGAAAACACTTAGAAACATAAACTAAGACACTTTCTAACTAAATTGGACAATAAAGTAAAGGGGGATTGAGTTTTGGACGAATTTAAACTAAATGCACAGATTCTAATTAAAACAGATTGTAAATATGAAATTGATGAAATGGAATGAATGGATGATAGAATAGCTAAGGGGTTCATCTCCATATATGTTACACTTGCATAATAAAATGATTTCCAATTGCATTTCAATAAACCATGACTTCTCAACGCTCCAAGTTAATTAGGTCCGCTTAAATTAACTTTCAGATTTCCCTAGATTCATTGGATTGAATGGAATACGCATTACAACCAAATTATTCCTAATCAAAGTCCCTAACTATGGAATACGCATGATAGAGACATTCAACAAAGATCATTAAGTTCAACGGAAATCATAAACATCGACGAGGCATTCGTTACTATGGAATACGCATGAAACTTATGCCAAGAATTCATTTAACGCGATTGTTTATAAGCAACCTCCACTACTTGTGAATATAAGTTCGTAACTATTAGGTGAAACTCACTTATATTCTAGCGTCATATTCATGCATGAAAATTAAGCGCGCATTCTCAATAAACATACATAAATAAGTTATCAATCAAACGGTTAAACAAATTGAATCCACAACTTATGAAACGCAATTAGAAGTAATCAAATCAAAATGCAAGCATAAACATATATTTCGAATCCCCCCTAGCCAAAGGGGGGTTTAGTTCCTCATAACTTTGAAATCAAAGAAACACCTAAACATTCCAACAACTCAAACTTGAATTGTATGAACGTTTAGGCACTCTTCTCTTCCATTCCTCATATGTACAAAACAAAGATAATTGAATTTAAACATTGAGATCAAAGAAACACCTAAACATTCCAACAACTCAAACTTGAATTGTATGAACGTTTAGGCACTCTTCTCTTCCTCGTTGTTGTATCACAGGGTCTAAGGTGTGTTTTGGGATAGTGTGAAGTGTTTTGGAGGGATGGGGAGTGGTTGGAGTGGTGTTTGGATTAGTAGGGATACTCACGGCACAAGGGGATGATTTCTGGTGGTGTTTTGGATGATTTTCTGAATATGGACGAATTGAATGAATTGAGGTGTAATGCATGCTTATTTATAGGTGAAATGGGGGGAACATGACAGCTAGGAGGGAATGTGGCTGCATGTTTGAATGATTAAAGGATGCATGTGGGTTGGAAATGCATGTGTAAGCATGTGTTGGCTGAATTAAAGAATGTGAGGGAATGATGAAAGGGGAAACATGACAGCTAGGTTGGTTGAATGATTATGAGTGCATGTGGCTGATTTATGAAGGGAATGCATGTGATTTAAAGGGTGGGAGTGCAGGTGATTTGGTTGGAATGATTGGAATGCAATCTGAAATGGGAGATGGAATGGCTGAATGTGGTGCAATGATAATGTCTTGTGGCTGAATGGATTAAAGAATGAGAGTGCATGTGGGTGGAAATGCATGTGGGTTAAAGAGTGAATGCATGTGCAATGACAGCTAGGTTGAATTAATTAAAGGGATTGCATGTGCAAGGTTTTGGTGTGAATGATTGAATGTGCATGTGGCTGATTTATGAAGAGTGAATGCATGTGGCTGCAAGGTGTGAATGATTATGGGTGCATGTGGCTGCAATGGATTAGGAATCCTTCAATTTCGTCCATTCCTTTTGCTCCAAACATAAGCTATCCATTCCAAGTCCAATTTTGCTCCAAAATGCTCCAAAATGCATCTTTTTGCTTCCTTAGCCATATGAACCTAAAAACACACGAAAATGGCTTAAACTACTAAAACAACTATGAATTAACAATATGAATGCACGAAAACAAGCTAAGTAAGTCGCCTAAATATACTCCTATCAGGCTCCTATAGCACCCACCCGAAGGCATATATGTGACCACTAGATATGCACAAAACCATTGAATATACTTGTTCCAATATAAAACCATATATCTCAAAAAATCTTCATAGCACATAGTCATCCATCATATATACTACAAAGAAGTGTAAAAACATGTTCATAAATAGTATATTGTCATCCATCATATATACTACAAAGAACATAAGTTCGATAAAGTATGGTATTCCAAAATATTCTCAGTAAAGCATGACAGTCATATAAAGTACATCCAATTTACTTATAAAACGTTTTATAAAATGTAACCATTAAATCATGCCTTTTATGTATGCATTTTAGAAGGGGTCCACTCATAGATACTCCGTCGTTAAAGAGCCGTTCAAAATATGAATGACGGGATCACCGCTAATAATTGCACCGAAGTACATAAAGGGCCCAATTAACAAAACTATACTTAAACGATTGAATTTCGGAAAACGGACGTCATAAATGGATTCAGGACGTCGAAAAACATAGAGGGGACCTTGGGTACCCCGCTATGTTTTTCGACCTTGGGTACGCCGCTGCGGGTAACCAAAAAAGTCGCCCAAAATTTCACCAGCGCCGCCGTGAATGGTGGTGTTTATGCTCCACACGCGGGCACCGATAGGCACCCAGGCCACGCTCGGTTAGGCTGCTAGGTTGGACCGAGTTTGGGTCTAAAACTTTGGTCTAATAAGTCTAGGATTGGGTTCGGTGGCTTGGGCTTTGCTATTGGGCTGGGTTCTAAGGCCCAAAGGCCTGGGTCTAATGGGTTTTGGGTCAAAGCTCGGCCCAAGGGTTATAGGGTTTAAAGTTCAACGGGCCGAAGCCCTTATGTTTTAGGCCAATGGTTTAGTGGGCCAATAGCCAGAGTTGGCATGGCCCTAAGGGCCTATCTCTTTGGGTTTGAGCTTGAAGTGGAAGAAGACCAGAGCTTTCTGAGCTCCAATTGCTGTCAACACTTACCCCTAGGCTTTAAACTAGGTACCAAAATGAAGCTAGAGATGAGAATGAGTGATTAGGTACTTTTGATTCGTCGTGGGGTGGCCGGAATCTGGGCTTGAACACCACAGGTTCTTGGGTGTCCTCTGGGTGCCCTAGAGCTTCATAACGACTAAGAGAAAGAAGGAGAAGGTTCTCGCGAGGGTGATGGTGGTGGTGGTGAGGAGGTCGTTGGGATGGTGGTGCATCGGTGTGCGTGTATGGGTAGATTGGGAAATGAGATTGTGAGAGAGAGATCTGTGAGAGAGAGAAGAGTGAGCTAAGAGAGACTCGGGGATGGAGAAATAAGGAGATGGGGTGAGTGCTTGCCACGTGGCAAATAGAGAGAGGATGAGAAGTTTAAGAAAATCTGAAAAGGGATCCGGATAAGGTAGGATTCCGGGGCTAAAATTGTATTTTCATCAATATTTGGTATAAAATTATAAAGAATTGGGGAGGGTTTTACAATCTACCCCCCTTAAACGAAATTTCGTCCCTTGAAATTACAACTCAACTAAAACAATACGGGTACTGGCTCCTCATCAAGTCCTCCGTTTTACCAATGGAATGACTTTATTCCTCAAGGTTTCTTGTGCCGGTCAATGATAGCCACTGGTTCCTCGACATAACTCGCATCTTGATTCATGTCCAGCAGTTCCACTGAATAACGTGAGAGGGATCCGGCACATATTTTTGAAGCATGGAAACATGAAAAACGTTGTGAATCTGCGCTAACTCTGGTGGTAGCTCCAATCTATAGGCAACTGCACCAATCCTCTCCGTAATCTGGTAGGGACCAACATATCGAGGGCTCAACTTCCCTCGCTTACCAAAATGAACCACACACTTCCAGGGAGACAACTTTAAGAATGGGATTTTGGATGTAGTTGGAATTCCAGCGGCAGTTTTATTGGGTTTTCTTCTACATTTAAAAGGAATGAGACTTTGGATTGGAATCATGGCAAGAACCATTAAATCATGCCTTTCATGTATGCATTTTAGAAGGGGTCCACTCACAGATACTCCATTATCAAGAGCCGTTCAAAATATGAATGATGAGATTGCCGCTAATAATTGCACCGAAGTACATAAAGGGCCCAATTAACAAAACTATACTCAAACGATTGAATTTCAGAAAACGGACTTCATAAACGAATTCAGGACGTCGAAAAACATAGAGGGGACCTTGGGTACCCCGCGCACCGCCACAGGGTGGGGGCTCCGACGGCCATGCGCCGCCATACGTAGCCACACGTCGCCGCACGCGCCACTGTGGGTAACCAAAAAAGTCGCCCAAAATTTCACCAGCTCATCCGCGAATAGTGGTGTGTGTGCTCCACGCACAGACACCGGCAGGCACCCGCCCGCCAGCCACGCTTGGTTGGGCTGCTAGATTGGACCGAGTTTGGGTCTAGAACTTTGGTCCAATAAGTCTAGGATTGGGTTCGGTGGCCTGGGCTTCGCCATTGGGCTGGGTTCTAAGGCCCAAAGGCCTGGGTCTAATAGGTTTTGGGTCAAAGCTTGGCCCAAGGGTTATAGGGTTTAAAGTTCAACGGGCCGAAGCCCTTATGTTTTAGGCCGAGGGTTTAGTGGGCTAATAGCCAGAGTTGGCATGGCCTTAAGGACCTGTCTCTTTGGGTTTGGTATAAAATTATAAAGAATTGGGGAGGGTTTTACAATCTTACCCCCTTAAAAGAAATTTCGTCCCCTGAAATTACAACTCAACTAAAACAATACGGGTACTGGCTCCTCATCAAGTCCTCCGTTTTACCAACAGAATGACTTTATTCCTCAAGGTTTTCTTGTGCCGGTCAATGATAGCCACTGGTTCCTCGACATAACTTGCATCTTGATTCACGTCCAGCTGTTCCGCTGAATAACGTGAGATGGATTCGGCACATATTTTTGAAGCATGGAAACATGAAAAACGTTGTGAATCTGTGCTAACTCTAGTGGTAGCTCCAATCTATAGGCAACTGCACCAATCTTCTCTGTAATCTGGTAGGGATCGACATATCGAGGGCTCAACTTCCCTCGCTTACCAAAATGAACCACACACTTCCAGGGAGACAACTTCAAGAATGGGATTTTGGATGTAGTTGGAATTCCAGTGGCAGTTTTATTGGGTTTTCTTCTACATCTAAAGGGAATGGGACTTTGGATTGGAATCATGGCAAGAACCTTTGTACATGCATTGTTGTGTGCTTCCTTCACTTCATAAATTGGCACAAAGAGGTTGGTAGTCAAATGCTTTCCCTCTTTCTTCAAGGTGCCTTTGTTTTTTTCATTGATATAATAAGGGTGAGTATTTGAACTAAGACAATTGTTTTGCAAATGTGTTTCACCTACAACAATAACCAAGTCGTATCCCACTAATTAGGGTAGGGCTGTGTGAATCCTAGAACGTCACCTTCAAGACAAAATTGGAAGTCCAACAAAATTGGCGTTTACTACAAGTATTTAAAAAATTTAACTTTTCATAAACATGTAAAACTATGATTTATTTGTAAAGAAAAATGATTTTGTAGAAGGAGCTAAATATATTTTGACATATTATTTTAAAAGGGGGGCTGAATAAACTTTAGTTTAGGTGTGCCAACAGCTTCAGTAATTACATTGATATTTAATCTAGATTGTGCAGGCCACCAAGGCAAGGAAGAGGATATTCAAAAACTTGCCACTTGAGAACCTTTTGGATTAAAACGTGCACGAGAGAGTGTAGGAAACGATCGATTTTTGGTGTACTCGCTATACCACCATATTGTTAGTATTTCATTAAAATTATGTGGAATTTTGTTCATTAAAACACCTTAAAAATCGATTAAATTTGTCGTTCCACCATATTCTGTATATAATGCGCTTAAGGGAGTAAAATGTTCCAACTTCTGTGACGAGTTGAAAATTTTCAGTTTCGCTAAATGACATATTTGTTATAGTGAGAGATATCAATTATGTGAAGAAAGTTGAGGTTTCATCATAAAACTAATTGACAAATGGGCAGTGGTGGATCCAGGATTTTAAACTCGGGGGGTCCCAATAATAAAGGTCAAAAAATTTATAGACAAAAATAACATTGAAAACTTAAATATAATACATTTCATTCAAAAATCATGTGCAAAACAACATCACAAGCTATAAAATCCTAATTCAAGCATCCACGACAAGGTTTCATAATATGAAAATGTTCCAGGATAGCTTCATTACCAATACATGAAAAAACATATTTCTTAATGTAAACAACTAAGCTGTCACTCAACCATTGATCTCCTATTTTGTTGCGAAGTGGACCCTTAATGATATTCATAGTGGCAAATGCCCTTTCCACTGAAGCAGTTGCAACCGGTAAAACCAACGTCAATTGAACAAGCAAATATACATATGCAAATGTTCGATGCAACCCTTTCTCCACCATTTTCTTAGCAAGCTCATTACTTCCCCGCAATTGAGAAAAATCATTATCAGAACGCACAAAATGAATGTAAATATCAAGTTGATCTTGAAGTGCCGATCTATCTCAATCCGTGAAATCTTTAGGATACATGAGCAAGGCGAACAAGCTTCTTTTTATCAAAAGCTACAAATGAATCATTCGGACTCAAACATACCAAGTACATAAGCAATTTGGTATTACCTTCAGCGAAACGATCATCTAATTTTGTAAGTTGGAAATCAACGACCTCAAAAAAGAGCTCCACTTTGTAATGATGATGATCGGTCTTTCTTGGAGCCTTACGCAATGACTTCCCTTGAATAACATATAAATCATCCATATTAGGCACCTCAATTTCATGTTCAACACAAAAAGATGATTATCAACCAAAAGATCAAAATTTTCATCATTCCTGATGCAACGTAGTTGTTCTTTACATGTCTTGACTAAAGCCATTGCATTCACAATTTTACAATGCTTGTGACGAATCATTTGTAACTCCTAATATGGGTTTCATCAAAAAGAGGAGGAACACAAACTCAAAAGATTGTAAATCTTTTAATAACCTTTTTGCTTCACCAGCACTATCATTGTAGCAATCTTCAACAATCATGTCAAGCACATCCACCACAGATGAGAACATTGTAATCAAACTAATCAAAGCACCATAATGTGAATTCCACCGTGTATCCCCAACACGTTTGAGACTAGTTTCTTGATTTAACCTTGCCCTGTTTCAAGACAATCATTTTCAATAGCTTTCATGAGATTTTCTTGTTGTTTCTCTCTAAGTGCATCACGACGCTTACATGAGCATCCAACAACATTCACCAAGCTATTAGTCAATGTGAAAAAAGCGGCAACATCGGAGTTTTTCTTTGCTACGGCAACAAGAGCTAAATGTAGTTGACGAGCAAAACAATGAACAAAGAATGCACAAGTTTCTTCATACAAATTTTTTTTTTTTTAAGGCCATTGAACTCATCTCTCATATTACTCACACCATCATAACCTTGACCTCGTAGGTTGGAGTAGCTCAAATCATGTAATTTCAAGAACTCATCAATGGACTCCTTTAGTTTACTTGAAGTTGTTTCCGTAACATGTTGGACTCCCATGAACCTTTCAATTACTTGACCTTTGTTGTCCACATAACGCAAAATCACCGCCATTTGTTCCTCTGTTGAAATATCACGTGATTCATCTACCATTATAGAAAAGAATTTACTCTCTTTCACTTCTTTCATAATAGCCTTAATAATTTCGAAGGCACTTGAATTGACAATATCTTTTTTAATTGGAGCTATTAGCTTAAGATCTTCCAGAGCATTTTCCAACACAACTTCCTTTATTTTCTCATGGTCTGCAAGGAATTGCAAGAGCTCTAAATAATTCCCCCTATTATTCGAAGTGTCACTTTCATCGCGGCCACGAAAAGGAAGGCCTTGTCACAACAAGAACTTAGTGCAATCTATTGAAGCATTCAAGCAAAGACGATATTTCATACACTCTTCTTCTAATTGTTTGATCACAACTGCTTCAATATGTGTCTTTTGGTTCATTAGATAACTAGCCCCTTCTCTAGTGTTATTGTGGAAACTACCAATAGGACCAACATGTTTGTCAAAACATTCTCTTGCATTCTTCCATTTCTTAAAGCCTACCCCAGTGAAGGCATTGCTTCATAATTGTGAAAAGTTGATTTTAAAGAGATAGCAATGACCACAAAATGCCGCATCTTTAGATATACTATACTCCAACCAATCATATTCTTCAAACCACGAAATAACAAATCATCGCTTTTTCTTTGCATGCAAAGTGTATGGGAACTCATACTTTGTAGGCCTACAAGGTCCCATTTGCAAACATGCTCTTCGGACCTCATCTTGAATATTAGAAGGATAGTCCTTCATTTGAATTCTTTTTCCTGAGTCTCTCTCAAGATTATTAAAATCAATGTCACACTCATTTTGTCTTGAGCTCGAACTACCCGAACAAGTAGATGGTGCTATTGGCTTTGGCTTGAAAAATCTTTCCAGATTTCTTATTTCTAAACTACACATTTAACCAAAAACACAAAACATATACCAATCAACCAATAAACAAAAATTCCATCTAAATTTCAATGATAAAATGAGTATACAAACATAAAACATATCAACAAAACAAAAATCATCTAAATTTCAATGATATGAGTATACAAACATAAAAATATCAACAATCATATCAATAATAGACTAAAAATCTGCACCAATATCTAATATAATTTAATTGAGATTAGATTAGAATACCAAAAAACTTACTTGAATTTGGAACCAAATAGTGGTGGCTTGGAGAATTGAAACAAGTGGAAGTATGATATTGGAGTTATGTAATTATAATATGGGATTGGGTGGGATTAGAAATTTAGGGATTTGGGTGAATATAAGAAAGATGGGGGGATTAGGGGGAAAAGCAGAGGAACGAGGAAAGGAAAAGCGAAAGGGATTTTCGGGATGGGAAATATGGCCCATGTGGGGCTAGGCTTTCAAAAAGAATATGGAATCATGTTGCAAACAGTGGAGACAAACGGCATCGTTTGTCTCATTGGTTTAATAAAAAATAAAAAATAGGCCAAAACATTGCGTTTTGGACCAATTTTTTAAAAAGCCCTGTTGTCTTTCTTCTCCCCTGCTGTCTTTTTCTCCATTGCAAGTTGCAACCTGCTGCTTGCAGCACAGACAGTCTACACATACCTTGTGTTCGAGTACGAGGGGTCATCTGGAAAATTTCTAGTAGCATTTCAAGATCACCGAGGGGTCCTGGGACCTCCCAGGTCCCTCTGTAGATCTGTCTCTGAATATGGGAAAAAGTGATGTTATTTCCACCCCAATGTCTTATCTTCCCACCCTAAGGTTTGACATGGGAAACAATTTGTCTACCTTAAACCCTAACTCATATTTTCATGTCCTTTCAATCAGAGAAAGTAAAAAAATAGCAATGGACTTATAAGGTGACTTTTTCATTGAACAGGTAGAAGATGACGCTTTTACGGAAGAGGTAGAAGATTATGTTTCCATTGAAAATGTAAAAGAATAATTTGTGTGTAGGTCATTTGAATTTGTGCATCGTATTTTTAAATTTGTTGTTGTTGAATTCTTTTGAATTTGGATACCTCTGTCGTTTCCATTTGAATTTGCAGACTTTAGTGGTTTTCATTTACATATTATTTGTTATATTTTTTAAGAGACAATTTTATAATTTCATATGTATGTATATATTAAAGGTTAATTTGGGAATAATAGTGGGTGGGAAAATAACAATTTAATTTTTTAACTTTTTATGGTGGGTGAGATTATAACGTGGGTGGGAAAATAAGACAATGGGGTGGGTCTATAGCTCTCAAAAATAGCCCAACTTACTTATAAGTCCTTGCAAAGTTTCTATTTTCATAGATATGGGACTCTTTAACCTTCGCATACTGACATGCCCCTTGTGTGTGACGAATTTTCAAGCCTAACCCGTGGACAACACAACTCCGATGACGTGGAGCACGTGTGGCCGTTGAGCTCACACGTGAGACAACCTGCTATGAGACCATAAAGAGAATTGAGGTTCCTTCATAAAACCAATTGGCAATATATAAATCCTTGCAAGGTTTCTCCTTTCACCAATTTGGGACTCTTCCACCTTATGTTTTTCTATAGGAAAAAAAAAAAAAATACATGGAAAATCCTCTTACACTCTATTTGGATGAGGAAATTTAAGATTTTTAAGGAATTTTATAATGATGGAAATTGAAATGACAGAATTTTATTTTATAGAATTTATGAATTTTATTGTTTGGTTAACCTAAAAGAACAATAGAATTTGAATACGAAATTTGTTATTTTTAAGCTCTCACTCATTTAAGTTAAAAAATGATATCTATTTACATGAAATTTAAACTTGAGAATCGGAGGTCCCAAATTCCAAGTTTTTTTTTTCCACGTGAAAATTTTAAATTTCTATGTTTATGAATCCAAACAATAGAATTGATGCATGTCAATTTATAAATTCTAATTTTTTTTCCGAAATTTCAAATTTATTTCCCTCATTCAAGCATAGTGTTAAATGACTAAAATTGAAATAATCCTAGAATCAAGTTGATCATGCCTCATTAGTCATTAGGAAGAGTCAGTTATATAACAATCCAACAAGAAGAAGACATCAGCCGTAGCATCTGTCACAAAGTTTGCTTCTGATAAATATGATGACATTCAATGGCAAATGAAAATGGTACCGTTAACAACACCAATAAGGACTTCAAAATCTCCCTCCACTTCCAAGTTGGTATATATAGATATATGGTCCATCTTATGTTGCCCTATTTCTTGTCAATTGTCATGCTTTTGTTTTAGATTGACCAAAGGGATTTCCTTACTGTAGATAGATATGCTAGAAGATGGCATTAAGAGGTTGTAACAACTTAATCACAAATTCAAATCTCATTTGGAAGATAATACTTTCGAAGATAGTTTATTAGTAAAGAGATGGTGAAAACTTGGGGCTAGTTTAGTTATACTTTTGAAAATACTTTTCCAGTAATCAGATATAATAATTAGTGTAAAATGTATTTGGCTATTAATTTAAAAAGAATTAATTTTGAAAATGAAGAACACAATATTTAAGAAAATCCATTAACAAGCCGAGCTCAAAACAAGTTTTTCATGTCATGTACATAAGTTAGAGTGCGAGTTATATAACAAATTCTTCCGAAAAGCCTATGAGTATTCTATAAGAAAATGACAAATAGGATTTTATTTATTTATTTTATAATTTAAGAATGCTTTTGGTTATTTAATCTGAAAATGATTTATGAGAAATAAAACATTGAAAATGTGTCTAATATCAAAATCTAAAAGAAAAGATTATGGTCCCATTCCTCAATTTTTTTGTTTCATCAATTTAATGTAGAATTAAAAAGTTAAATTTGAATGGTTAGTTTTGTCTCAAATAAAATAAAAAATAGTAAAATTTGAACATAAGATCCTCCATAAAACTCGAAACTGACTCGATTGCTCCTATTTTTTATAGCTATATATGTTGTGGTCTTGGAACTCCAAATTTATTTAGTACTGTTGAAATTGAATCTCGATCTACCAGGTCTTAGGGACTTGTAGTTTGATTTAGTCTGGCTCTCAAATTGGTGGTTTTCTTTCCTCTGTATATATACGTGTGAAGAATTCTTGTGGAACAAATTGCCAAAATGTCCCAGGTGCGTGAAAGTGAAACTCCTGAAGATAGGGTGGTCGAAACACTATCTAGGTTGCCGCCCAAGTCTTTGATGCGATTCAAATGCATACGCAAGTCTTGGTGCACTCTCATCAATACTCCAAGTTTTGTTGCCAAACACCTCAACAATTCTATGAACAACAAACTATCGACCTCCACTTGCATCCTTCTCAACCGTTGTCAGAATCGTGTTTTCCCGGATAGAAGTTGGAAACCAGAAGTTTTCTGGTCCATAATTAATCTTTCCGTTGATAGTGATGATCACAACCTTCATTATGATGTTGAGGACGTCAATATACCGTGTCCATTGGAAGGCCATGATTTTGTAGAGATTGGTGGCTATTGCAATGGGATTGTCTGTGTACTAGCATGGAAAACTCTTCATTGGATATATGTTATTTTATGCAATCCTGCAACTGGGGAATTTAGGCAACTTCCCCATTCATGCCTTCTTCAACCTTCCCGTTCTAGGAGAAAATTTCAGTTGAACACGATCTCTACATTATTGGGATTTGGTTATGATTGCAAAGCTAAAGAATACAAGGTCGTGCAAGTTATTGAAAATTGTGAGTATTCAGATGCTGAGCAATACGATTATCATCGTATTGCTCTTCCTCACACGGCTGAGGTATATACCACGACTGCTAACTCTTGGAGAGAGATCAAGATTGATATATCAAGTGAAACCTATTGTTATACTTGTTCAGTGTACTTGAATGGATTTTGTTATTGGATTGCAACCGATGAAGAAAATTTCATACTTTCATTTGATTTAGGTGAAGAGATATTTCATAGAATACAATTGCCTTCTAGAAGAGAATCTGATTTTCAGTTTTCTAATCTTTTTCTGTGTAATAAATCGATTGCTTCTTTTGGCTCTTGTTACAATCCAAGTGAAGAGGATTCTACATTATATGAAATATGGGTAATGGACGATTATGACGGAGTTAAAAGTTCATGGACAAAACTCCTAACCTTTGGACCCTTAAAAGGCATTGAAAATCTATTTACATTTTGGAAAACAGATGAGCTTCTTATGGAAACCTCTGGTGGAACAGTTAGCTCTTATAATTCCAGTACCGGAAATCTCAACTATCTTCATATTCCTCCTATTCTCAATCAAGTTAGAGCTTTTAAAGCTCTAATTTATGTGGAAAGTATTGTTCCAATCAAGTGAGTTGAGGGCAAATCAAGTTCCATTTTCTCCTATATATTTGAATGCATAATATAATATATATCGATGGAACTTTGTTTTGTTGAGACCATATCCACAGTAGTAGTACTCATAGCCTAGCACTGTTCTAAATCTCATCTTCTGTTACATTTAACTTTCATATATGAATTTTTACTGTCCCCTTCCCTGTATGGTTTTATTTTATTTTATTGATCAATTGAATGTCTTTGTTTGGTCTTCTAAACTCAAACCGTATACATAACAATGTGTCTTTTTTTTTTTGTTAAATTGCTACAACTCGTACTTTTGGTTTTAAAAATCAATAGCTTAATTAATAGTAGTAATTGATAACAATATCAAAGAACTAGAAATGATGAACTCAGAAAACCAAAAATTGATACTAGCTTACAGAAATGAATATTTTGAGAGAGAGAGAGAGAGAGAGAGAGAGAGATGAAAGAACTATTTGTATTGATTTGTGAATGAATGAATGAATTGCACCATTTGTGTTTACAGTGCTATATGAAGAGTCGATGTTATACTATATATTTTACCGTAATCTTAGTATTAATTTATTGGTGAGCAAGAGCCTTATATTATGCTTCTGTTAAGCTCTTTGAAACTGAACTTTGCTTTTTTGATTGCCAAGACACTGGATTATTTCCCAAATACACTACATATCTTGTAATTGATCTTCTTGTATTAAGATCAGCTGTCCAATCTGCATCTAAAAATGTAGTCAATGTTGTTACTGTATCAAAAGATCCCATTATGCAATGTTTGTTGTAGATACCTCAATATTCTCTTTACTACTCCATAATGCATTTTTGTACGAGAATTCATAAACTGGCACACTATATTCACATCATATGAAATATCTGGTCTAGTGAAGGTCAAGTACTACAATGATCCCGCAATGGTCCTATAAAGAGAAGTATTTGATATTATGGGACCATTCAAATTCAACATCTGATCATGTGGTTTACAAGGATTGGATGCATGATTAAATGAATCCATACCTGCCTTGTGGATCAAATCTTTTATATACTTTAACTGGTTAACAAATATAACACCACTTGGTTTATATAAAATCTGTAACCCCTAGAAAGTATGTCAATTGTCCCATATCCTTGAGTTCAAAAACTTCAGAAAATTCATCAATCATTTTCTGCACTTTAAGAGAGTTAGACCCTATGAGTATGATATCATCAACATGTAGGAGAAGAATGACTGTCACTGCCATCTTTCTTGTTGAACAAGCTTGTATCAGAAGTTGAAGAATGAAATTACATAGCTGCTAAGTACAATTTGAATTTTGAATTCCATGTCCTTGGAGCTTGCTTTAAACCATATAGAGACTTGATGAGTTTACACACATGAATAGGATGAGATGCATCTACAAACCCCTGTTTTTGTTTCATATAAATTTCTTCTTGCTCACCATGCAGAAATGCATTTTTTATATTAAACTGTCTAAGTTTCCAATGGTTAATTGCAGCTAGAGCTAACAATATTCTCACAGTGGTATGTCTAACCATTGGACTAAAAGTGTCAAAGTAATTAGTACCTTGCATGCCCTTGAGGTAATCCTTGAGCCACAAGCTTTGCCTTATATCTGGAAGCACTACCATCAAGATTTTTCTTCACTTTATAAACCTATTTGCTACCAACAATGGATCTATCATTAGAAGAGGTGACTAAAACCTATGTTCCTTGACTTTTAGAGAATCATATTTTTCTTGCATAGCTTGTTGCCATTGTGTCCTTCAAGCAACTTTTTTGAATGTAGATGGTTCTGAGACATCAATAATTTCATATATAAAAGTATACCTAACAAATTGATCTTCTTCAGTTAACTGCAAAGACTGTAACTTAAGAAAAGAAGCTATGAAAGCATTGCAGTCCTTCTTCTGAATAATGTCACTCTTAATCTTATTACCATTTGATGCATAAAACTAGAAGTATGCATATTAGTAGAGATGTTAGTGCCAATGGTGATTCATTTTGTGATGAGAAACGCAAAATTACCCTCAAGTTGAGAATTTGAGTAGACAAGCAACATTGGCAATGAACCAGAGTGATTATGTGGGGAACTTTGAACTGCATATTGGTCTGAAATAGCATTTGACTCTCTTGACTATAATTCAGTACTATTGTTTGTGACTAATATAGAACGACTTGGAGTTGCATATTGCAATTCAGAATTGCTATTGATATATGATACATAATTTTTCTCTTGAATTCCATTGTCACTATTCTGTGCATTTTGATGACTATGTACTGGAACTTGAATAACCACATGAGTTTGATTTGACCATTGACAGAATCTTGAACAAGTATCCTTTGTTACAGATAGCTGCTTGAAAGGATAAACATCCTCATCATGAATAACATGTGTTGAAATGATGAATTTACCACTGTGAATATCATAACCTATTAATCTTTTATATACCACTACAGAACCCAGAAAAACATACTGACTTGACCTTGGTTAAAGTTTGTTCTCATTGTAAGGTCTGAGATAAAGGTATATTGCAGTCCCAAAAACTTCGAGACAATGAATTGTAGGATTTTCACCAAATAGTAACTGATAAATGATATGTTTTCCAGAGTTTGACATGGCATCCTATTTAACAAGAATGCTGCATATGAATAGGCGTGATACCAAACTAGCTCGAAAATGAGCTTCTGTCATTAAACTTGCTGTTTCAACAAGATACCTATGCTTTCTCTCAGCAAGTCCATTTTGCTGAGGTTGTGAGGACATGATACCTGATGTATGATACCCTTATGATCCAAGAAATTCTTCATCATTTTATTCAGATACTCCCCACCTCCATCATATTGTAGACATTTAATTTAAGTATTAAGCTGAGTAATGACAAAAGCACGAAACTTGGCAAAAATTTGGAACACATCTGATTTATTTATCATTGGGAAAATCCATATAAATTTGAGTAATCATCTACAAAACTCACATAATACATATACCCTTCTATAGATTTCTAAAGAGGTGGACCTTATACATCTGACTGTATCTTTTCAAACATGAATGTTTTCCTAACTTGTTTTACAGAAAATGACAATTTACACATTTTACCATAAATTTGAGAGGCAAGAATCACTACTAACTGATACACCTACATTCTTCAACATTATAAATAATACTTCCTCAAATAGATGCCCAAACTTTTAATGCTAACTTTTAAGGCTAAATTGAGACTCTTACTTTCTTTCCAAGAAATGCAGCATAATTATCTAACTTTGCAACAAATGAACTTTTGAACACTTAAACTGGTATCTTGAACAATATGCCTATTATTACTCTTTCCTTCGTACAAAATCACTCGAGTTGCCTTGTCTTGTATAAAAAAAACACTAAATCATAACACATGAACCAACAACCATCATCTCTACATAGTTTCTTAACTGATAACAAAATCATTGCAAAATGAAGAACATACAACACATTATTTAATACAAATGTATGATTATCTATAATAAGTTTGGATATACCATTATTCTTGACATTCAAACTTTTACATTGCCCATGGTAATTTTAGCTTCACCATTATAAGGAGTGACATGTTAAGATGTTCAAGATTTGTTGTCCATGGACATTCTAAGCCATTTGAGTTGTATTGGATGATTGAGCTGCCATTCCAATAGATGACTAAGTGAGTGATGGAGGTGGAGGAGACCCATGATAGGAATACTTATTCTTATGATGGCATTGTAGAGCAGTATGGCTTTTCTTTCCACAAATTTAACAAACAGTTGGCTTTCTAGTAGCTTGATCAGTATTAGTCTTGTAAAAACAATTTGGTGCAATGTGTGACCTCTTTGAGATACAATCAGGAGAACCAGAAGACTTTTAATTTGTATTCTCATTTTAGTTGCTTCATTGCTTAAATCCACTTCTACTAGAAAAATTATTAGAACTACCATATTGATTCTGAGACCGCTTGGTGTTATTATTAGACCCATTAGATCCATTACAATCATAGAACCATGTTTCCAAAGTTGGAATAAGTTCTTGAGTTATTGTTGTTTCCATTGAACCTTATGTTATTGAAATTTAATCTCTGTTGTAATTGAAAAGGTCTTCCACCATTTCCAACAAACCCAAACCCACCATTGAAACCTCCATGAAATCTTTGTGAGTTGGAACTCTCTCGTTGCAAAAAATTCTAGTAACCACCTTGAATACCTTGTGCATTTGATGATTCACTATTTATATACATGGCATACATTAACCCAGCAAGACTATTATGAGCTATGAAATCTTTCAAAGAGATGGATGTTTCCCTTGCAAGAATGATGGTCTTTATGACTTCAAATTCTGGTGGTAATCCTGATAACACATCAATCATGAAACCATTCTCAGTGATTTTCTCCCATGTAGATACCAACTCATCCTTAATAACCTTCAATCTCAGTAAGAATTTGTCCATTGAATCAGACATTTTTTGTGCAGTGTGAAATTCAGTCTTTAACTAATTTATCCCCACAATAAAAACAAATGCAAATCTTTCTTGTAAACTTTCTTAACCCTCTTGAGCAGTCATGTAGCCTATCATATGATCCTTGCTTCATCCGTTAATGTAGTAATGAGCAAACTCAGCAAAACCATATCTTTCTGAATCCATTGCTTATAGGCCTGTGTAATTTCTTTTGTGACACCACTTCATGAGTTATTACAATACTTTAGTGGACACTGGGATTCCCCATTGAAGTAATCGAACAAATCATACCTTCTAATAACTGATTGAACCTGGTAACTCCACTTTACAAAGTTATCTTCTTGCAATTTGACTATGATCATACCAAGTAACCCCTCAATCTTGACTGAATTCACAGCCATTGTAATGGATACAAAACAAACACTTATGACCTAAATCTTAATTAACAGAGAGTATAACATCACTTTTGGCTTTGGCCTTTTATGAAGTGACAAGAATCAACAATCTTGAACAATTAAGAGCATTTCAACAATCATCAGGAATTGGCATCGACCTTTTTAATTCCTCATAACAATCACATACATCATTACACAAAAAACAAGAATTGGCATCGGCCTTTTTAACTCCTCACAACAATCATATACCTCATTTACACATACAATCAAATAGATCATGTACACAAAATTCAAGAATTTTGATGAATCGAAGAACGAAAATACCAGCAACCCAAAAGAACGAACTTATATGCCAAAAAAATTTCAGCGATCGCAAACTGAACCTTCAATACGAGAAAACTCAAGGGAAAAGCTGGCGAACGACTATCCTAGGCGATTGATATCATGATAACAATATCAAAGAACCAAAAATGATGAACTCTGAAAACCAGAAATTGATACTAGCTTTAAGAAATGAATATTGAGAGAGACAAATGAATAAACTGTTTGTATTAATTTATGAATGAATGAGTTGCACAGTCTATGTTTACACTACTATATATCAAGCACATAGCTTGGCTAGCAAGCTATATAACTAACTAACCAACTAACTTATTGATACATCATCCAATCCTTTGTAACCATAAAGCTGAGCTAGCATATTTTCTATTAAGTTGAACAGTGAACTGGCAATCCATTTGACAGTGAGTTGGCTGTCAATCAATCCATTATATTCAATAGTAATGTATTCTTATATGACACGAAGGAGGACAAATCCATTAAAGGACCTGGATGGTCCTGAGACCACCCGAACCTTGGCTAAGTGGTTGTGAGGCCCTCCAAGGACCACCTAAGTTTGGGCTGTGAAGGAGAAGCCTACAGCATGATCTGATCATATTTTCATTTATTTTAATCATATGGTTCCTTGGATTTTGTATATTTGAATGGATTAAATGCAAAATGTCTTGACCTTATTTATTTTTTGTGTACTTTTATATCTTAATTTGCATTGTTTCGGCAAAAATATAATCTTAAATGGTGGTCGTGTGATCCGATAATTTTGTTGTTTGGCCAACCTTCTATCAAATCCACAGTTGCCTTTAGTGCTTTCAATATGGTACACTTCAATTTCTGTGCTTAATCACTTTACTTTCTATTTACATTATGATCGTCAGCTGATATTCGCAAACTAGTATGCTTTGTGGTTATACAGCCTTACAATCTCTACATTGCACTTCACTATATCATATGGATTCGAAGCTGCTGCAAGGTACCACTCTCATCATGTTATTTTTAAGTGCATTTTGAATTTTAGATCAATATACGTATGACTCCTCAAGCAATATTTGAACACCCCTCAAGACTGCTCAAGTAGCGCTCAAACCTAAATAGGATTGCATATTAATAGTGTGTTTTAATGCTAGGGGCCTAGAAGTAATAACTGAAGTAAACCTAAACATCAACTTTTTTTATAGTATTTGGGTGTCGAAAGAATTATGAGCTGGAAATCCATAAGCAGCTTGAATGGCTATATGTGACACGTCTGACTCCAATATCCTCCAAACACTAGGGTAGGCACCTAATGGCCGACACCCGAAGGTGACGAAGCCATACTAACATGCAAGAGAACTATGAAGAAAGAACGAACATAAATAAAACTCATAAATTTAACTGTAATGAATATGAAATTATGGGACATGTTAAGAGCATACAACTAATCCAAAACATTGTAAAAGGAATATTATAAAACTGTACGAACAAAGGAATGGGTCCTACGCTGAGAGAACTTGAAGATACAATGCGGGAGTGCCTTGACACCGAGATTGTACACCTCGATTCTAAGTCCTGAGGAGGGCGTAAAACAAAACATGAGTGGACCAAGTTTATATATAAGTAATACTAAAAACAGTTATTCATCAACGTACTAACCCCCAAGTTTAGAAAACTCATACAACATAATAAGTAATAAGTTTTCAGAAAACCCTAGCATGCCATAAAACATTTCATAAAACATATATCATATATAGTGTGCTTAGTAGTTGTATCATCATTCACCCGAAGACCTTTAACCACCCAACCGAAGTCATATATAACTATCGTTCCCTCGAAAGCCCTTCATCACTCGACTGAAGCCATATATAAGTATCATTTGCCCCAAAGCCTTTCATCATTTGCCCAAAGGCCCTTCATTAGCCGACTGAATCCATATATAAGTATCATTCACCCGAAGGCACATAGTATGAATAACCACTAAGTAAGCACAAAAAATCATGAACTTAATCTTTCCAAAGTATATCTCATCAGAGCTCAATAGCTCAAACATCATATCATAAATCCATAGGAGCATTCTAGCTCAAAACATCATCACCATGTTCATAAGTATATATAATCATAAATATTTCAAAGGCGTAAATTCAATAAAGCATGATATTTCATAAAGTGTAAATCCGATTTACTCATAGATGTTCCATAAAACATAGTCATAAAATCATGCTTTTCATGTATGCATTTCTAATCATAAAATCATGCATTTTGGAAAGGGTCCACTCACAGATACTCCACCATCAAAGAGTCGTGCAAACTAGAGAAGACGAAAATGCCACAAACAAATGCACCTAAGCACATAAATGGAGAACTTAATTAAACTATAATAAAATGATTGAATTTGGAAAATGGATGTCGTAAACGGATTCAGGTCGTCGAAAAACCTAAGGGGGGACCTCGGGTACCCTACACGCCGCTGCATGAGTTGTCATGGGATGGCGGCCCGGGAGGCCACGCACCACCGCACGCGCCAAGTTGAGTCCCTGGAAAGTTGGCCGGAAAGTTGTCGGCATCGCCGTGGATGGCAGCGGAGCACAGTACCTCCGGTGAAGGCCATGGGGTCTATGGGCCGGCCATGGCAGCGCCCACGCACAGACCGACATAAGAACCCAAGCGCTGACCTGGAAACTGAAAACCGGTCCAGGTCGGGTAGAACTGAGGTTGGATCTAGGTTTTGGGTCGCTGAGTTAGGCTTGGTTACTCAATTGGGTTTTGGGCTGAGTTCGAATCTAATTTTAAATTCAGGTTTTGGGTTTAGGTCGGGTCGACCCAGTTTCAGGTTGCAGGTCGGCCAAAATCTAAGCAGAGCTTCTAGAGCTCCGTTCGAGCTCATTTTTTCACCATTTTCGACGTACAAGCTATGAAAATGAAGCTAAGAAAGAGAAGAAGATATTTGTACCAATTTGGAGCCGTGTGGTGGCCGAAGTTGGCCAAAAAATGGCTTGGAAGTTTCGAGTTCTCTTTTAAAAATTAGGAAAGTCTCCCTGAGTTGTTTTCTATCACAAAACATCAACAAGGCATACCTATAGTTTTTAAAACCAACCAAGACGTTGAAAAGGAAGAAGAAGCAATGGTATTTCGAGTCTGACGTAGTCAAGAAAAGGTAGAACTTGCCGGAGTTCCCCATTGCACCATCTCGGTGCTTGTCGAGGAAGAAGTGAGAGATAAAAGTAAAGAGTGAGGGAAAGGCCAACATGGCAGTGGTTCGTGACTAGCCTAAGGTTATGGTGGGTGTGCTCGCCGCTCCGGCAAGGGTGGTGTGAACTCAGTTTGTAGAGAATGAGAGAAAGAGATAGCTGGGGGAGTTTAAGAGAGAGAGCTGTGACACTTTTAGGTGGAATACATGGAGAGAGGGAGAGGACAAGAATGAGGGGGCCATGGACAAAACCAAAAGAGTGGGCCCCCCTTGAGCATACCAATTAAGACCATAAAGCAAACATGACAAAATATCTCCCAATCAAAGTAAATTTACAAAATTGCCCTCGACATTCTGTAAACTTCAAGACGAGTTTTTACAATCTACCCCCGTTAAGAAAATTTCATCCCTGAAATTTGAAATAACTTGCTATACATAAAAATAAAAAAAAAAAAATACTCGAAGATAGGAAGAAGAATATATATATATATATAAGAAATCAATTCAGAGAGGTTGCATCAAAGAGAATATGAAGAAATCAATTTAGAGCGGTTGCATCAAAGAGAATATGCACACATCGCAATCGGGTTGCAATAATTCATTTCATGTCTGCAAGCTCATAACTTTTTCCCCCATCAGTATAAAAGTAAAATCATACTTTATAAAGATATAAAGTCGAAAATATATAATAACATAAGGTAAAAAATATGTACGCATAAGAAGATAACGTTGAAATAGATATGTACTAACATAGAAGCTGAAAACTCGTATTGAACTTAAAACTGAAAGTGGAAAAGACTCACCTAAACATTTGTAACATCAAAAATACAAATATATATAATTATAATAAAGTATCTTAAAATACTTGCACTAAGAATTAAAACCGAAAATGAAAATGGGTCTCGCCCAAGCATTTGTAACGCCATGTACCCCAAAAATAGGTGTTTGTGTCTTTGGGTTGAGCCCAAACAATAACTAATCAGTATCAACTACCGTAGACGGGTCTACCTGCCCACTTTCTTAACGAACCCAACGAATAAGCCATCGATATTATAGTCTGTAGCCCGCAATATCGATAACACATTGTTGTCTCGATAAACAAGTAGTAATTTCCCAAGTGCACAAAATTATCATTTTGTCCAACTCCAAGGTGACATCATCTGAAGCATACAGTTTCCCATATCGAATTTAGATCCTTAAAATACCAGTTTCACAATACTTTTCTATCTAACAAGTGTTGCCGGTAGAATCTCTCATACTATGTCTCAAATAGTGCCATACCCAAATCAAAATTAAAAACTATCGTCGTAAACAACTCCAAAAGAGATCAGTGCAAATTCAAATCATGTCGAAACCATAAAACGAATAAACATAACACATCCTCCAAGGTCTAGAAAGCTCGTTTAGCCTGTCTAACAGTTTGAGAATGAAATGCAGTATTGGACAATAACTTAGTACCTATGGCCTTCAAGAAAGCTTCACAAGACTTAGAAGTGAAATGCGCATCACGATAAGGTACAATAATGACAGCACACCTTATAACCGAATAATGTGATTCACAAAGCCTAACTGAGTTGATTCATTGAAAATTTCTCTCGGATTTAGCAAATGGCTCTGCCGAGAAGGCTAACAGAACACTCAAGAATTTAAGGGTCAAAACAAGTCCAACAAATCTAAAGTATAAGATAATTGGACTGAATGCGTAGCTTTGATGCAAGAACACGTGTATGTACCTAACTTGATTGTGTGGTGGCAAGTTGAAATGGTTAAGCGTGGACTCGACTCGATCGGTACTTTAAAATAATCTGATAGGTTGTAGCTTAGACCTTTTTCCCATTCCAGTATTCACAATAACTATTACAACGATAATATCAGGGATATTCAATCACTAGTAGTAATGATTCGCTCAATAGGGTGATAATGGGTGATTGAATGACTGATGGTCTCAGCTAAAACTTTCGAATCTCAATGATTTTCCTGAACAGTCTATTTTCTTAGAAATGATACGAAGTGTTTTAGGGTAAACATGAACTCGTAGTTGACTAGAATGCCTTCTAGTACCAGGAGATGAATCTGGGATTACGATCGAAATTGATGTTAATCGAGACATCGGTCTAACAAAGTTTAAACTGAAGAATTATGCCAAGTGATTGAAGTATAATCCTCACAGGCTGGTAGATAAAATGACGAGTGAGTTGATCAACAAATACTGAAACGTCGTCATAGTCTCCATGTGTACAAGGTGGTTTGTACAAGAAATCTATGGTGACATTCACCAATTTCCATTCACATCCTCAGTGGGTCCCTGATAACCCAAGAAAGACAACCATGGGAACTTCTTCCCACCTCCAAACAGGACTAAAAAGAAATTGAGATAAGCCTGATGGCTTCCATCTCATAGCTTTCACTTACCAGTAAATCAGACGCTACTCACATATTCATCGATATCCCATTCATACAATACCAATAATAAAATGGACGAAACAGTGGTACAATTTAGTACTGGCAGCACATGGCATACATTGAAATTTGAACCTCATAAAGAATTTTCCTTTTTCATAGCCTCCTTACCCTTAAGCAAGAACAATTTTTTTTCTTATCAACAGAGTTCTAACTCCTCAGACTTTCAAATCCCTTCTCATGTCATCCGACAACACTCACCGTGGATCGGATGCCAAAGTAAAGCCAATTCCTCGAAGAGAAAACGATAGTGGGAGATGGATAGCTCGGATAGAGGTAAGCTGTCCATGGGATTTCGACTAACAACATCAGCTATGACATTTACCTGACCAAGATGGTACTCAAAAGTGCAAACAAGATCAGCGATGAGTTCCATCCACCACTCCTATCTCAAACTCAACTCATTTTGTGTGAAAACACACTACAACTTCTTTGGTCAGAAAGGATGCAATACTTTTTGATGTAGAGAAAATATCGCCAAATTTTACAGCAAGGGAAATTGTTACTAACTCTAGGTCATGAATAAGATAATTCCTTCCGTGAGGTTTGAGATGTCTAGGAGCATAGGCGATGACCTTCCCATGCTACATTAGAATACAACCCAAATATGAGAAGGATGTAAAACCAGCGGCTTAAAACTCACCACTAACGTCAAGAAAAGCAAGGACGGAAGCATAAGTAGGACGATGTTCCAAACACCAAAAATTTATGTTCCCAACCTTCGTACCACAAAATTTCTACAACGAAAGGGTGTCATTAGATTTTCAAGTATGACGGTAACCATTGGCTCAAGGTAAAAGATAAGGTGGTTCACTTCATACGGTTCTAACCGTCAAGAGGCACATGCATTACTTGGTCATGTTGCATCAGCGTATACCCAAACATTGAATAAAACATCACCGTAACATTCAAAATTTATCGATATCATCGAAAAGTGTAAAAACAATGATCAAGTGTGATAATACTTCTGTTGTCAAAAACTTCATTCACCTCCAACATCTTAAACAAGATTGACTTGCTACCTAGCCAGAAATTAATAGCACAAAGAATCGTTAACTGCCGACAGAAAATGACAAGACCAAAGATATTTCATATTTCACAACACCTTGTGAGGATTTCAATTTCAAACGGTCGCAACCTTTTCGGAAATTGATAAGAATGACATCTGCTACAAAGGAGTCTCCCAAGAAAAGTATCTCATCTAAACAAAAACAACGTTCGAAGAATTTAGTGTACATCTAACAGTCGATATTTAATGATCTTGACCTCATTGTTGGAGTAAGTAAGAAGGTTACCGATAGAACAATTGCCGAGATTTGTTATAAGGGTCCACACAAATTTCCTCAACCGGAATGACAAATTCGAGAACATTGGTTCGATCCCACCAAACTAACACTTGTTAAACTATGCTTACAACTGGTGCTTCCTTACTTTCTCCAACATAAACTTCAGATATTTCAAGAAATTTCCATATAGATATGACTATGCTCGCCAATCCTAGGGAACGCATATCACAGAGTAATATCATCGTTTTAGATCTTCAGCTAGTCTTATCCAAACTATATCCCACTAAGATTTTTCTGTTTCACAACACTTCTATGTAGATCTGACTCAGCCCGCCATTCCTAGGACACGCATGTCGCATAGTAACATAACGTTTTTGGACCATCAGCTGGTCTTAACTAGACTTTCTCTTACTGAGATTTTTCTATTTCACGTCACTTCAATGTAAATTCGACTCTGCCTGCCATTCCTAGGGAACGCATGTCGCAGAGTATTGGTCCATTGTTGAAAGTCGTCCAACAATCCATTTCGTCACCGATGAGGCATAATCTCGACATGAAATTTGTACTTCAAACAAAATGTGACAATTCAGATAGGAAAAGGTTTGCATAACTGCATAGAATGGTACCAAATCTTGAAGTTGTGACATCCAGATGATGTCAAGGTCGACACACTACAACAGTAATTGAAGATCCTAAGTATGCTCTTAACAATCTATGCTCTAATACCAAATTGACACGCCCGACCCCGATATCTTCCAAACACCAGGGTAGACACGTGCTGGCTGACACCCGAATGTGACGAAGCCATACTAACATGCAAGAGAACTATGAAGAAAGAACGAATATAAATAAAACTCATAAATTTAACTATAATGAATATGCAATTGTGGAACCTGTTCAGAACATACAACTAATCCAGAACATTGTAAAAGGAATATTATAAAAATGTACGAACAAAGAAATGGGTCCTATGCCAAGAGGACTCGAAGATACGATGTGGGAATGCCTTGACGCTTGGATTGTACACCTCGATTCTAAGTCTTGAGGGGGGCACAAAACAAAACATGAATGGACCAAGTTTATATACTAGTAATACTAAAACAGTCTTTCATCAACGTACTGACCCCCAGGTTTAGAAAACTTGTATAGCATAATAAGTAATAAGTTTTTCGAAAACCCTAGCATGCCATAAATCCTTTTATATCATATATAGTGTGCTTAATAGTGGTATCATCATTCGCCAGAAGGCCCTTAATCACCCAACCGAAGCCATATATAAGTATCATTCCCCCGAAGGCCCTTCATCACCTGACCGAAGCCATATATAAATATCATTCGTGCAAAGGCTCTTCATCACCTGACCAAAACCATATATAAGTATCATGTGCCCAAAGGCACATAGTATGAATAACCACTAAGTAAGCACAAAAAATCATGAACATAGTCTTTCCAAAATATATCTCATCAGAGCTCAATAACTCAAACATCATATCATAAATCCATAGGAGTGTTCTAGCACAAAACATCATCACCATGTTCATAAGTATATATAAGCATAAATATTTCAAAGAACATAAATTCAATAAAGCATGATATTTCATAAAGCGTAAATCTGATTTACTTATAAACATTTCATAAAACGTAGTCATAAAATCATGCTTTTCATGTATGCATTTCTAATAATAAAATCATGCATTTTGGAAATGGTCCACTCACAGATACTCTGCCGTCGACAAAACCAAAAGGGTGGGCCCCCCTTGGGCACACCAATTAAGACCAAAAAGCAAACATGACAAAATATCTCCCAATCAAAGTGAATTTACAAAATTGCCCTCAACGTTCTGTAAACTCCGGGACGGGTCGTTACAGTATGGGCCACAATGTTTCTATCACTCTCTGAGGCAATTATTATGAGCACAACTGTCTTCTACCGCTGCTACGTTTTGGGGCATGTTTTTAGCAGTGAGAAGCTAGTCGTGGATTACATTACGGTCATGGCACCTCTGATTTGTATCTCAGTATTTATGGATAGCTGACAAGCTATTTTTTCAGGTACATTCCATCATATGTTTTCTCATAGATATGCTTGTTTATTGGGTGCAAGTAATGCTACATGGATTGCCTGTGTATACAAAAAGTGTTTTTTTGCCGTGCTTTTTGAAGAAGTACCTACCAAGTGCTCATTCGAAAATCTCTCGCAAACATAAAGCTGTTATCCTCGAAGCACTTTTTATAAGAAGTATAACAAAAAATAACTAAAAATTGTTGAGAATGAATGGGAGGAGAGACCTTACATGTGCTCATAAGTAAGTTGAGCTACTCTCCATATTGCCAATTAGTTCTATGGTGGAACCTTAACTTTTTTCAGGAATCCAAATGCTTTGAAATATTACTTTCTAGTGCTTCCAGAAGATAGCTAAATATGGTCTTCATAACTCGTAAACATTGCTAGTTATTTATGTCAAACGCTTCCAAACACGTTTTGATTATTTGAAAGTGGTTTTTGCAATTCCAAACATACCCTAACTTGGGACACAAATATATAGGAAAAGTGTCACAATCCTATGCTTTGGATTGTTAGGTAGTTAGGAGCTTACTTGGCTATTAAGTTTCCTAGTTACTATAAATAGTAGTAAAGTCACAAGTGTAAATATCTTCTTATACATTGTAATATTCAGAAACATCCATCTTTCTCTCTAGTATCGCTTCAACTTCCATTACTGCAACTCTGAGTTTTCTTCATTTCTTCACTATTGTTGGATTGTTATTATGGTATCTAGCTCAAGTTTGTCTTTTACCTGGGATGTGAGGTGAAATAGGCTGATTTCTGAAGGATATGTGAGCTTTGTGATCTGCATCAATGCGGTAGGATCTTCAATTTCTTATCAGTGATCAATCTCAAGTGTAATTTTTCCTGAATTTGAGCTGAATCTGGCTAAATTATTCCAAAATATTTCAGTGTTTTGATGATTTTTTTTAACGCACGAAGCTGATTCTTATTTGTTTGATAGTTGAGTGTGAAAACTTGCATCTTGAAATTTGTTAAAGGCAAGAAGATTTAAATCTATGAAGTTGTGAAATCTTTGTGCAAAGTTTTGAATTTGATTGATTATTAGCTATAGAATCTTGAATCTCGAATTTTTTTTATTTTTTTATTTTTATTTTTTGTGATTTGATCTGAAAAATTGAAAATTCGATTGTATATGTTTGAGATTTCTTGAAGAGTATCTGATTACTATTTCATTGATAATACAAATGGCTTCTACACCTCTTCGAATTGATGGTATACTAGGCATGGTCACTATCCGTTTGCAAGATGATAACTTTGCAAAGTGATCATTTCAATTTCAATCTATGCTAGAAGGATAAGTTTTGTTTGACTATTTTGAGGGTGCAAATGTTTGTCCTCCAAAATATGTGATATCTCTAGAAAGTGGGGTTACCAAAGAACTTACTCAGGCATATCGTGACTAGATAAAAACTGATAAAGCATTGTTAGGTCTGTTAATTGCTACACTTGGTGATGAAATAATTGAATATGTTGTTGGTAGCAAGACTGCATATGAAGCATGAACTTAGCTATCTGATCGTTATGCCACTGTATCTCGAGCCAAAATTAATCACTTGAAGACTGAACTTCATACCATTAAGAAGGGAGATGATTCAATTGAGAAGTACCTTATTCTATTGAAAAATCTAAAGGATCAGTTACTTGTTGCTGGCTGAAAGCATATAAGATAATGATCTTATTGTTGCTGCACTAGCAGGGTTACCTTCTGAATATAACATGAAAAAGACTGTAATAGTTGATAAAGAATCTCCTATAACTCTTAAAGAGTTTCATGCATAGCCACTTAGTGCAAAGAAGATAGTTGGAGAACTTCAAACCTTTATGCAATTTCCAATGACTGGAATGTTTTGTCAAGGGGAATCCTCTATTGCTGGAGCTAATATACAATTTCATCAAGGTGAATCATCTATAATAGGAGCTAGCAGACAACTCTACCACGGACATGTCTTTCCAGGAAATTTTCAAGGTGGACAACAATCAAATAAATGATATGGTTTTGTTGGACAGTCTCAAAGATTCAATGGAAATAGACATGGCCCTTCTAGAGATCACTTTACTCAAGGAAAAATATACCTCAACAGTTTCACTCTCAAAGAGACAATGGAGGATACAATAGTCCTAGATACAACTCAAGGCCAAGGTTTTGATGGAGGCAATGGAGAAAATTTTGGAAACAACTATGGTTGTTTTACAAATAGAAATAATGGAAGTTTTGATGGATCATCTATTGGAAATAAAGATGGATCTTTATAGGGTTCATAGAATGGAAAGGGCAGAGGTCTAACATAATTCCAGAGTGTCAAATATGTAGCAAGAGAATGCACACTACTCCTAACTGCCACTACATGAACGAACAAATGCCTGCATCTGTTAGGATGCCAAATCTGTGGCAAACAAGGACATGTTACACTCAATTGCTTTCATAGGAGCAATTATACCTTTCAGGGAGCATAACCACTAGTAACTATCAATGTAATGAATGCACAAGCTTCACCAGATTGCAATACCAGTCAAGCATGGCTAATGGATAATGGAGCAACCTACCATATAGCAAGAGATATGGCAGATCTGAGCTTAATTACACCATTTGAGGGGATCAAAAGATAACTGTTAGAAGTGGATAGTGTATTCCTATGAAGAATACTGGTTTTTCCTCAATTCAAACTTCTTCAAAACCTTTACATCTCCATACTGTCTTGCATGTTTCGGAACTTGCTGCTAGTCTTTTATCTATTTACATTTTGTGTAGGGATAACAAATCTTATGTAATCCTTGATGAGCATAATTTTTGGGTGTAGGACAAAGCAACAAAGACAATTCTCATGAGATGAAAGAGTAGTGGAGGCCTGTATTACATCTCTAAACAGTTGTTCTTCAAGTATAATGAACTGCTGCAGTCTACACCAAAAATTTTTCTGGGACAGTTAATAAAGGCATTTTTGTGGCATCATAGGCTTGGGAATTCTACTAATGAAGTTAAATAGTATGCTTTCGAATTCCAAGATTACTTACACATGTGATATAAATAAACATATTTGTAGTTCCTGTTTGAATGGTAAAATGTCTAGACAAGTCTTTGAACCAAGAAATCATGAGTCTGTAAAACCTTTTGAAAGAATTGGTAGTGATGTGTGGGGACCATCATTTGTTGTATCCATTGATGTGACAAGCCATGTTTAGGCCTACTCACCCTTATTCTTGGCTCCTCTAGGATTTTAGTGGTAGAGTTCATGTGATGACGAGGATTTCTGGCAAAAGCTAATATGAATGATGTTTCTCATTACGGTATAAATGCTACTAACCCAGTGATAAGGGCTCGACCCTGCTCATATGCTTACTCTAGTATTAGTTACTTTAGGTTTTAATTTACTCGCACTTTCCACAACACCATCACTTTACGGCCGTTTCACCTTTCAGACTATATGCTTGCGAATTCGTCCATAGGTCAAATTGGATATGTAATTATTGGAATAATTGTTGGAGACTCAAATGATGGATATGCAAGCATGATAACTTATATGTTGTTGTCGATCATCATAGCTTGATGTGGGTGTCCAGGTGGACATGGTGGACATACTGGATCAAGATATTTCCACATTTATAAAAATATAATTGAAGATAAAAAAAAGTTAATAAATTAAAATTTGTATTAATAAATTCAAAATATTTAGTGGGTGATACTGAATAAAAATATACATTAAATATTAAAGCAAGAGTGCTGATAAACCCACCTCATTATCTTATTTCTTCACCCACATTTTAATGAAAGTATTAGAGACATGTTTATCCTTCTAGAAAAAGACTTTTAAACCCTACCCATTTTCTCTCCCTCACCGTCTCTCTCTCTTTGTCTCCAGTTTTCTCTCTTTCGTTTCATCTCTCTCCTCGGCTTCAACCGCCACGACCGAGCCACGACTCAAGTTGTTGTTGTTCTAGTACTTTCATTGTAGCCTCATTGTAGGCTTCCTTTGCCCTTGTGTCATTTTTTCACTAAAATTCATTTCATGTTCTAATACTCAGATACAATTAAAACTTGAAGATGGGGTAGGTCTGGAATTTTGCCCTTGTATCATTTCAATAGGGATTTTGGGTTGGCGAGGTTGAAAATAGAGGCGGCAGCGGGAAAGGGATGGGATGATAAGGGGGATGAGGCTTAGTTGTCCTTCACGGGCTACTCTTTCTTCCCTACTTTGTCCTCTTACTCACAACCTTGGCTACCAATTAACAGATTTTGCTGCTAAAGGAAGTTGAGGGAAGGATTGGGGTGCAAAAAGTACAATGAAGAGGTGGTGATGTGATATAAGGCTATTTTAAGAATAATAGTGGTTGCGGAAATGAGATTTTAGTTTTTAAATTTTTTATAGTGGGTGAATTATAGTATGGGTAGGAAAATAAGACAATGGGGTGGGTCTATCATCATTCTAAAACAAAAACGGAATTTGAATTTGAATTAAATACACATCAAATGACAAGAATCAAATATGTAACCTAACACATGTTTTAATAAAACTTCAATATTTTTTAAGTCAATCTTTTCATTGGAAATACGATCACATAATCACTTTTTATCTAAGTTTACCCCAATTTTTATCTACACTCCATTAAGAATTTAAATTTAAACCTTTTCTAATTTCACCATGTTTCTTCTAAAATTACCCTCAAAGACCAGCACCACAAACACCCTAACGCTGCCTCCCATGAATCACTAATTTCTGAATTTCACTATAGTCCAACATCTTTTTGTCTCTTCTGTATTATTCGATATAAACCAACATGTTGGTTCTGAATAAAACTCTTCTTTTGTCTTTTGACACAATTAAAAGTTATTTATTTATTTTATTTTATTTTTTATTTTTTAAGTAAACCTAAGTGAACCTAAGTGATGGGGTTATATATATATATATATATATGAAAATGGTCATCTGGAGGGATGCAATTGATCCTAAATATTGTGCTGACTGTTTGAATTGGCGGGGGCAGCCTATGAACTTCGTTTCGTTGTGATCGCTGCAAAGAGTGACCTCAACCAATTCAGTCATCCCGGCCCAGTCTTAGTTGTTTAATAAAAAAGCTACTCTTATCACATTTTCATACCACATCTCTAATGGAGATGGGACACACATGTGTTGGTGGTCCTCCCCCTATTAGAGAGGTGGTACAAATGTGGTATGAAAAGTGTGGTATGTGTAGCATGACTCGTTGAATTGACACTTGAGTTTTGGTACCTTATTTGGTACCTTTGTGTATAGCATTTTCAGTGCAAACCGCCTCAAGGGACAATCGAAGGCCACCAACCAGAAATTGCAGTTACTACTAGTGCCAAATGACTAATCTACCATTGCTCAAGCTTAGCGAGATGATTGAGGTTGCTTCTTCTGCACTGCCTATAAATAGAGCAAGAGGCCTTCACTATCTATTGGGACACATAATCCTCACACAACCTGCCCCTGAAAGCGAGTGGTGAACTCTTGTTACCACAAGGTGCCTTAGTCAAGCCTTAAATAGGCCCTTAGGCTCTCTTGTAAAAACAATGAGTTTGTTTAGGCATGCCACTGTTGGCCAAGATCAACGGATTGTTTTTTTTTTTTTTTTTTTTTTTTTTTTCAAAGTTGTTTAGTGTGCCATTTGCCTGCGCCGCAAGGAACTGACCTTCTTCTTAAGAGCAACTCTACCCCTAAAAACTTTGCGCCAACACCCAGCCCATTTATCCACTTCAATGAACAGTAATAAACCTTAATGAACAGTAATAGGCCAAAGCACCTCCACCCCTAAAAAAATGTGCTGGCACCCAGTCTAAAAATGCGCTGGCACAAACGATATCCACTCCTACAAAATGCGCTGGCACCTAGTCCATTTAAAATATTAATAATTTTTTTATAAAATAATAAATTAAAAAAATAGTTTTAATTTCGGATAGGATTTTTAACCAATCTCGTCATGCCACGTGTCATTATCCGAACATACTATTTTGTGAATAAATTTCCGCTAAGATTTTCAACCAATCCTGACAAGCCACGTGTCACTTCCTGTTTACAATAATATAGGCAAGATTTCGATAAGATTTTCAAGCAATCTTGTCACGCCACGTGTCATTATCCGAACGTACTATTTTGTGGATAGATTTCTGATAAGATTTTCAACCAATCCCGATACGCCACATGTCACTTCCTGTTTACAATAATTTAGCCAAGATTTCAATAAGATTTTCAACCAATCACGTAGTGCCACGTGGCATTGTCCAGAACCTTATCTTTTCTTTTTTTTTTGTCCATATAAACCTTACATCCCTACATCCATCCTCACACTAAACTCAATCATTTTTTTTAGCTCAGAATCCTTCTTTATCATTTTCAAATCTTGAGTTCTTACAATGTCTTCTTTAAGGAGAGTGTATAAACAGTTGCAAGAGCAACAAAAAAGGTTTTTGGCACAATAGGAAGAATTGGTTAATCTTGACGAAGGTGGAGGTGGAGATGAGGCCTTCGCAATGGAGGAGGATGAGGATGATCACCATAGAAGGCGGAGGGCCTCACATTCCCATCGTATCATGGAAGCTGTGGGTCAAATAGCCAAACCCAGACGTGCGGGAAACATCGATAGAAGAAGGGAAAGACAAGGTAAAGATCTCTTGGAAGATTATTTTATTCCCAACAGTGTTTTCCCTGATCATGTTTTTAGACGTTGTTTTAGAATGCAACGAAGTTTGTTCGATAAAATCATGAGTGCTGTTGCAACCATGATCCATACTTTGTGCAAAAAGATGATGTTTTTCATGTTCTAGGTCTTCTTCCTGAGCAAAAAATTATGGCTGCCTTGCGAATGCTTGCATATGGAGCATCTGCATATCAAGTGGATAAGATCGCAAGGATGTGAAAAACAACTGTTCTGGAGTCCCTGATGCGGTTTTGCTCTGCAATTGAAGCCCTCTACACCAATGAGTACCTTCGGAAACCCACGCCAAGGGACATGCGAAGGCTTCTAAGGAAGGGTGAGATGCAAGTCTTCCTTGGCATGATTGGAAGCATCGACTGCATGCACTGGACTTGGAAAAACTGTTCAAGTGTGTGGCAAGGAGCTTATTGGGACAGAAAAGGAGCCAAAAGCATCATTTTGGAAGCAGTGGCTTCATTTGATACATGGATTTGGCATGCTTTTTTTGGTGTTCCAGGAACTCAGAATGACCTAAATTTCCTTGCCCAATCTCCAGTGTTTGACGAACTGCTACAAGGAAATGGGCCGAGATGCACATATTAGGTTAATGGTAATAAATACGAGGGACCATACTACCTTGCAAATGGAATTTACCCAAGGTGGTCAACATTTGTCAAAACAGTGCCATATCCACAGAGTGAAAAAGAAAAACACTTCCAAAGTGTCAAGATGGGTGTAAGAAGGATGTCGAGCGTTGTTTTGGTATCTTGCAAGCTCGTTGGGTGATTGTCAGGGCTACAGTTAGAATGTTTAATGTCGAGGCTCTTCAATCCATCATGATGACGTGTATTATTCTCCACAACATGATTGTTGAAGACGAGTATGATTATGATGCCGTCGATGAATACGAGCCAGATCCGATGAACAACTCAAGAACACAAATCTACTAGGCTCATGACCGGACCGAATATCCCGTGCAACACGAGCCGTTGGAACGGGATGGGCGTTATAATGAATTGATCGTTTAGCGGTACACTTCATTGCAAGAGCTATACTGGCACGTAACCTGCCAGAATGACTTGATTGACCACCAATGGGGATTGCACGAAGGCGAAGATAATTAAAATAAGGCTTGTGGTTGAAGAATAAAGTGTATTGTTTTTTAAGTAATCTTATTTAGTGTGTTTTTTTTTTTTTAACGTTTATATGGTAAGGTTATGTAATTTTATTTGGTGTTTTTTTTAAAAGTTTATTTGGTGAGTTTATGTAATCTTATTTGATGTGTTTAAATAAAGTACAAAAAATAAATAAGAAATTAAATAAATTTCTAAAAAAATAAATAAGAAATTAAATAAAGTTCTAAAAATAAATAAGAAATTAAATAAAGTTCTAAAAATAATAACAAATTAAATAAAGTACTACAAATAAATACGAAATTATACAAAGTCTGTGGAGTTAGGATATGTGGTGCTAGGATCTTCGTTGCTAGGATTTCTGTAGCTAGAACCCTCTCAACTTGTTTCGGCATCTCTTGCACGCCTCCTTCCCGCGACATCTCTTTTTTCCGATGTCCAAAAATATTTTGAATTCGGAGACAGTTCTACTAGAGACTTGTTCATAGTGTCACAATCTGCTTGAGCCATCCTTTCTTCTCTAAGCATCTCATTCTCTCGATGAAGTGCTTCTCTAATAATCTTGTTCCCTCGATTAACTATTTCTCTTTGTCACTCAACCGCCGCATCACGAGCCTCAGTAGCTACTATTATTGCTGCCATAGCAGTAGCTTTTTCCTCATCTCTAGCCATTTCCCATGCCATGCTCACCATGGCGAGCAAGTTCCTCCATATATTTAATGTAGTCATTTTTGGAAGAACTACCTTTTTTCTTTGATGCCTTTTTACCTTGAGGCTTGAGGGACTGACGAGTTGGTTAGGTCTCCGGCACTTCTTCAGGCGTCCCTTCGGTGTCTTCAAATGTGTTGGATTCTTGTTTGGCCGTGTCTGCTTCTGGCGAACTGTGTAGACCCATACCGTGCATGACAACTTCTGGACCGGTTGCCACAATTTTGTATCTAGGGCAATCTTTGACAATTTGCCAACATTCCCATTTGTTGAATGATTTGTTACAGTTCTTTGCATTGTAGAATGCTTGCGCTTGTAGTGTCTATAAAAATGTGGGATAAGATAATATTAAAAAATACGGGTGTAACACAAATAAATAAATTAAAATATTGATGCGCGTGGAATGCATATAAATTACATAAGAAATTACATAAAAATTAAATAAATTAAAATATTGACGTTTGTGGAATGCATATAAATAAGTAAAAATATTGTTACCTGATCTGCTAAACTTGTCCCACAACGCAGATTACCGGAAGCATAAGAGATGGCATTTTTCCAACAAGTAAAGGATGCGTTGAGTTTTTTCCAACAACCTTGAAGACCTTGACTAGATCTGACATCTTTTTCATGTACATCGCAAAACACTTTCGTAATTTTACTCCACATTTCTCGCTTATCCATCTCATTACCCGTAATCGGGTCATGAGTAGTGTGAACCTAACATTCACATAACGTAACATCTTCAATGAGCTTCCACGAAGTCATTTTTTTCTCTCAAAGTGTACAAAATATTCAAATGTAGAAAGTGTAGAAAGTGTAGAAAATATTGAAATGTGGTGTAAGGTGGAAGATGAGGGTTAGGTATTTATAAAAAAAAAAAATTAATTTTTTTTAAAATTTTTCTGTATTTAAAAAAAAATCATAATTTTTAATAAATTTTAATGTTGTTAATTAATCTAGACCATTGGATTTGAAAAATATTCAAATCCAACAGCCAACGAGCTGCCACGTGGCCAACGGTCAAAATTCTGACCATTGGGCCTTTTTTTTTTTTGTTTTATTTTATTTTTGGTGAAAAAAACGTGGACCGTTGATCTGTGATCGGACGGTCCATTTTAAAAGTCAAATTTTAATTTTTTTTACAGTTGGAAATCCAACGGTCTACAAAAACTAGCCGTTGGAAATCCAACAACACTGCCCTAATCTGGGTGAACACAAGTTGGCTGACAAGCGGGCCCCGCCGCTTGCACCCTTGTCTCCTACTCGCGCCCAGTCGCGAGTGTGCTGCACGCGCCAGCCAAATAGGCCGGCCTCTGGGTTTGTCCGAAATGGGCTGGTTCTTGCCTGGCTTGGGTTGGGTGCCAGATTGTTTTGCCGGCTGGAGCACTTTGACAGGGTGCTGGGCTATTCCACCTCCGGTGGAACTGCTCTAAAGGAATGTTATCTTGGAGGAGTTAAATCCATACTTAGGTCCTTTTATGTGCCTTGAAAACAAGGAGTTTATCATTTTCTTGTGCTAAACACCCCCCCCCCCCAAAAAAAAAAAAAAAAAAAAAAAAAAAAAAAAAAAAACCAAGGATCGCAAATTGATCAAAAAGAGATTTTGAGCCAGTGAACAACCTTTGAGTACTGGGGGAATGCAGGACAGTAAAGCAAAGTGAATAAACAAAGGGATATATCAGCAAATATTCAAGAAACATTGATAACTAAGCGAAACATAAAGACAATAGCGTGAAAGTAAGTAACAAATACGAGCCATCGAGCAAGTTTTTTACGTAGTCGGGCAAGTTCTTGTAGTTGTGGGCAATGTACTAACAAAGGGCTTTTTTTTAAAAAAAAAAAAAAAACAAAGAAAATCAATAAATCAAAATGAAAGTAGCAAAACTATAAATACAAGAGAATGTCTTAGTTATAGAGGGAATGCTTGAAAAGTAAGCGGCAAAGCTTTAAAGAAGTCTTTTGATTTGCGTTGAGCGTCTCTTTATCTAATCCCTTTGCCGCCTTTTATAGAAGCCTTTTTTCTTCAAAATTAAGTCCTTGTAACTCGGTTCATTCCCTTTTCTCCAATTGTGATGTGATGTTTGTCAGAGGATTAGTCCTTATTTGGATACTCGAGCTCGGATCCTCTCCGATTTACAAGTTTTTCCACGGAAACTAAGTGTTATACCATGCATCCAAATTAAATAGGAGACAATGGAACTTTGTCCTCAACTTACTTGATTGGAACAATAGTTTCCACATAAATAAGAGCTTCGAAATCTATAACCTCACTGACAGTAAGAGGAATATGAATATACTTGAGATTTCGGGTACTACAATTATAAGAGGTGGCTTTTCCATCGGAAGCAAGCATAAGAAGCTCGTCACTTTTCCAAAATGTCAATGGTTGCTTAATGCCTTGTAAGGGTCCAACGGTTAGGAGTTTTGTCCATGAACTCTTAAGTCCGTCATAGTCGTCCATTACCCATATTTCACATGATTGAGAATCCTCAATTGGATCAAAACGAGAGCAAAAGGAAACAAGGGATTCATTACGAAGAAAAATATAATCAAAACTAAACCCGGATTCTCTACTAGTAGGGAATTGTATTATATGAAATATCTCATTACCTAAATCAAATGAAAGTATGTATTCCTTGCCATCCGTTGCATACAAATAAAAAAATCCCTTCAAGTACACTGAACAAGACCAGGAATAAGTTTTACTTGATATATCAATCTTGATCTCTTTCCAAGAGTTGGAAGCCATGGTATAAACCTCAGCCGTGTGAGGAAGAGCAATACGATGATAATATGTTTGCTCATCATCTGAATACTCGCAATTTTCTATAATTCGCACAACCTTGTATTGTTTAGCTTTGCAATCATAGCCAAATCCCATTGCTTGAAAGGTTGTTTCCAATTCGAATTTTCCCTTGGGATGGGGTAGAAGAAGGCAAGAATCGGGAAGTTGCCTGAATTCCCTAATTCCAGGATTGCATAAAACAACATTTTTCCCTGTTATTACACAGACAATCCCATTGCAACAACCGTGAATCAGTACTGGGTGATGGTCTTCCATTGGAAACGGAATGTTTAGGTCCTCAACATCATAATGAAGGTTGTGCTTATCACTATCAATGGAAAGATTAATAATGGACCATAAAATTTCATATTTCCAACTCTCGTCTGGGAAAATGTGAGCCTGAGAACGATTGAGAAGGATAGAAGTTGAGGACGAGAGGTTATTGTCCATGGAATTGCTGAGGTGTTTGGCCACAAAACTTGGACTCTTGATGAGAGTGCACCAAGACTTGCGTATGCATTTGAATCGCATCAGAGACTTAGGCGGCAACCTGGACAGGATTTCAACCACCTTATCTTCAGGAGTTTCATTTTCATGCACCTGGGACATTTTGGCAGTTTTGCTCCACTGGAATTCTTCACACGTATATATATACACAGGAAAGAACACCAGTTTGAGTGACAAACTAAATTAAACCCCAAGTCCCTAAGGCCTGGTAGATCAAAGTTCGATTATTAAACATATCACCACATAAGATGCCAAAATCCAACAGTACTAAATAAACTTGGAGTTCCATAACCACAACGTATATAGCTATCAAAGAAAAGATGGGCGATCCACAGTTGGCGTTTTTTGAGTTTTCCAAAGAAAACAAGGGTGATCCATTTAGTTTCGAGTTTTATGGAGAATCATATGTTCAAATTTACTATTTTTAATATATTATTTTTTATTGATACAAAAATAACCATTCGGATATTACATTTTAATTCTACATTAGATTAACTAAGGAAGAAAAATTCACATGATACCCCTACATGGGCCCGCATGTAACATGATTTTAATTAACTAAGAAAAGAAAATTCACAAATTCATACAAGAGTTTTAGTTAATCAAGTAAAAAATTTTCATTAAAAATACAATCACATAACCACTTTTCATCTAAGTTTACCCCAATTTTTAATTACACCCCCAATTTCTGAACTTCACTATAGACCGACATCATTTTTTCTCTTCTGTATTATTCAATAGAAACCAAAATGTTGGTTTTGATTAAAACTCTTCTTTTGTCTTTTGACGCAATTAAAAATAAAAAAAATAAAAAAATAAAAAAAAACGTAAGTGGTTGGATAAACTTAGGTGAGAAGTTGTGTTTATTTAGAACTCACAACTAATTTAATATATATGAAAATGGTCATCTGGAGGTATGCAAGTGACCGTACTGCATATACAAGCAGCAGTACTAGCTAGGCCCGCTCTTAATACTGGATACCCTTGGCTGCATAAATATTGTGCTGATTGTTTGTGTGGGCGGGGGCAGAAATATCCTAAAAGTTCTGGAGACGACATATGGACTTTTTTTAAAGAAAACAAAAATGCCCTTATTAAATAAGTACGGTGCACAAATATTCTCATGCGTAATTCAACATCTATGGAGGCTTAACCAGCAAACTACAACATCACCAAGCTCAAATCTTTGTTTTAGAATTCTGATCATGGAAAATGTAATTGTTGCTAAGTGTGAAGACAGTTGCTTAAGTTATATGAAGATTACACGCTATGTTAGTGATGAGTCCCAGGTGGAAAACTATTGGGAAGGTCTCAAAAGCCTTTTTTAACAAATACATGCAGACTCTGAGACTAAAGGGTTAAATAAGATTAGATACATGTTCCGACTGAATAACTAAACTAGGATTTGGGAGATTGACTAAGAGCAAAACCTGAGATTTAGCAGAAATTTCATAGAAGCATCAAGAAGAGAAGCAGCATTGGAGCTCTATGGTTGTTCAGGTTATCATTTGGACATTAGGATTGAATTAGAATTGAGAACCCTTTAAATTCAAGCCATATTAGGGTAGAGGAGAATGAAATTTCACTTTGAGGGGACTAGACGTGAAAAAAATCCTCCGTTTCTAATCCGACTGTTTTGAAAGGGATTGGAATGGATAAGTTTTCGACTGAGTAATCTCTTCTACCTACAAGTTGAATTTTTTATTTCTTCCATCAACAAACGTTAAAAATTGTACCCATTCATATCCAATACTATCCTCTATACCAAATGAGGCCTATTTAAGTTCATTAATCTGACATTTAACTTTTGCATTCACTACTACAGAAAACATCTTTCGCGAGAAAACAAGTTCATCGTGCAAAGCCGTCGTGCTAAATTTGGGGCGACGAAACCTTCATCGCCTAGAACTCGTCACGCAAAGGTTGAGAAGCAAACAATTGTGCAACAAAGGAGAAAACTTTGTCGCGGAAGACCTTTTCACGACGTGAACTAGCGACAAAGGTACTCTTCACACTAAAGTTTAAGGGAAGAAGGAATGTCGTCAAGTCAAGTTTAAGGTTATGACAGAGCATCGTTGTGTTTAACTTTAGGCGATGACAAGGCTTCTTTAGGTAACACATTGTGCGGGGACGGGGCTTCGTCGGATAAAGGGATGCAACAAATTTGTCCTATCATATTCGGTTTTCAAGTATTTTTTATTTTTTATTTATAAATATGTCGTCATTCCAACTTTCTTGCGACGAAAGAGTTCCAAGCTTTAAATCTTAGGTGACGAACGTTGTTCATTGTGCAAAAATTTTTAAATAATCTTTATTAAATTACAGATTAATTAATTTTTTTGTTAAATTACATATTTTAATTTATTTAAAAGACAAAAAGAATAATTAGATTAATTATTATTTATATTATATGTATATGTACGTACAAGCCAAAAAAATATCCTAATACAAAAAATAAAAGAATAAAAAAATAAAAAACATTAAAAGCCAGTGGTCGGGGTTTGTTGAGTCGAATGGCTGGGTATGTGCTGTATGGAATGGCTGGGAACTTGATAACTGAGCTAGCTGGGAAGCTGAGGATGGCATGGGAAACTGAAAGCCGGACAATTGGAGGGCATATAAGATTTGGGATATCTGATGGCCTTGGACCACAAGCTACTGCTTCAGGTCATTAACTTGTGTCGTCAACGTGGCAACCTGTCCCAAGGTCTGCCTGGAAGAAGATGAGGCAGTAGTATCATGATGTCGAGCATGTTGAAATAAGAAGAGTATCCAAGATAACTCTAATGATCCCAAGAAGAAGAAAATAGAGCACACTCTTAAAGAAAGCTCACAAAACAAACTAATTAGCAAAGCTTTTCTTATTTAGCTCTAGGCTTTGTTTCTCCTTGGATGATATACAATGCTTGAGGACTTGGGTATTTATAGCAAACCAAATGAAAGCTACACCACACACTTACTTCACCTACAACATCCACCTACTTCACCTACAACCTCCACTTACTTCACCAACCTCACACACTTACTTCACCTACAACATCCACCTACTTCACCTACAATTGACATTGATTCTCAACACTCCCCCTCAATGTCAGCTCTCATTCTTTGCACTGTGCTGAACAGACAGCGAAAATTTTCGAGCTTGCCTGTACTTAAACTTTTTGTGAACAAGTCCGCAACTTGATCATTCGTCTTGACCTGTCTCATCTCAATCTCTTATTGTAGAACCTTTTCTCTGATAAAGTGGTAGTGCACTTCCACATGTTTAGTTCTTGCATGAAAGACTGGATTTTCCGCCAAGCGAATTGCCGATTGGTTATCACAGTACAATGGTACTGGATAATCTACTGGTTGATGTAGGTCACTCATCAACTGTATTAGCCATGCATTCTCTTGAGCTGCCATTGCTGCTGCTCTATACTCTGCTTCTGTGGTTGACAAAGATACCGTTGGCTGTCTCTTGCTACACCAAGAGATGGTTCCAGAACCAAGCTTAAACACATACCCAGTTGTTGATCTCCTGGTGTCATGATCTCCCGCATAGTCAGCATCACAGTAACCAACTAACTTGCAGTCTTCACCTTTCTTGTACAGAAGACCATAGTCAATTGTACTCTTCACATATCTCAGTATTCGTCGAACTGCTTCCAAATGAGGCTTCTTTGGATTTTGCATGTACCGACTCATCACACCAACTGCATAAGAAATGTCAGGTCGAGTCAAGGTTAAGTAGATTAGACTACCTACCAATTGTCGATACATCGTCGCATCTTCCAAATCTTTTCCTTCATGTGCACTCATTTTGACATTTGGCTCCATCGGCGTAGAGATCAGCTTGCATTCGAGCATTCCGAACCTCTTCAATAAATCTT